>JARFJB010000329.1:715000-882500 GCA_036346205.1 Vesta saturnalis
GCAAAGATGGTGGCACAAACTAGCATCAAAGAATGCAATTCAGCAGCACAACAACTATTGTAATACCAATAGCACAAATCAAGAATTAAAACGATTCTATCTTGAAGGGACTGTATGTCAGAAGTTAAGGGCGTGTCATTTATAAGCCTAATTACTTCTCTTTGAATTGGGGTAACGATGGCAAGAGCGTGTAAGAGAGTATCTACCTAGAAATGACAATTATGTTCTAGATGTAGTGGAATTTCGGTCTTGTATAGCAGAAAAAATTGTCGGGAGCCTGATTGCACAAAAAGCCTGTTTTACGAGCAGCTGTTCTAGTAGCGGGCAGAAAATGTTCAATGTAAGGTACACAACACATTTTTAACATAATAATAGAGTCTGAAAACTTAAGATCTGAGCTATTCATAATTACTACAAGAAATTATCGATCTTTTCCGGCGAACAGAAGGGAACCCTCAGTGGGTGTCCTTAAAGGGTTGATGAACGCATCAGTTAACCCAAACCAGGTGAGTTTTGCAAGTAATTACTTAAACTTGGTTAAATGTTTTTGAATAGACTGTTTCACCAAACCTTTATTGTTTGAAACTTAGGTCACATATGAAAGAAAATTACTGTTAAACGACTCGGCTTAAAGCATATCGGTGGTCACTAAGGAGTTTGTTAGATTTAAGGAGAGGGGGTAGTTCAAATGATGTTAATTAGTCGGTGGCTAAACGTATCGATCTTTTTTGGAGTAGGTTGAACATTAGCTAACTCCCAGGAGGAAGCAAGTTCTCCGGAAGAGGTAGAAATCAAACAGAACTTAGGTAGGACTGGTACTAGTTCAGGGAAACGTTTCTTTGTGACAATAGCGAGGATACTGTCTTTGCTAGTTTGCTTAGCCTACTGGCGATCGATTCTAGGAGTATGTATCGAAAATGAATTGGTTTCATAGTGCATAAAGAAGAGTAGACAAGAAGCATTTTTTCTAGAATTATTAAGGTACGAGTTTGATGCCAATAAATCCACTAAAAGATTGGATTTGTGTACAGAGTAAGCTGGTGCAGATACGTCAAAAGATGTCAGAGAGGGAAATGAAAATGAAGACAAAGTTGTTGCTGGTGTTTTATGCTAAAGGTCAAAATTTGATGTAAAGGGAGAAAATGTGGAGGATGTTAGGGTCGTCAGGGATTCTATTGGCTTCGAATAGTATTTTTGTCAGATCACAAATAAATGTTTCTGTACTGTTTATCTTTGATTTTATTATGTTCTTGTTTATTTTTAAAAATTTGCAGAGTTAAGGAGATTTTAGCGGTAGAATTGCCAATTTCCAAATTATTCAAAATATATCTACTGTGTGTACAGGGTGATCTGTTATATTTTGAACCCCCCACTATCTCGATTATTCAAAGACGTATCTAAAACTTTATATACCAAAGTTATGCAGTTTTTAATGAATTTTTATGTCGCGATATCGGAACAAACAAATGAACATCGAAAATAACTAATATTTATCGAACCTTTGTTTTCTCACGTGGAACACCCTGTATATTTTACATTTTACACTAGTCTGGTAGAATATTTTCTTCTGATTACAAATATATGTTTATGTGGTCTATTGTAAACCGTTGGGTAAATAATTAGAATTATTGAATATTATTACTAATTATTAAGTAAAGTAACTAGCCACCAATGAATTTACTAAAGATGCTCGCAATGACCTTCGGTTTCTTCTATACATCGTTGATATCCCGTTTTTAATTTGTAAACCGCCTTGCTTATCCAGTCTGGATGGTTATTATTATTATTTATTTCACTGACGACATGGGCTTGAATTTGCAATATATTCTGGCTTATATATATATATATATATATATATATATATATATATATATATATATATATATATATATATATATATATATATATATATATATATATATATATATATATATATAATTGAATGAATATTGATCTTGCAAAAATGATGTTTTATTTTTTATTTTTCTTTTTTTGGTTTTATTAGATCAGCTGGGTGTTTAATGAAGGTCTTTATTATGGCCTAAATTTTCGCAAATTTATTCTTTGCTTTTTCAAAGGCTACAACTAGAAAACGTTGAACAACAAATATTATAACATACAGATCTTACTTACTATGAGGTTTACATATTGTTGCGTTTTTTCATTTTTTTTTTATATTTTATATTTTTTTATTATATAGTAATAATAAAATATTAGCTTCAAAATACAAAAAACGTTTCTTATTTTAAAAAACTTTATTTTTGTTTTGTTTATTAATTCTATATTATACAATGGCTAGATTTTTTTTTTAATTGTTATTATTAAATTATCAAGGTGGGTTATAATATTGGACATTTTTTTTTTTATTATACTATCAAAAAAAATATATAATTTATGAATTATCTTTTTTTATATTTAATAAATATGAGTATGTCTAAATTTAGACAACTCAAAATTTTTATATTCGTCGTTACCTTACATTCAACCTTTAACCTCAAAATTAATAAAACTATTTAAAAATATTAATGTAAACATAGCAAAAAAGAGTCTAGTTAAGATAAACAATTTACATTCCAAAATTAAAGATCAAACACCAACCTTATTACAAAGGAATTTAGTTTATCAACTTAAGTGCATAGACTGTGATAATACGTACATAGGACAAACATCACAGTACCTCTAGCATGTGCTTTGACACAACATATATTAAATAAAGGGCATAATTTTAATTTTGAAAACGGAAAAATTTTACATTTAGAAGCAAATAAAACAAAAAGAACTTTTATAGAAATGTGGTATATTTATCGAAATTCTTTATGGTTAAACAAAAAAAGTGATATTGAGAATCTAAGTGTTATATACTCATATTTATTAAATAAAAAAAAAGATAATTCATGAATTATATTTTTTTTTTGATAGTATAATTAAAAAAAAAAAATGTCCAATATTATAACCCATCTTGATAATTTAATAACAATTAAAAAAAAAATCTAGCCATTGTATAATATAGAATTAATAAACAAAACAAAAATAAAGTTTTTTAAAATAAGAAACGTTTTTTGTATTTTGAAGCTAATATTTTATTATTATTATATAATAAAAAAATATGAAATATAAAAAAAAATGAAAAAACGCAACAATAGGTAAACCTCATAGTAAGTAAGATCTGTATGTTATATTTGTTGTTCAACGTTTTCTAGTTGTAGCCTTTGAAAAAGCAAAGAATAAATTTGCGAAAATTTAGGCCATAATAAAGAGCATTCATTAAACATCCAGCTGATCTAATAAAACCAAAAAAAGAAAAATAAAAAATAATATATATATATACAGGGTGATTCAAATTCGAGGCTAACCATGGGGATTTCGAAAACGGTAAGAGATAGAGGGGTGGTTTAAATTTGGCAAAGTTGCGAAATTTTGGGAACAACAACATGCTGCCGAGAAACCAAAAAAAATTTATTTCGTTTTCGAGATTTTTTAAAAAAACCAAAATCTCTCATTTTCGTTTTTATTTTTTCCAGACCTTATTTACAAAGATATTCAAAATTAAACAACACATTCTTAAGACAACTTTTTCTTGCCTACAAAATGGCGGCATCAAAATTTTAATACGACGTTTCGTCTTCTGCCGACCATCATCAACTTTTATTTCTTATGGCCGCCATCTTGAATTCTTAGGCCACTAAATAGAGCTTTCTTTTGTGATTTCAAAAATGTATAATTTGCCTACCTTATGTTGAACCGTTTAGCTAATATTATCAAAAAAGTAAAATTATTGTTGACTTTAAAAAACGATCTAGATACCATTGCACTGGAGATGTGTGTACATATTGTTTTTTATTATCAAGATACCTAAATTTACAAAAAAAAAATAAAATAAAATTACTATTAACACATAATGTACTTTTGACTTATAAAAAAAACTGTGAGAAACAAGTAAACGAAAAGGAACAAGTAAAGCAAATAGGTGTTCAAAAAGAAAACCATTTTGTTGTGCACACATATTAGCTCTTTTGATTACACTACGTATTGCTCGTTGAATACTTCTTCGGGGAATATTTTGGCAGGCAGTTATAACGCTATTTCGAAGTTCTTGGATGTTTTCGTAGCGCTGCTTATAAATAATATTGTTTAAGGTTCCCCATAAAAAAAAATCTAGCGGGGTAAGGTCGGGACTACGCGTTGGCCATTCGATAACACCTCTGTTACCTATCCATGCGTTTGGAAAAATTTCGTTTAGATAATTACGAACTAAAACAGCGTTATGTGGTGGGGCACCATCTTGCTGCCACCAAAGTTCTCTTAATTCGTTAAGTGGCATTTCTTCCAAATACCCCAGCATTGGTCCTCTTAAGAACTCTAGATATCTAACTGAATTTAACGTATCCTCATAAATCAAAGGGCCTAGTAACCTATTCTTAGTTAAACCGATCCAGACGTTAAACCCAAAGCGAATTTGATCTCGGACTTGCCTGTTCTCTCTAGGATTTTCAGTTGCCCAGATGTGTTCATTAGATTGGAGAAGCGACATTCATCAGTCCAAATTATTTTTTCAACAAAATTCGCATCGTGGTATGTATTTTGTAAGGTTTGAAATTCGCCTCATTCTATGTTCTCCACGCTGTTGTTTGCGGGATATTTAAATTTACAGATATCTCTCTTGTAGAAATAGACGGGTTTAGGTTTACCTAAAATTAAATCAAAACATAGATCTGTGACAAAAAAAAACATAAGAAAGACTTACTGTATCAAGAATTTCCTCTTTAACTGCTAAAGGGAGCCTACTCCCGTATTTCGGTCTTGATGCATTAAATTGTCCGTATTCTGGCAAATTTCGTTGAAGTCTTAAGAAATAACTTTCGTTTGGTGGATTTCTTTCAGGGTACATTTCAAAATAGGTGTTTAACGTATCTCTCGAGTTTCTGCCTTTGGCATAATAGACTTGCAACATGTCACGCTTTTCATCGTTTGAAAATGGCATTTTAAATACTAATACAATTACAACATTCACAAAAAAAAACACAAATACAATTACAGTACAGTAGCCATATTAAATACAATAAAGCATAATCAAATTCAAAGGTATCTTGATAATAAAAAACAATATGTACACGCATCTACAGTGCAATGGTATCTAGATCGTTTTTTAAAATCAACAATAATTTTACTTTTTTGATAATATTAGCTAAACGGTTCAACATAAGGTAGGCAAATTATACATTTTTGAAATCATAAAAAAAAGCTCTATTTAGTGGTCTAAGAATTAAAGATGGCAGCCATAAGAAATAAAAAAGTTGATGATGGTCGGCAGAAGACGAAACGTCGTATTAAAATTTTGATGCCGCCATTTTGTAGGCAAGAAAAAGTTGTCTTAAGAATGTATTGTTTAATTTTGAATATCTTTGTAAATAAGGTCAGGAAAAAATAAAAATGAAAATGAGAGATTTTGATTTTTTAAAAATCTCGAAAAAGAAATAAAATGTTTTTGGTTTCTCGACAGCATGTTGTTGTTCCTAAAATTTCGCAACTTTGCCAAATTTAAACCACCCCTCTATCTCTTACCGTTTTCGAAATCCCCATGGTTAGCCTCCAATTTGAATCACCCTGTATATATATATATACATATATATATATATATATATATATATATATATATATATATATATATATATATATATATATATATATATATTATATTAATATTAATGCGCCCCAAAGAAACTTGTCAAGAGGTGTCAAATCGAGATTATTTGGCAGCCATGATATAATTCCATGTTTACCAATCCAAACATCTAAATCGGCATTAAACATCGAATTACCTCGACAATGTTGTGCGGGGGCGCACCATTTTGTTACCAAATTACGGAGTTAAATACCACATAAAACATATATATTTGTCATCACAAGAAAATTTTCTACCAGAATAGTGTTTAATGTGCAGGGTGTTCTATTTGAAAAAACAAAGATTGGATAAATATTTTCGATGTTTTTTTGTTTCTTCTGATATCACGATATAAAGATTCATTGAAAACTGCATAACTTGGTATATAATATTTTTCGAGTAAGCGAGATAGTGGGGAGGGGGGTTCAAAATATAACATATCACCAAGTGCAATAGAAAATTGGGTATCTTTTAAGTTGTAAGAATTTGCTGGACAGCAGATAAATTTAAATGTAAAGTTTGAGAGGCAGGGTTTGTAATTACGAAAATAGAGTTCAGCTGACGTTACATTAGAATTTTAAAAATTGCGACTATAAATACCATGTATGTTAGTTAATGTTTGTTTACGTTTGTTTGTGTTCATACGTAAGTTAAAGAATGGAGCAAGTATGTTATCGGGTTATTCTAATGATATTTGATCTTTGATTTGTAAAATCCTTCAATTAGGGGCAAATTGCGTAATCAGAAATTAATCATCCATAGTATTTAGTTGCATAAGATTGTATATAGTTTTGTTATCAGAGAAAAGTCCACTTTGAGATTGGAATTTGGTGCAAATAGGAATTAATAGTTAGCAAAATAAGTATTGTTCTTGAATAGAGGGAAGATGAATCCAATTACGTGGTTGCAGTATAGCTCTTTTTATCACTGCGAGAAATTGCTAAGTAATGGTGTGGACATCAGGAATCCCGGAAATTTTTCGTTTTTGCGCGAACCGTTTGAGTAATGTTTTAAGAAAGAGCGGTAAAACACAAAAAGTTTCCGTGCCTATCGAAGCCCACACCATTATTTAACAATTTCTCATACTGATAATAAAAGCTACTCTGCTACCACGTGATTGAATTTATCTCCCCTCTATTCTAGAACAACACCTGCTTTGCTCACTATAAGGTCTATATTTCGCAAACTATTAATTTTGCCTGCATTAAATTCCAAGCTCAATGTTGAGTTTCCCTGAGAACTATACCCAATCTCACGACGACAAGGTGATGCTTTTGCCGTCGCTGGAGCTTTACACAGTTTCTTGGAACGTTAAATAGTACTTCAACTAAACACAACTATTCATGTTGTATGTTTCAAAGCTTGTTCCCTAACTCTCAAACATCACCGTGTTCAATTTCAACCAACCACACATTTTGTCCTGCTACCACTCAGTGACGTTCACTAGCTTCATTAAACCAACCGTCTGTTTATTTATAAAGTCTTACAAAGCCGTTCACAATGATTTTCCCCAGTGCCTCGGGAAAACTACACAAAATTCAATAAATACTACTATATTTTAACACTGTTCTATGGGCGTACATTATCACAAAGAAGGTCCACGCTCTGCGGCCGTGCGCAGATCTCACACATCAAGCGTGTCTTATGTTTCAAAGCTAACTCTCAAACATCACCGTGTTCAATTTCAAAACTAACCAATCACACAACTTTTCATCATCCTACCACTCAGTGTGTCTCTCACTACCTTCATTAAACCTGTTTATTTATAAGTCTTACAAAACCGATCACAATCACTTTTCAACAGTGTATCGGGAAAACTACAGAAAATTTAATACAGAGGGTTGGTCCAATGAAGTTAGTCAACGGCACTGAGTAATAGCAAGATGAAAATTTATGTTATTGGTTAGTTTTTGAAATTGAACACGGTGATCTTTGCGAGTTAGGGAATAAATTTTGAAAAATACAACATGAAACGTTTCAAGTGCTTAAAAATATAAAAATTGACATTTATTTGTGGAACGAGATTGGCTAGTGGGAAATGTTTCCAGCAACGTCCGTAAAGCGATCTTTCTGACGTAATATATATGCTAGGGGGAGCAAACACGCAGCCGTTGAGCATCTCAGAGCTGGTTCTATTCCGCTATTCTGAATTTTTGTGTAAATTAAAACTATGCAGTGCTTTATTTTAAAATTTGCTGTTAATAACTGTAAACGTTGTTTGATTGAAAATTGATGGACTTGTTACTAATAAAAGTATGCGTCACCAGCTGTAATGTTTCTTTAGATATTGATTTATTTACTTATTGAAACATTCATTTCCAACACAATTAAGAAATGATTTAGATATGTAACTGGTTATGTTTTTATTAAGTTTTCTACGTTGGTGCTGGTGACGATGTACTAAATTGAATATTTAGAAGCGTTACGGCTCGCGGTGATTGTATTATTTTTAGAATTTTTATTATTCTAAAAGACCGTATGCTGCATTATCTTTCGAAAGCGCTTTTGTTGTAATATAAAAAAATTAATTAGGTAAAATCTGTGTGTTTGAATTAAATTGATTTAAAATATATTATGATGCACATCGACTATTTAAATTGATTAAATTTTGTTAAAGTAAATTTTTGGGTTTCTTATCTGTAAACGAACAGTTGACAGGCGCTAAAAGAGTGTTAATCATCTTTTTGTTTGATGGTTTAGATTTGTTGACGATCTCAGTTTAGATGGAGTGATTTGATCAGATAAGATAGGAACGGTGGGAGTCTGGTTTAAAGTGAAACTAAATCAAATCTTAATTGAAAAACTTAGAATTTCAATTTTTCTGGTGACTATGTTTGTGTGTGAGTCTGGGAGTTATTTATTTTTGAAAAAAACAGTAAAGTAGGAGCGATACTTTGGAGTTTTTAGAACATTACGTTACAGGTAGCTGCCGAAGTATACGACCCGCAGGAGGCCGCAAAGGATAGTTTCACGTATTTTATCTTTTTTCTGTACCAGTGGATCACCTTTTGTTAGGTACTTTTACCTAATTATTAGCAGAGTGGCGTTCAGAATACTATCCTTTTTGACTTGCCGTTTAACGCCACTAACGTTATTAGTATAACTCACAGCCTTAGCGACGAGGTAGTTGGTCCTTGCCAACATTTGCCTGTTCGGTGTTCTAATGCCGTTTGAACCTGTTACACTACCTAAGCTCTTGTCTAATACAATTCAAACTATTTGTATTTTATTAGAGTAAATGTACCAGGTGTACAACTAAGAAAGGCGGCCGACCAGTACTCAAAACTATCTGAGTTGAGTAGTGAAATAAAAAATCTTATAATAAAAGTGGCAAAGAGAAATTATTTTTGATTTCCTACCATTCTCGCCAGAGGGCGTTTCACTGACTTCAAGTTGTAATTCCCATTTTTTGGGCAATTTGCCTTAGTAATATATTTAAATAAATATATCCATTGTAAACTAGTGATCAATATGTAAAACTTTGCTTAATGAATTTTTACGTCTACCCGTAGAGGTGCAACTGGTTGAAGGAACAAAATAGTCGACTTGTTTAAAAAAATTCAAACGATACCAAACGTTTTTCACTGTTATTGGAAGGGAAGTTAATAATGCAGTATTCAAAAAATATGTCAATAACTGTTATAGAACCAAAGATACGGTCAAAAATGTGGTCATATAACAGGCAATTTGAGGTATAAACAAATCGTACGCTTAAAATTAATAAATAGCTTATGAAAAGAAATTTAAATGATTTTTCGCCATTATACCAAAGCTGTAAACTAGATAGCAAAGTGACATGAAGTGAAGCCCCAACAGACGGAGATATGGCCGTCGAGATTTTGTTTGATTAGTACAACGCTTAGGTATTAGGTATAATTGGCGAGCTCGAGGTAATACCGAGAGAAACTCCATAAATGGCTTGGCATATATTGAAACTAATCCGCTTTTAAGTATTAGGACAATATCACAATATTTAGGGATATCGCATGGAAGCGTAGCAAAATATTTTTAAAAAGCACAAGTAAGTAGGTTTCTTGAACATATTATTTGTAAAATTTCTAAATTTTATTTCCAGACATGATAAGAAATGTTTATATATATATATATATATATATATATATATATATATATATATATATATATATCTGTGTGTGTGTGTGTGTGTGTGTGTGTGTGTGTGTGTGTGTGTGTGTGTGTGTGTGTGTGTGTTGTGTGTGTGTTGTGTGTGTGTGTGTGCGTGTTAACGTGAGAGACCGAAATTAGTGATTGTCGACAAGTACCAAATGCCTCGATGAAGGACCAAACAATTTTTAATTTTATAATACTTTCGGACTTTCGGTGAGGGTCGAAAACGACAAGTCTTAACATGCTTCTGCCGTTGTCCAGGACCAACCTGAAGTGCGTTGGTGTTTTCTCAGAGAAAGAAAAATAGTTAATTATGCCATTAAAACCAGGAGAATCGAGTATTCAGTACTATGTTACTAATGATGAATTGTTCGACATCCTTTCTGAAACCCATATTAGAGTCGACCATGGAGGAGAACACGTATGCTTAAAGAATTGCAAATTAAATTCAAGAATATTACTTATGAAGTGGTTATGTTGTACTTAAATTTGTGTAAACAATGCCAAATGAAATATAGTGCGCCTAAAAAATTGGTGATACGGTAAGAATTCCACGATGTTGATCGTGGCCGCACAGACTCTGGAAATGTATTAGCAGTTGTCGTCGAAATAGAGGATTCCGACTTTCATACACTTACAAACAAAAATGGTACCTTGACGCAACTTTTTACTCTTAATCAGTTCGCAATTTTTAAAGAAAAGTTACTTTCCATAGATGACGTTTCTACTCAAGAAATGTTGTTAAGAGAAGCAGCTTCTGCTAACTCGAAGATTGGAGGGCAAGGCTATACACGTTGTAATTGTAATTGTTCCACGAGTTATTCTTCTTTTGTTTCGTAATTTGGAATGTCCTGTTTATTTTAAGTTCATAGTAACTTAGTTATGTTTATTGGAAAACCTCTCCCACATGTTCTCTTTTTAAGAAATTGATAAAAAAGTGTTTTAAAATTTAAAAAAACGTTTCTTTTCATCATATACTATCATTCTACGATAAAGGTCGACATTCACCGATGTACGTTAAAAATAATGGTATTAGGCAAATAATTCTGACATACCACATTTGAGAATGCTGACATTCATCAGATAATGTCGACGTTAGCCAATATTCGTTTCATAGTAAAGTTTACACGTATTGCTGCATTTACACGCATAATATTCCTACCTTTTTAGATTCCATCCATATCATATTGCCCTTCACCAAGTTTTGATACCGCAAGATTATGATAGAAGGTTGAACTTTTGCAACTAGCTATTAAATATGACACAAGAGGATTCTCAACTTTTATCCCGAATTTTGTGGACAGACGAAGCCACTTTTAGTTGTGACGGAAAAGTAAATTTGCATAATATGGATTACTGGTGGGGAGAAAATCCTCATTAGTTATGCGAGGTGCAGCACTAATGGAGGTGGAAAATTATTGTCTGGTGTGGAATAATTGCCGGAAGAGTTCTGGGACCAATGGCATTCGATAGAGCATTGACTGGTCTATTTAGACTTCCTTCAAAACCAACTACCCGGTCTACTTGCAGATATAGACCTTCAAACTAGAAATACAACGTTCTTCCAACATGATGAGTGTCCAGACACATTTTTCATTGAATGTACAGCGACATCTTGATGAAACATTTCCAGGTAGGTGGATAGGTGGAGGGGGCACATTCCCCTGGCCTCCTCGTTCTTCGGACTGAACTTGTTTGAATTTCTATTTATGGGGCCGGTTGAAGGATATGATATATCAACCAAGAGTGACAAGAGAAGATCCACTAAATAGAATTCAAGAGGGAATATGTTCAATACCTGTGGCAGAAATTGAATGTGCAGTGCAATCTACAAGAGATAAGATCCAGTTGTGTATTGAAAATGATGGTCGGCAGTTTGAGCACTTAGGACGTCATTAAAAGTATTATTTATTAAATCGGTCCTTTTCAGGACCAGAGAAATTTTAACAGAAATTAAAAGTTTTCATAGCTTACTTATTTATTTTAAGCGTACGGTTTGTCTATAACTCAAATTTCCTGTTACATTACCACATTTTTTTACGATTTCGTTTATATAAGAGCTATTGACAAAATTCTTTTTTTAAATACTTCCTCATTAATTTTCCTTCCAATAGCAGTGAAAAAAACATTTGGTATCATTTGAATTGTTTTAGTTGCGCACTCTATTGGTGGACGGAGACAATAAATTGTTATGGTTTTGGATCTGTTTGGTAATATCAAGTATTCTCTTAAGATCGAGACCAATCTTGACAAATTCAAGCAGCCCTTTTCGAAGTCACACGATTTTCTTCAGTAACACGTTATATAGTTCTCCCTTCCTTTATTTTAACAGCAATCGGAAAAATTCATTATACAAAGTTTTACATATTGATTACTAGTTTACAATGGATATGTTTTTTCAAAGACATTACTAACGAAAATATCCCAAAATATGGGAATTTCAATTTGAAATCTGTGAAACGCCCTCTGGCGGTAATGGTAGAGAATTAATAAAAACAATTTCCAGTATGTTCTCTTGGCTACATTCATTATAAGATTTTTTATTTCACTGTTCAATCTCAAATAGTTTCTGAGTTATGGCCGGCCGCCTTTCTTAGTTGTACACCCGGTGCAATACTACTATCACTAACCCATACTTTGATACAAAAAGTTTAAACATTATTCAAAATATGTTTTAGGAGTGGTGTTATTTAAGTCAAAATACTTCATATATCAAAGTTTAGCTAACATTGTTCATCTGCTAAAAAAAAATTAAAAACGAAACTCGAATTTTGAGGCTTTTGGGGTTTGGCATTCATTTCCCACACTGGAAGTACTCGTAAAGTGTTTCCATGGTTGTTCACTGCCACCCAATATTTTATTCATACTTGCGTTTATCACCCTCAATGTTTTCTAATATGGTGATGTATTAACGGTCAGAAACTGAAGACATCCACGTAACTCTTGAGCACCAGAAAGATGATATTAAATTTTGAGATTTGTCTTAAATAATGGCAATTAAAAGGGTATTTGTGTTTCAAAATTTTGTGCGAATGTGCATGATAAATTGAGAATCGTTTCGTTGTTCTAGATCGAACACGGGATAATTAGATAAGAAACCAGTAAATAAGAAATAAAATGTAATATTCAGATAACTGTTAATTTAATAGTTATTTTATATAAAATTAGCAATAACAGCCATAATTAGAGTTCATCATGTGAATGGAAGTTGGACTCTTAAGATTTTTTTTTATCATTAACGGAGTTACAGCAAATAAACCGGCCGAATATTTGTCAACATTCATTTATATATATTTGTCCTGCGAAAGGTGATTAGTATGCTTCTTGTCTGCTCATTTAGGATTGACAAAAACTTCAACGCTTGCCGCTGGTATTGTAAATGCCTGTCTGGGTTATACCTCTAAGTTTCCCCGAATCATGTGGCGTATGGACCTTACCGATCCTTTTTCTCTTTCAAACTGTTTTTGAAAGAATTTTTTAAATGCCCGATAAAATCTTTGATACCGAATTAATAAAATTTTTTAAATTGTCCCATGATGTTCATTTCGTTTTAATTTACTTTTGAGAACGTTAAGTATTATATGAATTTGGTTTTTGAGTGCTAATTAACAATATAAACACGCCATTGTTTGGTTACATTCAAATGCTATTTTAAAAGTATATGCGTAACCTTCAAAATGGCGGATCTGTTGGTAACACCACTTCCGGTTCAAATATTAAGACATTACGATTTAGAACGAATTCATTTAGAAACTTTCACATAGACCTATTGACGTTTATTGTCAATTATTTTTAATATTAAAATGATAATAAATAACCAATCGTGTATAATTAATATTGATATCATCAATTTCAGATTATAATAATTAAATTGTAATGAAATATTTAACAATAGGACAGGCAACACGTTTAACGAATAATTTTTTTTAAATCTCCTTTCTAATATGATAATCGTGATTTTTATTATTAATTATTATATAAATTATATTGACATTTACCTTCTAACCTTGAATGTTGCAAAATAAATCTTTCATCTTTATCTGTATATTATAATTTTTTAAAGGAGGTTACATATTTTCTATATTATTGAAACCAGTTCATAATACTATAAGCGTAGAATCAAACATTTGGTTAATAAGATACACTATAAAAGATCGAATTTGAATACGGGAGGTTTTTCTGAACATAAAATGGTTTAATTTTATGATTAACTTAATGATTAAGGTGAATATTTCAGAATGTTGCCTTTTTAATCAAGATAGGGTCTCTCTGCCTCTACCTACTCATTCAGTGATGTGTGTTATTTGTTTTTATATGTTTAAATTAACATTAAGGGTAGATGATGACAAATGGGCAGATCTGATAACATTTACCTAAATGCAATGTCGTTGCCTACGTTGTTATGGCAAACCAGTTATTTTTAAAAAAAGTTTGGGACTCCATGTAATTCTTCAAAGTCTCAAACTAACATAGGCACTCATTTTCTTATAAACTGTGAGATGAAAACGCAAATATAGGGAACACGGGGCAGAATGGCATACCGGGGCACAACGGCATACCCCATCTAAAATCGTTTACACCCGTCATAAGAAATAAAAATAAAACTGGCGCGTAAATCATTTCAGTCAAGCGATAGTTCCAGACGTGTTGATTTTGTGTCTGTGTTTGTAATATTTTACGAAATTTGATGCTAACGCAAGTACTCAAATAACACTTTACACGTATTATTTTATATTTTTTGTTTTGTATATAATGTAACGGAATCATTTGTTGCCCTCTTTGCGTTTTGTTTAAATTATAATAATGTGTAGTTTGAAAAAAAATGCTTAAGTTAGGTTTGGGGCGGAATGGACCGGGGCAGAATGGACCAGGGTACCATTCCGCCCCAGAATAGGCCATTAATAGTTAGGAAAATCACCGTAATAATTTTATGTTCTGTTAGGTTGCGAAAATATAATAATATAATAACTAATGTTTATTTTATTTTGCCACCATAATGTTCTTTAGACGCCCCCAAATGCGGGCGTAATGTGGTCTTTATAGCACGGAAATGTCATTGTTGCTAAGCAGCATGATTGACAGCAAACACTTGACATGATATGTCACGTAAGTTGAAACAATTATTGAAACAACAACCTTACTATACAACCTTTATTAATAAAAATAATAGTAATGAAACTTATTCTTTATAAAAATTGAAAATACAGTTGGATGGATTTGAAATTGTAACTCCAGATGAGCCAACACCAAAGCTGACAGTTCCTTCGCCGTTTTGTGGTATCTGGTATACTTATATCACAGTATCTTAGTAACAACAAATTAGTCTACTGTCGACTTTATTTCACTGCATTTGCATTTAAAAACTTGCCGAAAATACTGAATCTTTTTAAAATTTTGTTCCAGTTTCATGGTGCAAAATAAAATAAAACATTGTATGTACCACGGCATAATTAGATTATGGCTCTCAGTAATATAAAAGCCCTCCGCTTCGCGTCGGGCTTTTAACATTCCCTCGAGCCATAATCTTCTGATTATGCCCTTAATACATAAATATCTATTATTGGTTTTTTTTTCGAAAAGGTATAAATGTCTCATAACAATTATTTCTTTTCAGATGGTTCGCACATATGTAAGAAAAACCAAGCGCCAAACATGGGATATCAATACCATGGAGAATGCTGTTCTTGCTGTTGTTAACAATGAGACGGGTTTAAAAAAAGCATCTCTACAATATTTGGTTCCTGGTTCTACGCTAAAAAGATATGTTCTAAAGAAAAAAATGGAAAAAGAATCTTTTAAAATTGGCAAAACCAAAGACAAATTTCACAAAGTTTTTACTATACATCAGGATCTGGAACTTGTAAATTACTTAAAAACTATGGAGTCCAGATTATTTGGATTAACTTTAACTGACTTTCGACGACTGGCGTTTCAACTAACCGAGGAAAATAAATTCAACGCCACCAATCAAATGGCTGGACCGGATTGGATGGAAAAATTTCTATCTGGGCACCCAACATTAAGCTTACGAAAACCAGAAGCTACATCCGGTGCTCGAGCCATGGGCTTTAATCGCGATTCAGTAGCCCTATTTTTTAAACTTCTAACTGAAACTGTAGATAAATACAAGTTAACAGGGAATCGTATCTACAATTGTGATGAGACTGGAATCCAAGTGAATCCAAAATGTCATTCAAAAATTCTTGCTCTAAAAGGAAAACGTCAGGTCGGGGCATTTGCTTCTGTGTTTCTCTGCGGCAGGGTCATTCATGTCGCCTATGTTAATATTTCCCAGAAAAAAAAGACAGCCCTCATTTGAGAAAGGATTACCTCCTGGATCGATGGTAGAAGTAAGTGACTCGGGTTGGATCACAACAGAGTTATTTTTAATTTGGTTCAAGCAGTTTACACAATTCTCAAATGCAAACAAGGAAAATCACCAGGTTCTTCTCATTTTAGACGGCCATTCGACGCACACAAAGAGTCTTGCTTTGATTAATCTGGCTCGTGAAAATGGTATAGTACTTTTATGCCTACCTCCCCACTGTTCGCATAAATTACAACCCCTAGACGTCAGTTTCGTGAAACCACTAAGCTCATACTATGAACACGAAACACGAAAATGGTTGAGAACTAATCCTTCTAAGGTTATTACGTTAGACCAGATTTCAGCAATTTTTGGAGCTGCCTACCTAGAAGCAGCAAGCATGAAAACTGCCATTAATGGTTTTCGCAAAACCGGAATATGGCCCGTTGATGAATTTGTGTTTAAGGATTGTGACTATATGCCGTCTGCAACGTCTGATATAACTCCAGTTCACGTTACAGCTGAAAGTGAGAAGACAATATTGATAATTTATTGAATGATCAATCCCATTGTTCAAGTGATTAACCCCATTGTTCAAGTGCTAAAGTCCAATGTCCCGGTGATGCTCCGAATTCTGAAAATGGCCAAATAATTATTGAGGTACCCCTTAATAATGTTGAAGATGCCAAAAATAGTAGTTTTATTTGCAAGTCTCCTACAGATATTATGCCTGTTCCAAAGATTGCTCAGACCATGAAAAGAATTTCTAGAAAAAGAGGCAAAACGGCGATTCTCTCCTCAACCCCATATAAGGAGGAATTAGAGGTTACCATTACCAAACAAGAGTTAATGAAAAGAAAACAAACTCAAAGAAGAATCGAGAGTAGCCCAACAGAAAGGGGATCTACACACCTACCTCAACAAAAAAAGAAGATAAAACTAGATGCAACTGGAAAAAAGAATAAAGTTGATCCAAAAAAAAGAAAAAAAAGTTGACAGAAGAAAATTTGTAAAAATTGGGCCCACAATTCTTGTGCAGGTATAGAAAGTGACGACGATGACATTGTCCTTGTCTGCGACTTATTCAAATAAGGCTAAGCTTACCAAATATGGCTTAATATGTATTTCTCTTTTTAGTTTTGATGTTAAAGTTGTGTATTTAAGCTTTGGTTTTTTTAAATACAATACGAATATATGGGTTAATATTACTTTTTGAATAAACCCTTCTGCCCCTCAAAGGTGCCATTCTGCCCCAACGTTGGGGCAGAATGGTCATTTTGACATTTTTTCTTTGACATGCGCTAAAAATTCTAAACTTTTTTTTTATATTTTTAAACTTCTCCAATTTGATAATTAAACATTGAAGAATGTTTTGTGTTTAATTGGGACCCAAGATTTAAATGGCTCTGGCACGGAAGATATTCTAAACGTTAGGTATGCCATTCTGCCCCGTGTTCCCCTGAGCTTGCTATAATAAGTTAGGGAACGTATATGAAAAAGCGAACTACGGAATATAATTTTATTTTAGTGAAGATTAACTAGATCTTTAATAAATATTACAATACAGGGTGAGTTTATTTTTATGTCTACTATGAGGATCTCTAAAACTAAAGCATATAGAAAGACGGTTAGATTGGAAAAGATTTGCAGTTTTCTAAGGCCAATTCAGTCCAAGGCTAACTAGATACTTTAAAAAAACGATTTTTATGCAATTTCTTTAAATGCGCATATTCTGTTATTTCCTTTTGAACAAAAAAAAGTGCAAAGCAAAAAGTTGTAATTAATTATGTTCTTTATAAGACAGTTAAATCGATTTTTTGATGTAATCTGTTGTTCTTGAGTTGCGACATAAGCATACTTTTTTTTAAATGGAAACAATCGTTGGCCTTGATTTTTTAAGAAATGATTTTTTCTGACCTTTCTAATATATAACATATGACAAATTATTTTGAAAAACTAAAAATACCTATACGGCCGTTTTTCGGTTTAATTTCAGAATTATTAGCGAGGTAAGCCATGAGAGTCTTTGTTGTTTGATGAATGCTGCTCATATTACTTTGACGTTTAGTTTCAAAGTGATTTTTAGTTTGGTTAGTATTTTTGGTCGATTCTAACCTACAATAGCGTCATATGGTTGTATGTTACATTTGGTGTAATAAAAATCAAGTGCGAGCTGTACAGCATATTTTGACCTGTATTTTGGACGCGGTCAGCCCTCTCAGTACACATTTAAAAAACTATATACTACTTTGGGTGAATACGAATCTTTCTGTAAGTCCATAAACGAAATAGGGCACATTAATTCATCTGCCGAAGTGAACACGTTAGCATCTGTTATGCAGAATGCATCAATTTCAACACAATAAATTGGTATGAAAGCGGGAATTTCACAACACATTTTTGTACTAGATTAGAAATAAGTGTGGAGTCGATCCACAGTTTAATTATAAAGTACTTTGGACGGATGAAAGTAGATTTACTTTAGACACAAAAAAAAATCCGCGATGTCAAACAAAGATTGAAATAAAATTGGGTTTAACATGTATTGTGGTGTTATCGGATCAAGACTTTTTGGTCCGTACGTTTTTGATGGGATTTTAACCGGTGAGCGCCTTCAAAACGATTTCGAAGATATGATAGATGAGATAAATTTGTAGATTAGCGCTAGCTATGTTGAAGTAGTTTCAGCATGATTGCGCACCACCCCATAATCAACATATTTAGAGACCACTTTTCCCGACTTATCAATAGTAAGGAATGCATCACTTATATGGCCACCTCGATCACCCGATCTGCCTCTTTTGGATTTCTGTTCGGGAGAACGATAATGGGTAAGAACTTAGGTAGCACTGGAAGATCTCAGAAAGGTCGTATTAACAACTTGTTTTTTTAATTATTGCGGCTCTGAACATGCTAAGTTTCGCCTAACGTGCTAAACCAGTCAGGAAAAATAAGGAATATGGAATTTCCAAAAGATGCTTATTAACAGCTACTTTAAATGTTTACATATCATAAGTGAGAGAAATCAGGAACTAAATTCCAGAGTTAAGAAGTTGTGTAGAAGAATGTGGATTGCAAAGTAATAAAGGTGATCCGAGATGGTATTAAAGAATATAACTCAGCAGCGCAATAGCCATTGTAATACCGATAATACAAAGCCTGAAAACTTAAGATCAGGACCACCATACTTATACCTGGAGATCATCGACCTTTTTTTTAGTAACAATAAAATCACACTAGATTATTCCTTCCCCATTCAAAGATACGTTGAACGACTTCGTTGATTGAAATTGGTATTTCAGCTTTAATGTTTTGATTTGAGATAGAAGGGGGTTATCATTATGAGTACACTGAGATGAACTACAATGTAGAGTGCTGTCGTCATCAAAATAATGGACCGGGTTAGTTGTTGAGGCAATAATATCATTTGTATGTAGCACAAAAGGTGTAGACGCTATCACTGAACCGTGTGGCACGCCCGCGTGAATGCCAACTTTTTTTGAAAAGAAGCCGTTCTTTTATCAAGAAAACTAGAATCCCCGTTGATAAAGGAAATTCCCCAGAAGACATAGATATCGAGTATACTACCACGATGAAGGAAATTCCCCAGAATACATAGAGATTGAGTAGAGTTCATGTAGGACTGTGAAGTACAACATTCTTTTAAGATAATAAGATAATATTCAATAAGTTAGATCACAATATATATATATATATATATATATATATATATATATATATATATATATATAAGAATTAAGATACGCCACTGGGCCACTGGTAGAAGTTTAAAATAAATTACGAATTCATTAAAATATTTTGTTTAAATATAACGTATCGCATACTCAGATTCAATTTAAGTTACAATCGGACATTCAAAAATGTAATATGAATTTTAAAGTGAAATATAAATTAATGTTTCTAATGAAATAAAAGTTAACATTCGTTTCGAAACAATAAAAGGTAACGAGTATTCACTGTCAATTTGTGACTTTATTTTCTTTTGAAGGGAAAGGTATGGAGGCGCCACTTACCAGTGGGATTATTATAAATTTGGCGGAAATTGTAAAGAAATGTAGAAAATCAATTAGGAATTGAAAGATCATGTTTTGATAAATGAGGCTGGCTCATTTGTTTTGCCCATAACCGTTGCGCCGATTTCAATTTAGCAAAATAGTTTTAATGACGTCACATTTTAAGGTGCGGCCGATAAATTTTCATATGAAATCAATCAGAAATTGATGTAATCCATTTTGATCGGGAAAACACGTAATTCAGTTTTATTAGGATGCTAATAACCAGAAAATTATTAGATTAAAAATTCATGTTTGCACTAAGAAATTATTCAAAATTTTTGATTATTTTGCGCAGAAAGAAAACGTAAATTTGAAGAGTTTTATCAAGACCGTCTTATAAATCAGTTTACGAATTTTCATTGGTCAAATAAGATATCTCTTCTGATTTAGGGGTGAATGGTTATAAATAGACGTACCAAAGTGATGTAAAAAAGTCTTAATTCATTCTTTATAAGATTTGGTCGTTGATACATGTAAAAGTAACCGCGCCCATTTCATGAAAAAGTTTGTCAAATAAAGTCAGATAAAAGGAAACTGACTTAATGTTATCTAAATTATGTTGACGCAGTAATTTCAAATTTTTTAGAGTAAAAGTTCATTAAATAATGTGCATGTGCACAAGTGAACAAACCTATATTGACTAAGGATTGTTCTATGCTCACTTCTTTTAAGGAACAAACAAATAAATAATTTAATGAAGAATTAGTCTAGTCCTCAATTATTGATTACAATCGAGAGGCTTAAGGATTGTTAACTGTATTTAAACTTGAAAATTAACAATCAATTAAGTAAATATGAATGGCTTAAATAATTACATCCTAAATTGAGATTGCAATTCCAGTAAAGTAAATGTAAGTAAAGTAAAATAAGTTGTGTAAATAAGGAAACAGCTGATATTGATTCTAGTTAGTTGTATTGGTTTATCGAAGAAATGAATGGAATCTAAATTGGTTTCTCAAGAAACCAATTATAAATGAGGTGATCGAAGCATGGTAAACTATAAATATCTGGGACCCTATGATAATCGTAGAACTTATGGTGAACCAAGAAGTACTCGGAAGTGGACTGTTAAATAACTCAATGGTTGCGTACTAGAAATATGTTCATCATTTTCTTAGTATTATCATTAATTTAATGATCAAATGACTGAAACAGAACTCTACCATTGAATATATATGTTATATGTAGCTAGATTAAAATAGCTGGAGTTAAGGATCAGCTGTTTCCTTGTTTACACAACTGATTTTGCTTCACTTATATTTGCGTCTCACTATAACGTTATTTCAAAATCTCATTATGGCTTTGTGCAAAGATCATCAACGCAAACTGCAACATTTAAGTCTGTATCTAATATTTTAAACAAAACTGAAAATCACAATTTTGCTGCTGGTATTTATTTTGATTTATCGAAAACATTCGATACACAAAATCACGAAGTACTATTATTAAAACTGGAGCAGTATGGATTGAGAGGTACTGGTGCCCAACAGATACGATCTTATTTAGAAAATCGAACATTACGAGTGTGCATCACTGAGGAAAAAACTAACAAACTTCAAAGTTTTTACTCTAAACCTATTACTGTAAATCAAGGTGTCCCACAAGGGTCAATAATTGGACGATTACTTTTTTTGTTGTACACTAACGATTTAAGCAATAATTTACAGTTAGACTCCATTTGTCAATTTGCTGACGATACTTCTTGTATTCCCTTGCACCTAACTTTGAAGAAGTATCTCCAGTAGCTTCAAATGTCGTTTCTAATAGGATAGCGTGGTGTAAAACTAATTTATTAAAATTAAATAAAACTAAAACAGAGTTAATCGTATTTAGCGATAGATTATACGAATCTTTATACGTACGTCTAGGAAAGCAAACCATACCACAACAAAACGAAATACAATTTCTGGGTGTGACTTAGTTATCTTATTAAACATCTTAGATCACAAATATCTTTCCGCACAATTAAAACGTTTTATTTCTCTAAAGTACAATCTGTCCCACTTTACGGTATCATGTTTTGGGAATCCAGTTCTTACTTAAAAGATGTTTTTGTAACACAAACGCAAATAATAATTATAAAGATGTAGTGTGGGTGTTCCGGCTTTAACGTCAACTGGAATATCTTTGTGCCAGCTTTCCTTCTTTGTTACCAATCTCGTACAAGTCGCACTCGTCATCCACTTCCAAAATATCTCTCAGAACGTTCCTGGAGTCAGTCTTTCCTCTGTCGACATCCGAAACTCGAATTTTTACGGTTTTCCCTACCTGGCTTTTTGGAATTTATTTTACTGACATCTGTTTCATCTTTTTTTGCTTGAGACTGCAGTGCAATTACGGCTCCTTCTTTGATATTGCTGAGTTTCGAATTGATTTTTGAACGGCTATGGGAACAGGATTCCTCAGCATTCTGAACATTTACAGGAGTGTCTCACTCAAAGTTTAAAATCGAATCATCTTGTTCCATTTCCGTTCTTAAATTCGGCTCCTGCCGTCCTTCATTTTGAAACAACTCTTCCATTTCATCAACTGGGCTAACTGTTGAGTTTGTTAAGGCTTCAAGATCTGCTACAGTTTGCAATTTTGCTACAGCTGAAAATCATGAACTTGCAAGCCCGACATTTGGTTTAGCTCCAAATATTGCCACACATGGGCTGCATTTAATACCTTCATGATGACTTCTATTTTTCATGAATTGTACAAACCTAAGACCTTCCGACCAATGAGGCGTTTGATTTGTTTCTGTCCAAGTTGTCAGCACTACATCCTGATTTGCGCGCTCAACCGACACTTGTGATTGACTATGCCTTGGTGTGCCGTGAACCATTTTTAATCAGTCCACATTGCACAAAGTTCTTGAAAAGTCTTGTTGCAGAATTCTCGACCATTATCACTTTGCAATATGTTACGTTCACCTAAAATAGTGAAAATGTCGAGAAGGGTATGAGCCACTTCTGCTCTTTTGCTTTTTAATGGGCGCATTTATATAAATTTAGTGACGTGGTCCTGATACACAAGAATAAATTTATAATCATTATCTGGTTGGCTTTGCATATCAATTAAATCTGCTTGACGTCTATAGTTGATTTTCTTGAAAAGCAAAGGTCGAATTACAAGACCTTTTTTTGGGAATTTTTTATTTTTTTTTGACAAGGTTCACATAGGGACAAATATAGTGTTACTTGTTCTTGAGTTATGTTTTGTACTTGTTCAAAATTAGTGTTCTCCCTCCATGACCAGTTGCTAGGTGAGTAACATGAATTATTTTAAAAATCTCGTCAGTGTGCATATAGCATCAGATTGAAGATGAGCTCTTACTCATAGGAAATATTAACTTATCAGTGTCACCTAATTTAATTATATCGTATCTTTTTAACCTCTGGGAATCTGCTGGTGTTTTCCCACATGATTCTCGCACTTTTTCAATCAATCCCTCATACCGTTCCCTACTCATACAGTCACCATTTTTTCATTAAAACGCATTTCCACCTTTATAATAATAATAAAAAAATAACAAAATTAGTTTGCAAAACCACTTTAAAAGCGAAAATAGAATAGAATTCAGTGATAGAATGAATGCTGAAGCACAACTGAGTGGATTGGGAGCGAGTGAACCGCGTGCTTGTTAGAACTTGTATTTGCGTCAAGTCAGAGTCAGTGTTAGACAGAGTAAGTGTTCGGAAAGATGAAATGCAAAGTCTTTGTGCGAGTCGTGCATTGAGACGTACTAACGGGTAAATTCAGAAAATCACATTATGCTTATTAGGCACAAATGTGAATCATCATATTAAAAAACTAATTTGAATAATTTAACTGAATTATTGTTATGCTAATCTTTCTCATTATAATCACATTGTAATCTTTCTATATGTACAAAAGATGTCTCGTCAATATAGAAAATAATTAGGTTCATTACGTCATTAAATTGAATATTCGTATACTAATGGCATTCCAAATGTATTGCACAATATTATTATAATACATTTTTGAAGAATAAGGTGGAGTAAATTCTAGGAACGCTGAAACGTAATCTTAAATGTAAATTTGATATTAAATTGATTTTGATATTTCGTAGGTAAAAAAGAATAATCCAACCCATTACAGGTTTTAAATAACAAAATACACATAAACGCGTTCCGTTAGACATGTCAACGTCATCAGGAGATGACGCTTTGCTCGAGTGTCAAACTTTGAGCTTAAGTTGAAAAAAACGTCACTTTCTCCTCTTGATGTACAGGGTGGTCAACTAAGAATGCGAAGTACTGTATCTGGGAAACTATCTATTGTAGAGGCTTGCGAAAAAAAAGGTGTTACTAAAACGGCCAATACAACTGCTACATTCTGCTATATTAACCTAATAAAAAAATAACTGATCTTTGAAGTCCAGGATAATCTGAACTTTTTTTGTTCGGCACTTTTTGACGTATGTCTAAAAATAAAGTGGTGGGGGGTGTTCAAAGGTTTCCTTAAATAGCCCCTTGTACCTTCGAAACAGCTAAACCGATTTTAACAAGCTTGGGCGCATTGAAATGAACTATTCTTGGGCTACAAATGTTATAATATTTGAAGTTTTGTTAGTTTCACATATCGTCGATAGAGGGCGTTGTTCGACATTCCGACAGAAACGGTTAATTTTCGCAAAAAAGTTAAAAGCATTGGTATGACTTTTTATAGATACGTCAAAAAGTGTCAAACAAAAAAAGTTCAAATTATCCTCGACTTCAAAGATCAGTTATTTTTTTATTAGGTTAATATATCAGAATTTACAGAAACATCACTTTTTTAGATCCAAGATTGCAGTTACCCCCCTTGCATCCATTTCAGAAACATGAAAATATTTTCAGGTTTTTGTATTGGCCATTTTAGTAATTTTTTTTTTCCGCAAGCCTCTACGATGTATAGTTTCCCAGATACTGTACCTCGCATTCTTAGTTGGCCTCCCTGTACAAATAACCATTATTTAATTTACTATTAAACTTCATTACTCACTACCTTAACACGGCACTGCACTGCTGTGTTTATCGCTTGAAACGATATGCAATACATGGCAGAGTTTCACTACCGCACGAATTTCGTGAGCATCTCGAGGGCGGTACTTCTGACCGGCCATATGAAAATCCGCCTGCTGCACAAAAGAAAAGAAAAAGAACAGAACAACTGTCTCTACACTGTCTAACAAATTTACTATTTTCCTAGAAATAGAGAAGAAACATAAAAAAGCACTTTTTTTTTCTATAAAATTCTTGAATCCTGAATTTGTCATATTAACCACGGGCTATCAGTTGTTATGTATAATAGCCAGTTAATGTGATTAAATTGTGACAAACGTAAAAAAATTATCATACTAACTAGGTGTGTTGTTTATTATGTACAATAACTGCTTTATATGATAAATATTTAGAAACAGCAAATAATTTGTCATGTTAACCAAGAAGGGTGGTTATTTTGCTAAATAACCAAATATTATGCATAATAACCAAATTAACAGTAATATATACTCTCTTGTTATATTTGTAAAAAGAATTCTAATTTATTTAGTAAAAATTCATATAATTACATGAATGAAACTACACGTAACAAGGATAATTTGAGCATACCGTTACACAGAACATCTATGTTTGCAAAAGGTCCTTATTATTTGTGCATTAAAGCATTTCATTTGTTACCGCAGTCTATAAAAAATTATTCCGTCAGAGATACAATTTAAACAAGCTCTGAAGCGACATCTAATTTCATTATCGTTGTATAATTTAAATGACTACTTTACCTTTGTAATTGACTATGCCGATGTTCGTTGTTTTTGTACGAATTGCAATGGCAATAAATTATTATTATTATCATCATGTGCTGACATTTATGATTAGTGTTTTTTTCTGTGAAATATATATATATATATATATATATATATATATATATATATATATATATAGTAAATTCGTTATTTTTGTATTTAACTTAAATCTATGTAAATGAACTGTACCTCGGAATTTATTGTCCCAGTTTAGTGTAAATTTAAGAAGACATTTCCAGGAAATCAAATGGAAAAGAAGTCAATAGATTAACTCAATCGTAGTAGAGATTGAAGCTTTTAATTATAATTAAATTGATGGTGGCATGGATAAATTTTAAATACATCAATTGTTTTAATTTAATGAGATCACTGTTCCTAAGTAAAGGGAATATAAAATATAACACCAGAGTATAGGACTGATTCAGATTAATAAATTGGAGTAAACCAATGTTTATAACCAAGGGTCAGTTATTCACTTTATATTAAATAAACTTGAGGGGTCACCTTAAAGTAAATGATAGCTTCGGTGGGTTTATTTGAATTCTGACTGCCTTAACAATAATACTTTGTTTATGAATATTAATAACGATAGCATAATTATTTAAACTAATAAGTTACAAGATTATATCAAGATAGTTTGATTCATAGTTGAGTTAGACTCACCTTAAACCAAACAAATATTAAATTGCAATTCTGATCATAATCTAGCGTCACTACTCGATAAGTTGAATCATTGTTGTTGACATATTATAATTTATATTGAAAGTAAATTATAACTGCATATTGTTCACTTATTCATTTTGCTTTTTAAGACGAACCATTGTAACTACAGCCATCGAGTAGCTTATATCAGGGTAACATTACAAATTGGCTCCCAACCTGGGGGTTAAAGATTAAAATATCTTCTTTTAACGAAAAAGTAACACCACAACTGGTACTAGTGCGGAGGAACATTTCTTCAAGATAAAAGCTGAGATACCGTCTGGACCGGTCACTTTATTGAGATCAAGCCTTCTGATGCTTAATTCTAGGAGTTTGTTCTTTTAACGAAGAAGTAACACCACAACTGGTACTAGTGCGGAGGAACAGTTCGTTAAGACAAAAGCTGAGATACCGTCTGGACCGGTCACTTTATTGAGATCAAGCCTTCTGATGCTTGATTCTAGGAGTTTGTACCAAAAATATATTCGTTTCATAGCGTATGAAGAAGAGTTGACTAGGAGCGATCTTTTCTAAAATCATTAAGACACGAATTTGACGTAAATAAATCCACAAAAGGATTGGTTTTGTCTACAGAATCAGCAACTAGAGATCGTTCAAAAGACGCCATGGGAGTTTTTAGCTATAGAGGTAACATTTTTGCAATTATTTCTAGCACCGACGTCTGCATTACTCTCGACCGTTTTATCAAGCTTCCATTTAGTATAAGATTCATTTCCAAAGATATTGTATCAGAAAAAGCCTTATTGAAGATAAGGATGACTTGAAACAATACTCACTCCATGGAAAGCTTGCAAGAAAATCTCGTAAATCACTTCATTTAGCTGACTGAAGACACCATAAGGTTCTATCAGTGTTGCGAACCACAGAAGAATTAGAGGAAGTTATTTCTATTAGACAATGGTCATTTAGTCCTAGTAGGGGAAGAATTAATGTTTTCTAAATAAGTGGATTTGATGTAAGAAATAGATTAGATCACATGGAGTATGGTTAGGGTTATCAGGGATTCTTGGAGGTTCAAAAACTATTTGTGAAAGCTCACATGAAATTTAAAATGTTTCTGCACTATGACCAACAGGATCAATGGCAGATAAAAATTGAAGCCAATTAGCGTTTGTTACGGCAGGAAATGGCAGTAGAACAGGGTAACCGATAAAATAAAGGATACGGCAGCTGCGTACTTTAAGATAGCTTTTCATATATATCTCACACTAGGAGATTTGTCACAACCGAAAGGGCGCCAGAGTATTTGAGATTAATACGATCGGGGTTGAAATGCCTAATTACGAAGGTACACAGCTCGTCTAAATACCCAAATAACCCTCTTAACTTTTATCGTAATCACAGGTAAATCTCGGGGATCTGCAAGCGCTAATATCTAAAAGGCTACAAAATACTATTTGGACGTAATTGCTAAATAGTTACTTGTAACGACGACAGCTTCTGATTTGATAATTTTTATCGTTACATTACGTTACTTATTAAACCTATCTTTAAAACAAATTAATATAACTAAAATGCTCGTACATTCTTTCTCAAATTGTTACGTTACTGTCCAAAAAGAACATTGAAAGTATATTTGCACTTCGTCACTATGAAATTGTGTGATTCAATAATTTTCGCAATTAAATAAAATCATTAAAATCAGTTGATATTTGCCTCGATATGAAATTTTGTACCAATGTAAATTATATAGCAGTAAAGAAACCCATTCATATATTGTAAATAAACACATCTGTTTGGTGTGATAGCACCGTGCTACATAAAAAATAAACACGATAACGATATAAATATCGTCAGAATCTACCATGAAATGTGGGATGCCCTTGCAAGACCATTAATTCCAAATAATCAAAAGCAACTTAACTGTAATTATTTCCAAAATGAAGGTTTTAGGTCGTCGACGATTTTAGTAACATATAACTTTTTAGTTACTACATAAACAGGATAAAATAGTCAATGTACAATGTAACACAATTAAACCGCGAATGTATATGTTTTGTGAACTGAATGGGTCAAGTACGGTTAATAAAAAAACATATTCATCCGTTTCAATACATGCAATAATAAAAAACACTTTTATTCGGATGATCAACAGCACAACTAGACAAATGAACGATAATGTTTACCTTAAGTCCCAATCAAACATCAGTGACCCATTTTCTTTATGCTGCCTACGGTAGGGCCGTGACCATGGTCCTCTAGGTTAATGAACGGTGCTAGCTGAACCTCTATGGGATCTCCGAGACCTTACTACGACCGAATACTTCTCTGTATACACCGAAACGTGTGAGAAAGTTATTTAAATCAAAAAGAACTGTTTGATTTCGGTACCACATGGCTAACATAACTGCATAAACCTTATTTACATCGTGATAAGCTATTTCAACTGCACAGTTTTAAGGAACAAACGTAATAATTACACAAACTAAATTAAGCGGACTATTTACAGCGAGGTTTGTAGTTACTAGCGAGTCGTGAGCCTAAATGCCTTAATATTTAGGAATGGACGTTTTGCTTCCTCCGCACAAAAGGCGACTTTAATTCAAAAATAAGGGAAGGCACTAGCTTCTAATACTCAATGCCTCTTTTAACTTAACTTAGCTTAACCTTTACGCCATTCTCGTGCGGGGTAGGCAAAAAAATCCCTGCCTCTTATTTATTCTTCATTCACAATTTTCTCCATGCTTTTCTATCTCCGCAAGGTTCATACATTGTCTCTGACATGTCCTTTTACCTTTCTTTCTTTTATCATACATTCTACTACATTCAGCCAAGTTTTACGCGGCCTTCCAGGCCCGGCCTTACCTCTAATCTCGCCCACATATACTTGCTTCGTTAATCTTGCGTTGTTTATTCTCTCAATGTGACGAAATCAAAGTAATGTACTACTTTTATATCTATCCAGCATGGTCTTTTCCTCGCCACATCGTTTTTATGCATTCATTCTTTATCTTATCCCTTCTCGTTTTACTACATCCGCTTCTCAGGAGTCTCATACCCACTGCATTTATTTTTCCTTTGTGCTTTTTTGACATACCTATGTCTCACTTCCATACTATACTGACGGGACAAACACGCCATTATAGATTGCTCGTTTCGCATCTCAGCTCATACTTTCGTTTCTCATTATCGTCCACATACTTCCAATCCATTTCCTTCCAGCATTGACCCTTCGTCCAATCTCGCCCTCCATTGTACCATCTGTAGTAAACATTCTACTCATATATACCAAGTCGTCCACTTGCTCCACAATTTCATCTTGCAGAGTAAATACTCTACTTTCCCGATTGAATACCACAATCTTAGTTTTGTTCACGTTTACCCTTAGGCCCATCTTCTCACAGACTATATCAAATTTCCTCAGAGTAGTTTATAGTTCATCCGCACTGTCACTTAATAAGACTGCCATCTGCATACACCAGAACTGGTACATTCGCGTCACGAATCATTGTACCATTTGTATCGGTGCATGTTTGCCTAACACATTTATCATATATACATTGAACAACCACGGTGACATCACAGCCTTTCGCACTCCGTGCTCAATATTAAAGTATTCACTCTCACCTCCTCTCACCCTAACACATGCCCCTCTACCGTTGTATACTGTCCTTATTCCGTTTATTAGACCTTTGGTTACGCCATATTTATGTAATATTTCCCAGAGCTTCCTTTCTTACCGTTTTCTTTACCTCATTTATCCCAATATCCTTCTCAGTTTCATTCAACTTTCCTTCAACATTCTCCTTATTTAACACTTCAGTCTTACTTTCCTCACTACTGTACAGCTTTCCGAAATATTCTTGCCAGCATTTACTCACTTCACAATCGTTCCATACTATTTCGTTGCTCGTATTCATCACTCCTGCAGCGTTCTGTTTTGGGCCACGTTTTATATTTTTTACCCATTTCCAGAAGAGTTTTTTGCTTCCCTCAAAATCATTCTGCATTTTCTCTCCTTCCACAGCCACCACTTCCTCTTTACTTATTCTCATTGCCTCCTTTGTTTCTTAATACCTCATACAATCGCTTTTTCTCAGTCTCATTTTTTATGTACGCATCTTTTCTCTTAAATACTCCCTTTTTTATCGATTCATTCAACCAAGCACATTTTTTCTGTCTACCTACAGTTGCTCTTCCACATATCCGCACGGCACAATTGACAACACAGTTTTTCAAGCTGATACATGCACTTTCAACGTCAGTGTGTTTCATTCTCATTCAACTCTTTACTCACAGCATCTGCGTATTTCATTCTCGCAACATTATCTGCTACTCTAATTCTGGACGTTCGCACTACGTTTGCTTTCCTTCTCCAGACCCACTGTTGCCCTAAACACACTCTCAACCAAAGTGGTCAGATCCACACTCTGATCCGCGCAGTACTTTTGTTTCTTTCGCCAGGTTTCTAAGCCGTTCATCACACACTATCAAGGCAATCATACTTTAAGATTCGCCACTTTATCATGAATACATGTGCACATTTTTATGTTTAAACCACGTATTAGATACAAACAGATGTTCACCAGGCGTTCACCATTCTAACTGACTCCCTAGTCTCCGAACATTCCTAGAATGAGTTCAATATGTTCTCTCTGTACACCCACCCATCCGTTAATATCTCCCACTATCATCACTATTTCGTTTGGCTTATATACGTTCAACACGTTCTCTACATCATTCAAGAAGTTTTCACAATCTTGGTCTCTTTCTCCATTCACCGGTGCATAACAAGCTGTAAGAAAAATTCTTCAAAGCTCCACTTTGATTCTAACCCACATTACCCGGGGAGATACCAATTCGTACTGTTTAACACATCGTTTCGCTCTTTCACTTACGATCACCCCAACTCCTTTTGCGCTATGCACTTCAGCCTCAACTCCTGACCATTGTGCTAGGCTGCCCTCCTCCATCTTCACAGTATCCTTTATAGCAACAAAGGTAAAAGTTAGATTAAATTTTGGAGTCAAGGAATAATGTATTATAAGATAATATGTAACATAATGTTATAATTAAACTTAAAATCACATATAGTGCCAAAAATACTATTTACTTACTTTTATGATCAATTAATTAAAATTAACATTAAATATAGTAACAATAGGACACTTAACGATGTCCCTCTGGACAAGCGACACTTTACGATATTTTAATCACGTGCTGGTTGAAGCTGCTCAATATCCCTCTGAAGGGAAAACTACCCCTAATGGAAGTTCTTTCAACATAGACTGTGATAACACCATTCTCACTTAAACACTAACGCGCTACGTACTTCCATCGGCCGCAGTAACTGGACCTAACACTACTACATCTAAACCAGGTCCGACATACATGAATCTTTCACTTCTCAGCCAACCAATCATATCAATTTGTTATTGAAACACGCACCAAAAACGAACTGAAATTTCGTGAGCCGAGCGGAAAACATTGCATCATTGGTGATGTCCTCTCGCCACCGAACCTTAAACTCTCGTACATAGAAGCTAAATTTATCGAATAACTTTCATCAGCCTCTCGCCAAAACGTTTTTAGACCTGCAATGTATGCTTTTCTGCACTAAATTTCAATACAAAAAAAAACAAAGTAATGAAATTATACGCATTTAAAATAACAAGTCAGTACACCCTCTAACGGATGGAGGCTAACAATGAAAAATGTCACAATAAAAAAAAACAAATTTAACAAAATTTAATCAAACTATAACGCAAGTCTGAAATTGTGGAAAACTTTCATTTTAAAGTGGTAAAAGTGATCACAACTAAAAACGTTAAAAGTTAAATCACGAATCCAAAGAAAGGAATTAACTTTCCCTTAACATTTAAGGACTCTATATATATATATATATATATATATATATATATATATATATATATATATATATATATATATTTTTTTTTTTTTTTTTTCTGGCCAATATGGCTAATAGCCGGAAATTAACGTTATGACCCATTACGAACGAGCAGAGTTGTTATGTTAGTCATTATCGATACCGGAAACAATTGGATAATGTTAATAAAAGTATAGTAATTATTTTTAAGAGTGTAATTGTTTTTTTTTTATTTTTAGTGGCGAAATATGCACCAGTACTATACTGAAGTTTCTAAATATCAATGTAAAAACAAAGTAAAAGATATTCAGTTTTCAGATAACACTTAAGAAACTCTAAAACTAATCATTTTTGTTCTGACATGGAAGTGATCCATGGCACATTTGTTTTTTTGCCCGAAATAAACACTTATTGTTCTTACATCCGCCTTTGTAGTGGCAACGCCTGTAACCTTGCCCCCATAAACACTATTTCTAGCAGCGGCTTCTCTAAGAAAAATGAAGTTTTGTTTACATAGAATAAATTTGTGTCTGCATTAAAACGCCATCAGTAATACCCAAGCTCAGAAATATTGCCTGTAATTTTTAATTTCAACCGCAAATAAAATAAAAACTTACAAAGCTTGTAAATATCATCTTCTACACTGCTGACAACAGTCAGTACATTACGCACCACGAGCTCTGTTGACATCTGGTATGAGTACACGAACCAACTTGAACCTCAAAAAATTTTTGGTTACTTAGCATTTTGGTAATTTGTTTTTCTAAACATTCTCTAGATCTTTTTCGCTCAATAACATTGCTTCCCTATTGTTCGCAATTAAGGCATTTCGATTTATTATTAACTTCTTTGTTAATGGGTAGTACAGAGGAGCACTGTTTGCAAACTTTTCTATCTTCATACCCCACAAAAAAGCATTTAATGAAATGTTATTTGTTTGATGAGCAAGTATATCTGAAATAAGACTGGGTAATTAAAGATATTAACTATTTTCTGTCAAGTTTCCGACATCTATTGCTTCATTTCCTTGTTCTAAATCGCCATTTTCTAGAACTCTACTTTCTTCATCTTCTATTTCGCTATGCAAATTAGCTCATTAAGGTTATTTGACTCTTCTTCCATTTCTTTGAACAACCTTTCAACATTTTCAGTGGTTAAATCGTTTATTGTATCATGTGGAATTCCCGCTGAGACTAGTCCTACTCTAGCCGGACATGCGAACATGGCCTCATACGGAGATCTTCCAATTCCTTATGAACAAAATATTCATGATTGAACACCGCTGCCTTGCATATGAGTCAGACTTACAACAATGTAGGTACGGTCAACACATCCTTGACTCTGACTGTGCATAGGTTTCCCATGAACAATTATTACATCCGGCCACACACCATGTCGTTCTTCCAGAACTTAATTTAAAAATTCACGACCACTGTCGGAATGAAGAATTAAGGGTGCTCCAAAAGTCGTGTATATCTGTAAGATATTAAATGCGATTCCTTTTGCCCCTTTGGTTTTCAAAGGCTTCAGTAATACAAACTTCTTTAATGGTTTTTACATACCATTATGAAACAATAGTCGTTATAAGTTTGCGATTGCATGTCAACCAAATTAACCTGGGCAGGTGAATTGAAACTAGAATACAGAATTGGTGAGTGAGCATTACAGATAATATCAAACAGTTCTCCATTCGTTACATCGTACACAACATTAGGCTCTGCCGTTTCAGCAACATGTTTAATTAGGCGATCTTTTCCGTTTACTGTAATAACATATTTACGTACGAGTTTGTAGTATTACACTGCCTTTTTTGAGTCAGACGTTGCCTTCTTAACCTCAACATTAGAATATTATATTTGTTAATATTTAAAAATGATTTATTGTAATCGTGTAACAACCCATTTTGAGTTGTATTAAAATATACCGTAATTTATGTTCTTCGTTCATTTAGTTGTAAATATAAGAAAAAAGTTTTTAATTATTGAAATATGGGCATGTGGTAGGCAACTTAATTAGCATTTTAGTGTAAGTTAAGTGCATCTCTTCTTAAGAGTTTTATACTCCCACTTCTTTAAATTATTTTTTTCTGCTCATATTTTCGCGCAACGCGTCATCATCCAACTTCCAAAGCGTCCACTTTTTCACTTCCTGATGAATGTTGTGTTGTTTAGGAAGCCTTTTTTTGGGTTTCCTCCTAAATTTTGTGAAAAGTGCCATTGATTTAATGGTAAGATATATTTTAACGCATTATATTAAAATCTAAAACATTTGCTTTTTGCAGGCACTTTGATTGACACTTTTATTACTTTTACTTTTCTACTTTAATCACATTTTAAGTACGCATTTAATTTTACTTTTACGTACTCTTTCATTTTATGATTGCAATTTTGCATTCAATACTGATCTAAATTTTGATCACAATTTTTTATTTGAACGTTCAAGAAAATGCAATAAATGCTGGATTCACAATTTCATGAAGAAAAATTTACAAGAAGTAAAATTCCATTTTGGTGAGGTTTACAACGTAAAGCATTGTTATTTCGAGATGTTGCGCAATATTGGTGCAAAGATGACATCACCTTTGGTTCACATTTACGTAATCGTTTAGATACCAGAGGTTATTGAAAAGTTTGTGTACAAAATTTTTCGAACAGGTATTTATATCTATAATTTTAATGATTTCTTAGTATAAGGCTAATTTTAAGGTATATTTTATATAACCCTAAATTTAACTGTTAATAAACATAGTCTGTATATTTTTTATTTTTTACATCTTGATAAAATTTTTATTGTGAACCGAGTTATTCCGAGCATAATTAAAAAAATAAATTGGCGTCCGAGATCATTTTTATTAGCGTTACATTGCAATTTTTTTCTATTGATGTTAAGTGGAAATAACAGCATAAATTGTGGTAATTAAGCAAATCAAAAGAATGAACCACCCTACGTTAATCTACCGACTGGGACAAAGGCATTATTTTTGGTGAAGGGGGTGTATCTCGAGTTAGTTTAACGATTTGTTTCTGAGAACATTTTAACACCCATTAATTTATTAAATTTTTTTAACCTCTTCAACCACATCATTATAATCACGTTTGGTTTCTAAGATTTGTTTATATTTTTGGTAAATCTCTGTCGAATGCCATCGTAATCCATTATCAAGTAACTAAACCGTATTAATTAACACAAATTAAGTATCCCACAAAGTACAAAACACAAACACACCGGTTTAAACGGCTAAAACACAACCCAACTTTCTTGTTTGTATTGATCATAGTCTATAAATCAAATAATGGTTTGTCCTTGTTGAGTTCCCCAGGATCGGAGTCAAAAGACGTCACTGCTTTGTGAATAACTGATGAATGATCCGTAGCGGGTTATAACAAATTTATTTGGTTATAATAATGTAAAATAAAACAGGAAATAATAAAATAAACAAACTAAACTAAATATTGAATTAAATAAATTTATTAAAAACTAAAATTCGATTCTGGTGATCCCTGTATTGGAATTCTAGGCGACGCCGCTGTCTTTAGAGTCGTCCTCTGTGTATACCACTGGAAAATACAAAATTAAAAGAGGTGTTCTGTACACACGTGTACAATCGTCGTTAAACAAAATATTAATTATAATTAATAACTGCAATAAGTGTACTGGAATGTGGGTGTTACATGTTCAGGATTATACTGGAATGATGGATCGGTGAGTATTGTATTTGCATGTATGTTTGATAGGTGATAAGAAACATCTGTTCTATCATGAGTACTTGTTCTAATTAAACAATTTTAAATCAAGATAATAATTACCAATGTCGTGATGTATGTGAATGATGCGAAAGATATACGAGTATGTAAGGGAAAGTGTATAGATGGACGAAAGTAATCGGGGGTCTAGGTATTAATATGGGGTTTCGTTTAGTTGAATTATATCAATAAGGAGCCTATGTGGAGGACGTATAATTGGGCAAACGTAAACTGTGTTTATTGGAAATTCTAGCTGGTACTTGGGGAATTATAAGGTTGTGTTCGGAGTTGAAACCACCTTCCACATATAAGGGTTAATGTTGCTAGGTTAGATGTTCCTGTAGTAGGAGTACCTAATCATTCGGGGCCAAACCTCCGTCTGTTTATGTACTCCTTCTAGCTTATCATTTATTGCTCTTTCTGGGCGATTCACCTCCAACAAGATAGCGTAAATGACGTGACTATTCTATTTTGTGAAATGGGGTTATACGGAAAGGAATGGTTATAGGCGTCAAAATATTTATCTCTACGGGCAGGGCAAACTAAGTACTCCTTGCCCTGAACGCTGTTTACGCACCCTTCTCGGGGCTGTCGCCACCAAGAAGGCAACACAAACGGGATATCTCCAATTAAAGTGGGGTGGTTAGACGGTTAATATATGTTAACAAACGGTATATAGGATGCGGTAATTTAACAGCAAGGGATTGACTGGTCTGGATGCTAAGGGTATAAGGGTAACAATTATTGATCAGGTCAGGTGTCGAATGTGTAGGTGTAAGAATGAATCTGTGTAAGTTTCTCTGTATGTCTGTTGGAAGCTAGGGGATCTGGTATTTATAGTTAAATGGGCGTGAGTGGGAAAGGAGTGGACAACTGATAACATTAATTAACAATGACAGGACAGTTGTGACAATAACTAGGAAAGAAGCTTGATAGGAAATTTATCTCTGGGATAGGAAATTTGTAAAGGATTCGCAGGATCGCTACAAGTTCTACATTGGATTACTCGGTGGCTCGGCGATAAAGGTGTCAGAATTGTAAGTGAAAGGTACCAAAGTTCGAATATGAGAGTGATCAAGTGCTTGTAAAAAGATCATAACATATGAATTCAACTCAAGTCCGAAAATAGTCCTTCTCTGGACTAAGCCTGGTGGCGGAAGCAGAGTCCACTTCCGAAACGTGGCGCTATAAAAGCAAAAACTGTCGAAATAGGCCAATTAACTCAACTAATACTAAAATCTATTTAATCTAAGATTTTCTTCTTGCTTGTTTAAGTTATTAGGGTGTTTATATATTTCAATAGCTTCTCGCTGTAGTTTAGCGTAATAGTGAGTTTCTATAATATCAAAACGGAATATTATGATTTAACGCATGGTCAGCTACATCAGACTTCCCTGGTTGATGCAGTCTACAACATGTCATATGCCAAAGCTAAGTTTTGTGGTTTCATTGAATACCTTTCTAGAAGAGCATGATAACTTATGTACTCTCGAAGATGGTAATGCATTTGAATCATCTTTAGGTGACCTTAAATATTCTTTGATTTTTCTTGTACATACGTTTAAAAATAAACTGCTCAACAATTTAGCTAGCGTACATCAGCAAAATAATTTTCGCAAGGTTATACACAAAGGGTCTTAAAGGAATATCAGGTTTATAACCGTTCGTTTACCATTTAAGGATGGTTTAATATTTTGTCGATTGGATAATTTATAAAATTTTGTTTTTTGACGCTTATTACAAATGTGAAATAAACCCCCACACATCTAAACGTCACTGAATCAATTTTGCCTAATCGTCTCTATTCAATCTTGATGAACAGGTAAAGATGTAAATGTAAAAGATCTCTTCTATTTTTGTCCAAATCGGTTCTAAAGTATCATATGACGTAGTAGTGCTCTTTCAACTCGCCTGTAACCTGATCATCTTGTTTGTCATTAAAATTTCTTTTAATATATAGACATTTTGGAATAATCTTTTGATCACAGCAATGTTGTAAGTAAGCTGGACCTTTCGTTATCTTAGTTTTTGAAAGTGTCTGATAGAATGATAAGGGTCCTCCCCATAAGAGACTGAAATATGAAAATGCAAATTTTCACGATTATCATTCATAATCAGGAAACAGTGTATTTTTTTATTTCTTTACAAATTAATATTTCCCGGGTACAGAAACATTGCGATAACACGAAAAGTGATACCTTTTGAAGGTGTAGTTTTTAATATTGAGTGCTCTACTAAATATTTATCCTTTGCAGCATGTAAATGAAGTTAGATATAAAACAGTTAAAATATTACGTTAAGCAGAACCTTCAAAAAGTAATTTACCATTCCGTCAACGAAGAGATTTATTAGATCTTTGAAAAGATGAGAATATAATTATGTTACTATCATCAGGCCCGATTTTACCATACGGGCCTGCAGGGCACGTATCCAGAGCGGCAAAATTCCAGAAGGCGGCAAAAATATGGACACCACATATTCGTCTACTGAAACATTCCCCGTATCGCTCTCGGTCCCAACAGCGGAAGGGCTGAAGTCCCGTTGGCGATACGCTGCGCCGCTGAACGGTCTAGGGGCGCAGCGTATTGCATTCTCGATTTCGTTTTCACAGTGTACACAATAAACCATAGTATTTTAATACCATTTCTGATATCACCACAGAAAAAAAGTAGTCATCATGTTTTGAGGAGGTCAGTGTGCCGTGAATGAATTTACCTTCTTGTATACAATATCGTTCAATCGATAATTAAAAACGCATTATCACATTGATATGGGTTCGTGGATGTTCAACTGTGTCAAAGTAATTGAGTTAGTGTGTATGATTATAAAGGAAAATGTATCACACGAAACCTCATTTCTTTTTTTTTGCAGTAAAATGGGGACCGAAACATGTTAAGTGGATTCGAATATAAGAAACTCCGCGAAGAAAAGTTGAAAATGAATGCAGAATGTTTGAAGAAGATTACATGTTTTTTTGGATCTTCTACATCTATTTTGAATCAACCCGTGACAACTTCTGACTCGACCACTGATGAGCTGCATTATAATTCCTCGGCGGATGCAGTTACATGAATTCCATGTCAACCGATTAATCAGGTCGCAACTGCACCTTCGTCATCTAATTCTTCGCTAATGCCTCTTCCTAAGGTAGTAACCACTCGATCTCTAGTTAATCTACATTATGCAGTGTCTTGGATCATAAACGTGAAAACTGTAGACATGATATTTGAGAAAATTAATTAGAATGCAGATTTCTCAAACTCAAGGCACTCGGCGCACTTCTTTTCAAAATTACCGAACGGTCAACTGAGGTAGAGGGGAGGGGAGAGATATAGGACTAAATCTTTTAGTTTTTTTAAAAGATGAGTTACATTCGGTTGTCCATTCAAAAGGAACATTATATCTACATACATTATTTAAAGGCACTGATAATTCCGCAAAATTCGGTACAAACCTCCTGTAAATTATCGAAAGCAATAAATCGTTTTACTTCGTCTACATTGTTTGGTTGTGGATAATTTTTTATTATTTTAGTTTTTTCTGGATCTGGTGAAATCATGTCTGCTGAAATTATATGACCTAAATACAGAATGTCTGTTTTAAGAAATTCGCACTTTAACGGATTAAGTTTTAAATTAACTTTTCATAACCCATCAAAAACGTTCATTAGGTGTTTATTATGCTCATCTAAGGTTCGTTCGAAAACATTAAGACATTGAAATAAATAAAACACTTTTCATAGTTAAGCCCTGGCATAGCTATGATCATTAATCTCGAAAATGCACTTGAACTTGTTTTTAATCCCATTGTATCTGTATTGCACAGCACTCGTAGTAAATGCTGTATAATTTCTACTTTGTGGAATTACCACCATTTTGCTAATAACCCTGACTTAAATCTAAACGTAAAATGTAACGCACTTGCCCATGAATCTAAAATTTCTGTAATGTTTGGTAAAGAAAATTTATCGTTTTGAAATTTCTTGTTTAATTTTCTATAATCTACAACTAATCTCCATTCCTTCCTTTTATTCATGTCTGATTTTTTGGGTACTAATGAAATAGGGGATGACCAATCGCCCTGATACTCTTCAATTATACTATCCTCACACATTCTTTCAATTTGCTTTTTAATTTATAATATTGAGAGGGTACGATAGGGTTTTGCTAACACTGCTGTCGCGTTTTCTTTTAAACAAATTTTTTGTTTATAAGTATTTACAGTAATTAATTTGTTATCTGGTAAACAAAACACATAAGAACATTTTCTACAAATATTTTTTACCACCATAATGCATTACCCACGAACCTGTTTGATTTCCGTCCTTCAACTCATTTACAATTTCAAAACTAAATTTTTAAAGTACTTTCTTATGACTTAATGGTTCTTAGATTACTCGAAGATGAATTTTTTCGACCAACTTCCACTACTTTTTTTGTTACCATCGACTCTGCCTTTGCGCTTGTTTACCCGTTTACCTTTGTTGTAAAACTATTAAGGTCCCGTCCTCTTATATTTTGCTCTAATTATTTTGATTCTGTGAAATATAAACTTTCGGGTTTAATTTTTCCTTTAAAATTAGTTTTAACGTTTTCATATGATTGACGTTATGATCGAATACCTCAAGAGCCCTACCTTCTAATCTAGTTTTCATAAATTTAAATAAAATTTCTAAATTAGTGCTAGCTAAATCTTCCGTTAATTGTATTGCATTTATAAAAGACGTCAGTGTAAATGATTCTCTATTAAAACCCTTAATTGTACCGTTCGCTAATTTAATTAATTCAGAAACTTCCATATTGTCAATATTTTGAATTACTTTTATTTCAGGCACCAAATTGTAATTTATTTTGTCAAAAATATTTTCTGGAAATTAGTGTTTAATTGGCACACTATTAAATCTTGTCTAATTAACTAAGGCATTTTGTCTATTTTCAAGTATGTTTTTTAAATAATTTCCTTATGTAATTCATTTATTTGACGTAGATTCGATACTATGAACGTAACTATGACGTATTAGCTCAATTAGATTTAAGCCTTTATTTAAAGTTTTGGTATGCAGATTACTTTTTTTTCTTTTTACTCCGCTAACAAAAACCGTAATTAGGTCCGTCAATTAATTAAGTATTCAAGTATCGATACGAATTGAATTAAGTAGTATAAATAATTACACCGTGACTCGTAATCAATGTCAAATAAAATCACGTTAAAGTTTACATATTCAAAATGAAATTGTTTATGATATACAAAAATTAAAAAGATTTAAAATTAAAGCTTCACAAACAATAATTTAGTTTGAATTAAAACTCACCTTTTAAATGGAAAATTACATTCATTACCTTTTATATTAATATTAGATAGAGGTAAGTAAACTAATGTATTCAAAAATGGAATTTAAAACCCGATCAATATAATTAAGAGAGTCTTAAATGAATAGAACAATTAATAATTAACACCGTTCTTACAGATGAATTGATTTTTTGGAAAATTGCAATGTTAAATAAAATTTTCGATATAAATAAGTAAAGTTAACCCTGTAATAATTTCTATCCCACGATCCAGGTAAACAACTACGATGAAAATTGTAATCTCGTTCCTATTGTGTATAGAAACTATTCTTAATAATACATTCCGACCGCTAACATATGTGCAAGAAGACAACGACTTCTATAAATTTTGAGTTATAACTATACAAAAGTGTCCGTAACTATTAATTGAAACATTCTGTAGAATAAGTATTTTTTGTTAGTAGAAACCGGCAAAATTTTATATCAATCGTTCTGTTATTTCACAAATTACAATTTTAGCATGACGCAGTAAGCATTAACTCATTAATTAATTCAATATTAATTTTTGTCTTCTGTTTGTCACTGCTTTAAGCTTTTAAGTACACAGACCGAAGTTGCATTTTTTTAATGAGTATGAGCTAAATAGTAGTTAAATTGATGAATTATAGTTAAAGATAATAGATACTTGCTCCCTAAGTAGATCTTCTATTTGTTATAATACAAGTAGTAAAAGTTGCTTTGCTACTCATAACCGCTAATTTAACTGAGTAACGTGAAACTTGAACTCATTTGAGAGAGTTAGTATTTATCTCTAATCCTTCAGAGGACCAGTACCCTTTGTCAGTTTCCGTACAAGTTAACTTTGTTTTAGGTACATCTTCTACCTACCGTTTGGGAACCGTATACGTTCAGAATTGAACCCAAAGGCCGCCTGGACGTTAACTTATATTTGGGTGGCGCCCACATCCGTTTACAACCACTGGAGCGAGCAACCGGTGTCTGCGAAGCGCTTATGAGTCGACATCGAAATAAAACTAATACCGTAACTTATGACTATTTTAAAACACAATTTTCCAAACGAACCTTAAATTTTGTATAGGTGCTCGTTGAGTGCTTCACCACCGCAAAGCCCATTACATTAGATTGTTACTAGCATAAATTTTCAGCCATTCAGAAATGTTCAAAAATTCTTTATTTAGTCCATAGTATTTTTTATTCCATATCAGATTTTCAGAGTTTCACAAAATACAGGTTTAATCGAACTATTACTATCATAAAATATCATTTGAAGATAGCTAGACAATAATTCCTTCTGTTATAAAATACCCATTCAATTAAAAATACCTTCCATTTAAATTTCAACGCACACATGCATATACGCATATACGCAGACACGTACACACGCACACACGCACACACGCATACGTGCACACACGCGCATACGCACACACGCACACACGCTCACACGCACACACGAACACACGCACACACACGCACACACGCACACACGCACACAGGCACACACGCGCATACGCACACACGCACACACGCTCACACGCACACACGTACACACGCACACACGCACACACACGCGCACGCACGCAAGCACACACATACACACACCTCACACCCTACATGTACCCCCCCCCCCCCACATACACAGACAGACATAAGGACACACTATATACGCATCACCTCCCCGCGACCACCACACACGCACACACAGACACGCGCACGCATTCACGCACACACACTCTTGCACCCACACTCTCACCCACCTACACATACACATGCACGCGCAAGCGCACACCCACACGCACACACAGACACACACCGCACACTCAAGTACACATACAAGTAAACACACTCATCCATACACACACACACACACACACACACACACACACACACACACACACACAGACACACATACACTGACACACACAGCACAAATTTACACACATACACACACGCGCACGCACACATGCAAATACGCACATACGCACAGACGTATACACACCCACCTTACACCTCACACACACCACACATACACACCACAAACACACACTCCACACCATACACACACCACACCCCACACACGCGCAGAGACCCACGAGCACGAATCCATGCCCGCATGTATGCACCCTCCCACCCATCAACACATACACACACGAACGCGCACACGCACACCACGCGCATTTACACACACACGCGCACACACACGCCCCCTCTACCTATGCACACAGGCAGAAAGGCAGACACACACAAACACACCTCACCCCCTCCCCCACACACAGACAGGTACTAACGCACACGCATCTATGCACGCACGCCGCACGCACCCATGCATCAACCCTACCACCCACCTACATATACACACATGCACACGCACACGCACACACTATATACACACTTCACATCCCTTCCCCTCTGATTCCCCCCCCACTACACACGCACACACAGACACACGCACACGGACGCGTACACACACATACACACGCACGTACACACACACACACACACACACACACACACACACACACACACACACACACACATACACACACGCATACCATACATTTACACACGCACACGCATACACTCAATCAAGCACAGAGGCGAATACATACAAACACACACCTTACACACGCCATACATGCACACTTCACACACCACACACACACTACACGCGCACCTCCTCCCCCCACACACACAGGCAGACAGATACACACACCATACACACACCACACACGCACAGAAACACACGCGCACGCATCCACGCATGTACGCACGCACTAAGCATCCCACCCACCTACACGTACGCGCACACGCACACCACGCGAGTTCACAGTCATACACACACTCACACACACACACACGCACACACGTACACGTAACATACACATGCATACACACACACACACACTCACCGTACATACACACATCACACGCCCCTCCCCCTATGCACACAGGCAGACAGGCAGACACACATACAAACACACACCTCATCCCGTTTCCCACACACAGACAGGTACACACGCACACGTATCCACCCACGCACACTCGCCCGCACCCATGCATCAACCCTCCCACCCACCTACATATACACACACGCACAAGCACACCCACAGGCTGACAGACACGTACACCATATACACACCACACACGCACAGAAATACACGCGCACGCATCCACGTACGCACGCACTTACTTACCCTCCCACACACCTACACATACACACGTACGCGAACACGCACACTACGCGTGTTTACAGACATACATGCACACACACGCGCGCGCGTACATATAACATACACATACATACACACACACACTCTTACACACATACTCACACACACACCATACCACCCCTCCCCCTATGCACACAAGCAGACAGGCACACACACACACACACACACACACACACACACACACACACACACACATACACACATACCTCATCCCGTTCCCCACACACAGATAGGTACTCACGCACACGTATCCACGCACGCACATCCGCACGCACCCATGCACCAACCCTCCCACCCACCTACATATACACACACGCACAATCACACCCACAGGCTGACAGGCACGCACACCATACATACACCACACACGCACAGAAATACACGCGCACGCACCACGCGCGTTGTCAGACATACACGCACACACGCGCGCGCGCATGCATATAACATACTCATACATACACACACTCCTACACATACACACATACTCACACACACACACACACACACACACACACCATACGACCCCTCCCCCTATGCACAGAGGCAGACAGGCAGGCACACACACAAACATACACACCTCACCCCCTCCCCCGCACGCAGAGGGACTGACACACACACTACACACACCACACACGCACACAAATACACGTGCACGCATCCACTCACGCACGCACGCACTCACCCCCCACCCACCTGGACATACACATACATACACGCGCACGCACACCACGCGCGCTCACAGAGATACAAACACACACACACACACACACACACACACACACACACACACACACACCCACACACACACCACGCACACGCGCACGCGCACGCCCGCACGCACCCATGCATCAACCCTCTCACCCATCTACATGTACACACGCACACGCACAAGCACACACACTATATACACACCTTACACAACTCTCCATCCGCCCCCCTCCACCACCCCCACACACGCACACACACACACACATACGCACCCATTCACGCACGCACAAACCCTTGGACCCACCCTCCCACCCACCTGCACACACATGCACGAGAACACGCACACGTATAGGTACACATACATGCACGCACGCACGCGCACACACACACACACACACACACACACACACACACACACATACACACACAGGCACAGACACAGACACAACGCACACACAAATACACGCACACTCACACACACACATGCACGCACGCACACGCACACGCGCACGCTCAGGCACATGCACAGGCACACGCACACGCACACGCACACGCACACGCACACGCACACGCACACGCACACGCGCACACGTACACGTACACGTACACGCACACGCACACGCACACGCACACGCACACGCACACACTCACGCTCACACATCCACACACACACACACACACACACACACACACACACACACACACACACACACACACACACCACACACACACACACGCACAGCAAGCTGGCTCACATTTCAGCACATTTTCAGCACAAAACAACGCGCGAGGTCGTGCGTTTTGTGCTGAGTATGTATTAATGTATTAATAAACATCAAGATGTACCCTGAACGAACAAATATGAATTGTCCGTCCGCGTAAGTAAAAATATGTATGGATAATGTTAGTTACACTTTTTTAGTTTTGTACCGATTTTTTTTTATTTGATTTATATGACCAATAATTTTCAAGGTTCGAGGAAGGAGTGATATTTAATATTGACGATTTTGTGTAATTCATGTCTTCGTATATTTATAAGATCCATTTTTTAACTTTTTTTTTGTAATTCTTTAATTTTCTTGTTTATAACCGCAAAAATAAAAATAATTATAAAATCACGCACGCACGCACACACGTGCCTGCGTGCGTGTTTGTGTGTCTATGTGTGCAAACTTGCGTGCGTGTGTGTATCGGTATATGATAGTATCCAAAACTATAAGTGGTACCTACTTCTGGAACTAATTATATTTTGTGAATAATCCAGCAGCCGAAAGAGCGGTTCGTTTTTGTCAAATGTTTTCGAAACTGTTGCGTATTTTAAAAATATGAATATATCAAGATATGGGATTTAAAATTGTAAGTTAATTATGTACTTTTTAATGTTTCGATGGCATGCGCCATTTGGGTGCAAAACATTGCTAAAGTTGAATATAAGTGTTCATTTAAGTTTTTCAGTGTCTGAATAATTTTACTTAATAATTCTACTTGATCGAAACCAAATAAGCCGCAAAAATTAATTAAATTAAATTTAAAACGCGTAACTGTACTTACATGATTTACGACTTTAGAATTTTTTTTAAGTTAGCATCTAGATGTCTATTAACCTCTATATGACATGAAAATTTAAACGTCAATCTGACATAAATTATTATTGCAGTTTCGACAACGTTGCCAATTTTTATTATGAATCAATTGTCAAAAGATTGAATAATTACCCTAACAAAATTTTATTCATGTGTTATTACACACATTTTACGAATTTTGTAAATGTTGTAATGACTGCTCAAACTTCTGATCAACTGGAGCGCCTTACTGGAATGTGTGACTGAAGTGCACTTTTTCTTGATAGAAAGAGATTTAAGGTTGGTTTGCGGTGCGAGTTTGACGTCCCATTGGGTTGTCTCTCGATATACGTTTACTATATTTTTCTTGAAATTTCGATTTCTTCCATACGATTGCAATGCCATTGCTATATAAAACATTGAATGTTTATACGATTTGATGTACAGGGTTTTTGGTTCTTGCGCATTATCTACCCGCCACGCGTTTGAGTGCAGTATCTACAGGTTTTACAGTTTATTACATACACATGTGTAGATTTAGTAAGAAACTGCTCATTTTTCCAACACCTTTAACTTCTTATTGGAGGACTGTAAGAAATTTCAGTTTTTAATGTAAAATGGCGTAGCACATAGATTGTGCCCAATAACCTGTAAGGTCAGTAGCCCATTAGTTACGTAATGCAAATTTTACTCTACCAGCGGTTTACCTGTGACGGGACGGGGTAGGGGTCGAATGTTATCTCTTACATGCTTATATGTTTTATTAAATATTATATTTACTATTAGTGTTACAATATTAAATATTCATTCTCTTAACTTATGGTTAATAATAATCACATGCATACACTAAACTGATCCCACTTCCAAGTAATCTACGGCAGGAGGTGGACACAGGAAGTCCACAATTGGCGGTGGCAGTGGCGTTCCAGCGTTGCCGTTGAACGGTTATTCTGCTTATATTAACTGAGGAAAATCAGTTAATAACATAAAAATTATGTACAAGCAATAATTATCTGACAATTATTACGATTAAAGACTTTATTATATAGCTGAATAGAATTTTCCAAATGCAACCCTGATATATAATAATACATAATGGTTCTAAGATAAGTTGTTCAAATTCTCTCTATAGCGTATCTAAACCTCCAAATTCAATATGGGGCTTATGAAAAAACAGTGCAGGTTTGCAAAACTTATTATGCTAATAGATTACTGCACCTATAGTACCGTATTATGGTTATAATACTATATCTACGGTACGAGAGACACAATTTCTAACCTCAGTACAGTTTAATCGCCCGAATCGATTTCTAGGTCTGTAACGTTGATTATAAACTCTGCAATACCATCTTGAAGGTTATCAGCTACCCACGTCTTACCTTCAACGATCTGTACATGACTTATATGATGCTACCAATTTTCAATCGTCACTTTTTCGTAACCAAATTTTATTAATTCCTCCATGTCTTTAACTTTAAAAGTAGATTTTTGATTTGTGCCCACACCATTTCTATTGGGGTTAATTCGCAGTGGTAAGGAGGCAAACGAAGAACCTTATGACCTCTTTGTTGTGCCATAACGTCAAGTTCATTCTTGTCATACAGATGCTTCACTTGTGCTACAGTAGACATTAGGTCTCGCTTCAACATGTTTTCTTCAATGGTCATTTCTTTCTTACTAAGCCAATCTACAATTTGTTCTTTTTCGTCACGCCATTGTTGGAATATTCTCTACCTTCCTGCTGTAATAAGAAGCATTGTCAATAACGATAATTGAATTTGATGGTATATTTGGAATGAGTTGACTTATAAACCACTTTTCGTAAGTGTCTGAATCCATTTCATTGTGCACATCGGCTGTGTTCTTTTTACCAAGACACCAAGAATAAAACCATTATCGCTACCAGCATAAGCTAAGGCAAATCGGGGTCCAAGACCACTTGGTGATTTTAAACTTGTACTAAGCCCTTGAACGCCCACTTTCAATAGTGGTGTCATACCATACCTTACTAACTGTGTGCCCCACGTTAACCCACGATTCATCGATGTATATAATATATTTACCTAAAATGTTAACATTGTAAATTATGCAAAATACGATGTTTTATAAACAAGTAATTAGAGATCGAGTAAAAATACTAAATACCTTCTTCTCGGAACTCTCTGATGCACCTTAAGTATTTATGCCTCCATCTTATAATGTCACCACGTTCAACAAGGATACTCTTGCATCGCATCTTTTGAAATTAAAACCCATATCTTTCAAGCGGTAGAATAGTGTACTACATTTATAATAATAATAATTTGGTAGATCACCATCACCATTAATGGAAAAAAAGATACTATTCATCATTGGTGGAATGTTTTCAATGAAAGGATTGTGCACCTTGCCCCGAATGATTGACTGTGTATTCTGGTCATATACATGAAGACGATCATTGAGTTGTGCACCTTTTCGTTTCATACGTTTTTTTCGGACTAGCTAGTGCTCCGGTTTGGTCTTCCATTTTGATAGCATAGATACTATGCTCTGTGCAACATACAGCATTGCTGGCTTCTGTAAGAGTTGCACTAACGTCCAGGTCAAGAAATAGTTAAATATATTCATAATGAGGCATTTATGCTTACGGCTGAAGTGTTTTCCACAATGTTGTTTTAAGTTTGCAGGACTACATTCAGCTTTCATCTCCATATGATACAAACTTCTACAAAATAACCTCAATCATACAATTATAGAAATTATTCATCAGTACCTCATAAGACACGTGAATGAGATGTAGCCGTTCTGAAAGGAACGATTTTTAATAAAGGGAGTTAGCTTAATTCGATAGATATCGTATAAGAAGCCAACAATAAATTTGACAGTACACGAAGTTGATATTGATTTGTTATTAAAATACGCTTTAAATTTGACAACATCGCTATGAAGAACAAGGATACCGTTATTTAGGAATGATTAAGGATCGTAAAAGAGAGAGTTACTCCATAAGAATCCGTACTAATTCAATGTTACCAGTTGCATACATTTCTGAAGAAATGTTTCTAGTTCAACGTTCGTAACATAAAATCCATATCTTATTTTTAAAGTGAACGTTGTTTATTAGGAGTTTTAAGCAGAGTGCGGAAATTAGTTCAGACGGGACTAAATTGGATAAGAGGAAATTAAGCTGTAAGCACACCCTATCGGACTTACTTCCGGGATATCGGAGTTCTGTGAACTGGATTTTGAGATAATTATTATGAACACAAAATCACACAAATTAAAGCCGAGGTGAGTGAGAGAGTGCTAGTGTCCCGTTCGTCTAAATAATAATGCAAGTTTACATTTTCATAAATACTTCGTTTGTTTGGTAACTACTGTAAATGCAACAGGTAAGAGAGTTAAACTAAATGAGAATAAATAAATAATTGAATCGGAAAACGGTGTCTGAAATAAACTCGGGGATAAAATAAAATCTAATCTGATGTCGGATCAAATCTGAAGCGGCACCGGAACGAAAAAAAGGTCGGTCGGAATCGTAATGACAGAATCTTTCGTCGGCTGTGGAGATTGAGGTTTATACGAGGTCACTGGCGGGAGTTAAACGTTAAACCTTACTGTTAGTCACAATTTCTAAAGAAACTTATCCATCTCGAACACAAAAAAAAACATTTAAAATTGTGGTGTAGCGGCCGTTGTAGAATACAGGACTGACTGAGACCTCTTGTCACGTACATCCAAGTACTTCTCCCTCGATATAAGAGTTGACGTGATTTTTTCTTTTTTTTAATATTTTTCATAGTTTTCGAAATGATTAGCTGTGATATACCGTAGCATTTCAAACAAAATTAGCTATACTATACACTAAAGTACCTTGTAAAAAACCTATTAAACCCACTTAAACATAAGACCGTGAGGTACGGACTCAAAATATTCCTTTCCTTTTTATCGCTCCTTCTATGTACCAAAGCATTATGTAAAAAAAACTAGTAAAACAATTTAAACCTTAGAGCAGTGCTGTGAAAGCACAACATCAAAAGTGTGTTGTGTGTGTCTATGCACAATATAACTCGCCCTGAATACCTCCTATCGACTTTTGGTTTTGGCTATATGATAACTTAACTTAATTTAACCTTCACGCCATTACCTTGCGCGGGTAGGCAAAACAATCCCCGCCTCTTATTTATTTTTGATTCAGAATCTTTCTCCATGCTTTCCTATCTCCGCATACCTCCCTAGCTTCCGCAAGGTTCATACATTGTCTCTGACATGCCCTTTTATTTTTAAAACTCCTTACCTTGTCTTCCTTTATCATATATTCTACTACATTCAGCCAAGTTTTACGCGGCCTACCAAGTACGACCTTACCTCTAACGTCACCCACATATATTTGCTTCGTTAATCTTGCGTTGTTCATTCTCTCAATGTGACCAAACCCACGTAATGTACTGCTATTATATCTATCCATAATCGTCTTTTCCTCGCGACACTCCGTCATAATTTATCTTGTCCCTTCTCGTTTTACCACATGCGCTTCTCAAGAATCTCTTACACACGGCATTTTCTTTCGTGCTTTTTTTACATACCCATGTCTCACTTCCATACAGTACTGATGGGACAAACACGTTATTATAGATTGCTCGTTTCGCAGCTAGGCTCATGCTTTCGCTTCTCATCATCGTCCATATACTTCCAATCACTTCCCTTCCTGCATTGCCCCTTCGTCCTAACTCGCCCTCGATGGTACCCTCTGTAGTAAATATTCTACCCAGATATACCAGCTCTTACACGTGCTCCACAATTTCATCTTGCGGAGTAAATACTCTACTGTCCTTTCCACCATCCCTATTGAACACCACAATCTTAGTTTTGTTCACGTTCACCTTTAGGCAGTTTCATTCACGCACCATTATCCACTAGTTTGTCTACCCCAATTCTGGACGCTCGCAGTACGTTTCCTTTCCTTCTCCAGACCTACTTTCTCCCTAAACACACTCTCGATACAACCAAAAGTGGTCGGATCCACACTTCGATCCACGCATTACTTTTGTGCTTTCTCTAGGTTTCTAAGCCGTTCATCATACACTATCAAGTCTATCATACTTTTAGATTCATCTCTTTGCCATGTGTACATGCACATTTTTATGTTTAAACTACGTATTGGATACAAACAGGCTTCTCTCCACACAGATTTTCATCCGACGTTCACCATTCTCATTGACTCTGGTCTTCGAACTGTCCTAGAACGCGTTCAGTATGTTCTCTCTGTATACCCACCCATCCGTTCATATCCCCCACTATCATCACTCTTTCATTTGGCTTACATACGTTCAACACGTTCTCTACTTAATTCCAGAAATTCTAACGCTCCTGGTCTCTTTCTCCATTCACCGGCACATAGCATGCAATAAGAAAAATTCTTCGAAACTGCATTTTCATTCTAACCCACATTACCCGGGGATATACCAATGTAACACATCTTTTCGCTCTTTCACTTATGATCACTCCCAACTCACTTTGGGCCATGCACTTCAGTCTCAACTCCTGACGATATTGCTAGGCTCCGATCCTCTATCTCTACAGCATACGTTCCTTTGCACTTTGTCTCCGATACACACAGAATATCAAGGTGCCTTTCTTACATTACGTTCGCAATTTTAAATTCTTTACCATGCATACTTCTAACATTCCACGTACCGACTCGCCATTCTTTCCTTGCACAATCGTCAGGAACGAGGCCTATCTGTTTCGATCTTGACCGCCCCTTGTATCCAAGTCGATCCGAGACAAATGTACTGTTCTGTTGAGTAATACCATAGCGAGGAGACCGGTTACTGGCCAAATCGTGCCCCTAATGATGTGGTATTCCCTACTAACGGTATCGTCCTACTACCGGAGAAATAGCTTATGCATTCGACGTGTGTAAAGTCAAGTTTTCTAAAATTAGGAAAGGTAGACAGTAAAAGGTAAGAATCTTGCCCTAAATCTATCATGCACCAAACTAACTGGGGTCGTGGAAAATAGGATCTATAGATGACCAAAGGCTAAAACTCTAATATTTAGTTGTGGGTGTCGGTCAGCATTGAGGCCTAATGTTGCCCAAAATTCATATTGATATACCAATTCGGTAAGGATCACAGCAAATTTATAGCCTCGGTAACCAACAGCCAAATTTTGCACCCACGAGTATTTGTCAACATTTTACGCTGAATGCTACACAACCAGACCAAATGTTCCGAAATGTATATTTATACACAAAGCATGCTGAGAATGCGGAAAATGGATTTACTAAATGACCAAGAGCATCGTCGTTCATCCGTGGTGAGGTTGAATGCTAAACCAATGTCGGTGGTGTCGAGGCAAAATGAATTGCCTCGATGACCAATAGCTAAACTCTGTGATCTATGAGTGTTGGTTAAAAGGTAAGTTAAATTTTGCTCAGAATTCACGTAGATTCGCCAAGTTCATTGGAGATGCCAAAAAATTTTTTCTTTGGACGACTAAGGGCCAAATTCTGTGGTCTACTAGTGTTGGTTGCAATAGGGCCGAATTTTGCCAGAAATCTATATTTATGCACCAATTTTATTGAGGTCGCTGCAAAATAGATGTCCATGATGGCAAAAGCTAAATTTTGCGTTCCATCCCAATTCTGTTGGATTTGGGCAAAAACGATTACCTCCATAAGGATTAAATTCTGTGTATTATGGGTATCTGTCAACATTTGGACCAAATCAGCTAAAGTCAACGTCGCCACAGCACCCCCGACCAAGGAAAGCACGAACATCGACGGGTTAAGTAAAATTGCAAGGGAAAAATTTGCTGACTATGGTCATTCATTTACTTTGTCTTATGTAAATGAAAACACACTTCAGTCAATATTCGACGCGTTTCCATTTCGCATAGAAAGTAAAACATCGTATTAATACAATTTGACACATTTTTACTGTATTTCGCACGTTAATACAATGATAAACAAATAGTTTTAAAGATTTCAATTCATATACATTTCGATACTAAAAGGTACAATCGAACATTCGCGTTAGTTTTTTAGGCAGGGTGTTCTAAGCTCTAAAACAAAGATTGAAACATGATTTTGATTTTGTTTTTATGATAACCTTACTCTTGATTATCGTTGTATAGTTACCGCTACCGAAGTGTGAACAACTGTGTCAGTCACTATCATGTTGTGAAAGCTCTTCAAATATAATGGTCGTTCAATAATTACAACCAATCACTGATTTTGAAATTAAACGAATGCAAAAGCAATTTCTGTTGTATAGTATTGGACCACTCCGTATATATTTCTTTAAACGAAGTATCCGGTGTGGACCAACACATAGCCTTACAAATGTGAAAATCACATAATACATTTCTTTGAAGGTAATTATGGAACCTCTTTTGTAACACGTCGTAAAAACAACAACATGGTCGCTGTCAAACGGACACTTAAACCTTTATGTCAGATGCTAATAGACATTTAAATGCCAATTTGACTAAAAATTTTCAAAACTGGCAGCGTGTCAAGTGTATCGTTACTGCTTCTTTTTCGCTTTTTAAATCCTATTTAATTAATTATTAAGACTTATTTGGTTTTATATCAAGATACTCTATAACGAAACGTAAAATAAATCATTTATAAGAATATTTGTATACACTATTTTCCACAAAGTTGACCGTTACTCAAATATTTAAAAATTAAGCCAACACTTAAATTAACTTATAATTTTAAAATCTGTTGGTGTTTATATATTTTAAATATATAGTTGCTGCAGCAATACTCTACAAAAATCTTAATAAACTTCCCCTCTCCCCGATGGATTTCTCCGACAATTTAATCGCTCCAGGAGAGATAAAAGCAATAAATAAAATAAAAAAAATTAAGTAGACACACGCACACGCACACGCACACAAGCACACGCACACTAGCACACGCACAAGAACACCCACACGAACACGCACACGTATACGCACACGCAGACGCACACGCATGCACACACGCACACGCACACGCACACGCATACGCACACGCACATGCACACGCACACGCACACGCACACGCACACGCACATGCACATGCACATGCACATGCACACGTACACGCACACGCACACGCACAAACACACGCACACAAAATATCCGGTGTGGAATGACACACGACCTTACAAGCTACAATGTGAATATTAAAATAAGTGATATTTTTTAGGATAATTAGGCAATTCCTTTGCAATACGTCGTAAAAACAACATGCTTTCTGTCAGATAGACATCTAAACCTTCATGTCATATGCTAATAGATATGTAAATACCGACTTACTGCAGTTTCTTCGCATTTTAAATTCTATTTAATTAATTTTTTTAAGGCTTATTTGGTTTTGTATCAAGAAACTATAGAGAAATGTAGAATTTAATTATTTATAATAATTTTGCCTACACCATTTTTCTCAATAGGTCACCCTTTTTTAAATATTGAAATTTGTTTACGAATACTTAAATTCTACCGCCAAGTTACAGGTCGCTGCAAAAAAATTCATTCAACATAATTAACTTCAGAGTCCTTGAAGATGATGTCCAAGCAAACGAACGGCTTGAAGTTAGCAATAATCTATACATACATGTTGGTTTTGTGCTAATAATACGTAAAATAACCTTTATGCAAACTTATCAAAAATTAACTGGCAATGGGGTATTAGCGCATATGCGCTGTTTTCCCATTCATTTAAAGTAATTTGCAAAGATTTATATTGCGGATTGATTGCAGATGCCGCATAATTATAATAAGAAGAGTCTAAGAGCATCGTGGAGAGTTGAAGATCTTGAAGCTGCAGTTTAAGATGTTACGTCAAGACAACTAAATATAAACCAAGCCAGCAAGAAATATGCAATTCCTTAGACAACAATTAAAGATCACGTTCGGGATAGATGTATAAATACCAAAAATTCCCCAGTGACCACAAAAGTAGTAGGCAAGAAGTCTACTTTTACACTGGAAGAAGAAAACAAAATCTCATATTGTGTAAAGTTGTCTCAAAGGCATTATGAACTAAGCATTCGAGAATTAGCATATCACTATGTTTAAAAACTCGTCGTTCAGGACCGATTAAAAGTAACAAAGACGAGAGACTAGCTGGGTGGGACTTTTATTATTCACCAAGATATAGCGCTGCGATTTCCAAAAGCTACTGGTTTAAATCGCGTTATCGGTGTCAATGAAATGGAAATTGATACGTTGTTTAATAACTTCTAAACCCTATACGACAAAAACAGGCATTCTGCTAATGACATTTATAATGTAGACGAAAGCGGATTACAAACGGTTCACAGACATTCGAAAATATTTTCGTCAAAAGGTGCTAAGCAAGTGGGCAAAGTTACTAGTGGAGAGAGAGGAGAAAACGTCACAATTGTTTCTTGTTTTAGTGCAGCTGGGAAATTATGTTCCACCATTAATTGTTTTTTCCAGAAAAAATACGAGCGACAGGCTTATGAAACGTTCTCCCGGGGATCCAAAAGTTTTGCTAGTTCTAATGGTTGGAGCAATAGCGAAATATTTTCAAAATGGATGGAACATTTTATTTATAATCTGAAACCGTCTAAAAATCAGAGGGTTTGTCTTATACTAGACAATCATACACATCTCTTTGCCAGTTTTTGACTTAGTTAAAGAGCATGGTGTTGACATGTTGTCACTGCCTCCCCATACCTCCCACAGAACGCAGCCGTTGGATAGGGTATTTTTTGGTTCACTAAAAACAGAATTTAACAATCAGTGTGGCTACTGAATGTAGTCGAATGCTGGGAAAAGAATCACAGTGTATGACATTGCGGAAGTGTTTGGAATAAGCTTATCAAAAAGTATCAAATATATACAAAATAGTCAACGGATTTAGAGTTTCTGGACTCTACCCATATTGTAGCGTCCCCAGGATAGGATATCTTGAAAAGTGTAATTTGAACTGATTCGCAATAATGCAAATCTTAAAACAAAACAGTCGCTAAGTGATGTATCTTGACTTTACTGACAATAATGTTACTATTACTCAAATTAATCGCTTGCCTTATTTTGACTTTCCTGGCAATAACTAAAACATTAAAATGTATTTACATGTCTGATATTTAATTACTCGCAAACCTGAAATCTGATCAAACGAATTGGCCATCTAGTGATAGGGACGTTGTGCTATTTAAATTAGATAGGCAGGATGAGGTAAGTGTTGCACCATCTGGGGCAAGTAAAAAAATGAAACTACTCAAATTAAAATTAACGAACTTTGCGCAATGGTGGTTCAACCCATTAATGTGCTATTGTGGGAAAGAACCACGAATAAAACCCACTTTATTTAGAAATAAATAATTGCACAGGTACATTAATAAATCAAATAACACAAAAAACAATGAAATGGTTAAATATATAGTACAACACCATTAAATCAGGTTAAAGCGCGTACAAAATTATAACATTAAGAGAAAAATGAATAAAAAGCAGTTTAGTTACACATAAACACAATAAAAAGAACAATGTTGTCACACCCACAATTGTGTCATTAATAATCAGGATAAAAATCATAATACCAAACATGTGGCCTTGTAAAATCAATCATGCTGGTCTTTAAATAAATAAGCACATAAAACAATAAGGCAAATTACGGTACATATAAAATACAACAACAGTAAAATTGCACAGGTGATATTATGGTAAAGGCACGACAAAAGGAAATAGACAAGGAATGTACACGTACACAATTGTTTAGTGACTACTAAAGCACAAAATACTTACGTAAAATTACAATAAGTTACAGGTAAAGAGAAATTAGTTCCCAGGCAAACAATTATACTTATCAAACTGACACAAAAAAACAAAGCCCTACGAAGGTAAGTTGTAAATAAATCATTACGTCGTGACCGATATATAAGTTTGAGTGCGTTAGCAAAATACAGCGCCCCTTTCTCAGGTTACACATTCATCTATACAACAATAAAAACAATAAAAATAAAATTCGAGGTGTTTAATGGTCATCTGGAACCGGGAGTGTGTAACCACTTGGCAATTTCCCATTACAATTATTAACCAAGGATTGTTCTGTACCCGTTCTCCACGCCCACCTCTACACAAATATAAATATAAACAACAAACAATAATGCTATTTCGCCCAAATACCAGAGTGAGGGAGCAGATTCCTGTTTAACGATCCCGCGTGCGAATGAGATACCTTTGCAAGGCGATGTGTGATTTTTCATACGTTACATAGGCTTGTAAAATGAATGGCTGCGAGCTTTTATTTATATAAAAATACCTACTTACACTAGAATATATTCCTTTTAGTTAAACACTTTACCACCAACACGAGTTAAGATACTCGGTTTTAAACTCGGCGTCGCGGTGAATAATTATAGATTAGTTTTTGGAAAAATTTACATTAAAACGTACACTAAAAGAAAAGTTCTGATGAAAGGTACACGACAAAATATTTATAGACCGAACGGTTTACAACGGGAGTTTTTAATTAAAACTAATCAAAAGCTCTAATCAAAATTTCAACAGCAACTGCCTTCCCCTCTGGTTTCCAACTAACCATGTTTACCCACAAAAATCAACCTACGTCTTTCAATAGAAAAAAAAACAAGAAACATTAATTTACGTTGGAACAGTTTCATATTCATTATTGCACGACATGTTAATTTTAAAAATATGCATTCGTCCGTAACAAGCGCTACATTAAGGTCTCAAGTTTCAACGTACTCACAAAGATATCTTTTGATCGTGGTCTGTACCGACACAATTTATTATTACATTTGTGAAGTTTTTACAAGAATGTGCATACACCGGCTTTCAAAGATTCGTTACACTACCTCAATAAAGTCAGTTCTGGCTAAGATCTGTTTCGATCCTAACCTGTGTTTTTTCAACCCTTACTCAAATATCAATTACTTAAAATACAGAAAATAAAATATCCAGAAAACATGATCAAGTTACGACTTAATATATAATCAAATATATCAAACACCGTTAACTCTTCTATAACGGTAACAATTACGATTTGAACATGTTTAATATAATAATAAAATTTTCGCGGTCCGCTACCCACAATTTCAACCTCATGTATTTTCAGAAGAGGATTTCATTGCGGCAGAGGCACTTTGCACTAAAAGATTTGATGAAATCCAAAATAATCCGTAAGGAAACACACCAACAAGAGACGCAATGCTTCTTACAAAAGATATAGATACAGAAGGTGAATCTTCCAAGGCTGGTAAAAACTTGAAGCTGTAATAGAAGCAAATAATGTAACGCCTGCAACTTCACACAATTCAGAATCAATAACAAATCAAATAGTCGTTAATTCAGAGAGAGTCTTACAAAGTGTAGAAAATGATATTTCCAACCAGATCTGATATCCAGGTTGTTCGAAAACTTCAAAAAAATATGCATTCCGAAATATGAAGTTTAACTACCTTTAGATCCGAATTGGAAGAGATACATGAAAAAACAATTAAACAACAAGCTAATAGATTGCTATTATATCATCAACAAGTGATTGATTAATGATCTTGATGGTGATCCAAAGAAACTTGATTATGTTTGGTTGAATTCGCAGCTAACGAGCGTAAAGTTTATTATGTTGAAAGAATTTTAACCGACTTGGATGAAAATGAGGAATGTTAAATTTTATTTTTCCTAAAGTTAAAAAAAATTCACATCATTCCGTTTTACCGAACATTTTAAACGTACCAGTTGTCAAAAAATGCGATATAAAAAATTCTACCTGAACCAGATTTGCACGGGAAAACTAAACGACAGCAATAATTCCTATCCTTTGGCGTTTCATTTGGAAATTTAGATGTAAACTAAATTGTATATTTTTGGTTATTTTACATTATGATGTTTTCTTTTTTTAAGAATGATGCATTTATTTTTGATAATTTGACCTAATAAAAACACAGCATTGTTCAAAACTACTTTATAGTGTAATTTATAAGCGGTTTATTTAAACTAAACAAAATTGTCATTACTACACTGACAGGCATCCCACTGCCTCACAAGACGCTGTATACCGGTGTCGTACGATTCCTCTGGCCTTTGGCGGAACCATGTCAAAACTTCCTGCTGGACTTCAGCGTCCGACTGGAATCACTGTTCCTGGAATACCTTCTTCAATGGTCTAAAGACATGGAAGTCAGAATGACTGATCCGGGCTGCTCTCACAGTAGCGACATTGGCGTCACTCTTTGCATGCCGAGGTGTGCCCGGCCTTGGCAAATCCGCTGTCGATTCTCATCCATTACTGAACTTCCGACACCATTCCACGACTGTGGTTTTCGAAGGACACTGTTCACCATAAACATCTTGCTTTCTCCGATAAATTTGAACAGAGGTGTTGCCCTCAGCGTTTAAAAACTATATTACTACTCAGTGATCGGTCTTGGATGCTCCAACGATACGACCTGTCATACTGAAACGCGCACAACGACTGTGCATTCTACGAATATCACGATTCAACTGTCACAGTAGACACCTACATTACCGGCGGCCGTCTTTTTTTTAATTTTCTGTCGAAGTTTACGCATGTTATAATTTTTGATTACATATCTAACCTAGAACTAACTGACATGTCAAAATATTATTACACCAGAAAAGACACCAGAAAAGTTACCAGACACGAAGCTTCAAAACGCATTACAAACGTGCGTTTAAGAGTCCTTAGACACGTCGAATTAGAAAAAAAAACAACTTGATAGTGTAATTTACGCCGACCGGTGCTATTGCCACGATATATCGGGATAACAGCACAAAGTGAACTAAAAAAAATAAGTTAACATTTAGCAAGTACCTACTAACGTATTTCAAAAGATTGTAGCATAGATAAGTGAGGGGATAGATACACGACTCCAACCATTTGCGCCGTTTTAATAAATTAGTTGTGTATTACGTCACCTGAGCGCTAATGAAGGACAGGCGGGAATTTTAAAAATTCATATTCAAACGCTTTATTCTGAATGTATAAGGACTGGCCCGTTTGCACCACCTCAGTTTAAAACCGAGGTAGTGTAAATGGGTCTAAACGTATTAAAACATTTAACTTCCATCATATTGTATTTACTAATATAAGTAGGTGTATGAATTCTAATATACAATTTTTTATACATCACGATAATCAAGTGTCTAACTACAATTTTTATTTACTTACACTAAATTCGTCAAAAGTAAATTAACATTGTAAAAGCAACAAAATTTAATCTATTCAAACACATATTTATATTTATTTATACAATACTGTGTTCATAAAATAATAAATTTGACACACATATAAGTACAGAGTGATCAATCTCAAGTGTATACCACGTGATTAAAATATTTAAGTTGGTACCACTGATTGGTAAGAAGCTGTATTGCTGTAGCTACTCTAGAGCATGGTTCGAGTAATAACTACGATCAGTTTCAAATCTGTATGAAGGTCATTAACTTATACATATTATAAAATATTATCTTAATTTAAATAATGACTATTTTGTATTTGATTAGACTGCATCCCTATAAAATACAACAAAATAAATAAAATATTATTTAATCATTGGATTAAATCATTACAAAATAATGAATCTTAAGTATTTAAATGTTATAATTTCATTATAATTAAATAAAATTTACGGTACATGTTTATGGAATGACAATGTCTTTTACAAATTTGAAATTCAGAATATATAATTTGTCTTGATATAGACAGTTTGTAAATAACTCAAGAAAATACAAAAGTAAAAAACGAAGGTTAATATGACATAAACTGACATAAACTAAAACGACTAAAACCACACTAAAAATCCAAAGCAGCCAACTGCAAAACACAACAATATTAACAACTAGGGATTTTTGTCATACCACTACAATACACTTGAGATGGATCATGTTGTAGAATAATAATCATTTTACATCATATTAACAGAATAAATAAGGGTAAATAAACATCGGGCCTTAGGGTATTATGGTGGTTAAATGTTGCTTGACTAAAATCACTAAATGTAACTATGGGGTTTGGAACCAAAATCAATACCAATTTTATTTAAGGAGTGAACAGCGCATGGGTTTGTAGTCGGAATATGTAATATAGACGTTACGTGTTTCGTATGCAAAATATCTTTCTATAGATTATTTTGAGGATGTTATTGCCAATTTAAATTTTTGATTCGCTAGTAATACCCCCACCTCCACTAGACACAGTAATTTTATTCTTGAAAATGTACTTTCTAAGATAACTAAATATTTATAAACATGTATTTTTCTAAAATTTAATGGATTTCCTTAAAATAACGCTCATAACATTAACTTTTTAACTTTCTGTCGAAGTTTACGATAATTTTTGATTAGATACGTAACCTAGAACTAACCACTGACATGTTAAAATATTATTACACCAGAAAAGACACCAGAAAAGTTACAAGAAACGAAGCTTCTAAACGCACTACAAACGATGCGTTTAAGAGTCCTTGGACACAACGAATTAGAACAAAAAATTACATTTTTTTTTTTCAAAAAAAAAACATCAAATATCGCATGAATCCCGTATGAATAAGTTTAACTTCGTGGTAATCAGCATTAATAATTCCAACAAAGATACCAAACGAAAAATCCTGATCAGACTACAATAGGCTTTTTAAATAAAAATCTTTAATTAATTATGATAAGTAGAAGCAAATCAATACTTTGTAGTACTAATTAAAACAAGCACGCAACAAGAGTTAATACAAAACCGGGTTTGTATACACATACCTTATGCCGAAAAGTTGCTCCATCAAATGGCATTAAATGAGTTTATACAAGATAAAATAAAAATTAAAAAAAAACTACCTACTTCTCATTTTTGATCTCTTAAATAACTTTGCGATAAGTTGTATAAAACCAAAACGATTACATACATATTGTATTTATAATTGCAACATTTTTCTACCAATTAGTTTTATGTTATTAAATTGCACAAAAAATGATGTACCACAAGGTCTTTTCTAAAATTTATGTGTATTATTAATTTATGGTATAGTATATATGGCGCTGAAACTTCTGATATTTTAATAAATGGAAAGGATAATCCCTTCACTAACACAATTAGTTTTAGGAAAAAAATTATCGTGGTGTACAGACCACATATCTTTATGTGGTCCTTCGATCCGGATGTTTAAAATGATAAAATTATGTTTTCTCCTAAAGCATTCATCCCGCTTTATTTGACATAAAATATATATTATAAAAAGGGTACATTTTTACGTATGTCGTACCGTTTTTTAACAAAAACACACTTTACTAAAATTGAACAAGGTAAAGCGCTTTTCATAAAACTTCACGATAAAATTACAAATGGCCACCTTATTTAGGGTTTAAATCTATTTAAAAATTTTGGTTTTAATAAAAATCATTGGATACGTTTTTGAATAAAAACGGCTTTTACAAAAATGTATAATCGAAACCTCATGTTTGAATATGAAAATGTAGACTTCTACGATTTCAACTCAATTTTTTGGGTTTTTAAGTAGTGTATTTTAAGATATACAAAATTTTTGCGTTTCGTCAGTAGAAGTGACAGATATAAAAAATTAATTGAAGCGTCAAAACAAGTTGATAAAAGATGAAAATGCAATGAATGAGTCTGCTATAACAGAAAGTTAAGCATATTTAAAACCAACTATGGAATTTAAATTTTTTTTAGTACAGATTAACTTAAGATAAAACATTATAAACCGCTTTGACACTGGCAAATCCGAACGGACGATGACTAACAATTAAGAATGCCACAATATATATTATAATGTCAGTGCAAAATTCTAAAAAACTTTAATTTAAAAAATGATAAAAGAATTCACAACTTAACATACCGATCAAAAATCTAGGAAAAAACCTTAATTTAAAAAAAAGTTGTTAAAGAATTTACAACTAAAAGCTTGATTAAGCTAGAGTAATCCTAAGAAACCTAACAAAGAAATAATTTTAAGCGCAATTGTTATGATATGGAGAAAACGGAATTTGGACCTAAGGGTACCAAACGTTAAAGCCATTCTACCTTAAGATGACACAACCTGTTTAATCGGAGATTCTCTTCTTTTCTGATGAAGTTACTTTGATTTTTATACACTGTGTTACGAAATAATAAGTCAATCCGCCACATGTTTTAACCATCAAGTTTCAAAAATAAAACTATTGAAGTAAATATATCTTTCCTATAACCACCTGAATAAAACGCTGTCTTCTGACAATATTTCGTATCAAAAGTGGCAGATTTATGGACTTTCCGGAATTTCAATGGCAATTGTACGTAAAAAAAGTAATTTACATTTTGTTCTAGTACAAAAAGTAATTTAACATTGACATGAGATGGCATAACTTAAAAAAATTTAATTTCACCATTTTTAAATGTTAATCACAAGCTCCGTTCAAGTAAGTATTGATATTCAGTATAATTTTACTTTTTACCTTCCAACATATATGCGTGTGCGTGTGCGTGTGCGTGTGCGTGTGCGTGTGCGTGTGCGTGTGCGTGTGCGTGTGCGTGTGCGTGTGCGTGTGCGTGTGCGTGTGCGTGTGCGTGTGCGTGTGCGTGTGCGTGTGCATGTGTGTAAAGATGATCGTGCTCGTGTCTCTCATATCACCATCATCTCTCTCGTCACCCTCGCCTCTCTCGTCTCCGTCGCCTCTATTGTTTCTCTCTCTTCTCCCTCGTCTCGCTCTTTTCTCACGTATCTCTAGTGATGTATTTTTAAACAAGAGAATATTTTCTGTAATAGAAGTTGAGACGAGAGAGACGAGCACGATCAACTTGTATTACAGAAAGCAGTCGCTGGTTTAAAAATACACCACTAGATGACGTCACAAGCAAGTCTGCTTTTAAAAATAAGTGTAATCACACGCGCAAAGAACGCGAACATCATATTTTCCATTTTCATGGGTAGGCAAACTTTGGCGTAATTAACTAATTAGGGTTTTAGATGTACTTGAATAGTGAAAGGTTGTTGTTGTGGTTACATAACTGGTGAAATCAGAAAATAATTACTTTATATTACTGATGGCTGGAAGCTATAAATACTTTATATTATTCAGTTATAAGCAAGACGTCTAAAGAGCATGTTATGTGGGTGTAAGCAGCTGTTTACCCTGTCAAGGCGTTCTTCCAATACAATTATCGGCAACAGCCCTGGTAAGTTCAGTTCTTTGTTTTAACCCATATTTTATTTACTTTATTTAATTACTAGAGTACTTATTTCAAGTTTGGTTATATTTGTTGGTGTATAGACATTTTTACTGATTTTGTCAGGGTATTTTGAACACCCTGTATACGTAGTGGGTAACTTTGTTTGTAATTCTATGCGCTTAGTTAGATTCCGTATATACATTTTTTTTTGTTGTCAAGTTGAGTTTTATAGATAAATTTGTGTTACGTGTGTTGCGACCTTTAGGGATGGTGTGTGTGTGTGGCGAGCTTTAGTTTGTTTTGTTTGTGAATTATTATTCCGTAATTTAGGTTGTTTTTCATTATTATTCGCCGTTTATAGAAGTTTGAGTAACGTTTATTTGTAAATAGTTGTATATAAGTGTAAATAACGTTTATTTCGTTTGATTTCCTTAAAAATTATAGAAAGAGTGTAGATTTATATGTATGTGATGTCATGTTGGCGACATAAAGACGCTTAATTATAGTGGTTCAGATTAATATTGAGTATGTTGGTTTTGAATCGTAGAGGTACCATGTGGGACTAATTGTTTGCACTTTAACGAAAATATAGGGATACGTTTCACGTCGAGTTTGCTGATCTTTAAAATTTTGAAAACTATCGAGCCCTTACGATTGGAAACGAAGTTTGTGTTGGGGATACTATATCTTCTCCTTCCGTTTTTTTAATTGGTGGAATTAAATTAGATAGGATTTTTTGTGAGTAGTGGGATTCAAAAATCAAAGATGGATTTTTTTGGTAATGATTTGGGATTCTGAAACTGATCGCGCTCTCGAGTAGTAGTACGGTAACGCTTGTTGTTACGCTTTAAGGGGTGGTTTAGAACGTTGATATATTGGACCTTGTGGTGTTTAACGAAAGTACTTTTGTGTAGTAAGGGTAGTTAAGCTACTTCTGAAGAGAACCTGTAAAGGGATTTTATTAAAATTGTTCAATCACCAAAGGATTATACCTAGTGCCGATTTCGACTTTACGTAATCACGTCACCTAGAGATCATCGTCGTGTTATATTAGTGCTTCGGTGAACTCATTGGTTTAAATCGCTTTTGCGGATTTAAAAAACATTAACGTTCTTGTAGTGCCTCTTAATTACCGTGCAAAGGGTGTTTAAAGATAAAGAAACTTTCGCAATATATTAAAATTTATAGTTATTTAAACAAGTTATTAACCTTTTGGATTGTTAGTGGAAATAAAACTGTTTCAAAGATAAAAGTTAACAAGCAAGTTGAGCGCTCAAATTATTATTTTAAAAGAAGTTTTTAATTAATGCAGTAACATTTAAACGAGATTCAATCAAAGAATCGTTTGTGTATAAAAGAACAATAGTCAACATTTCATTCATCATTTGTCAGAGCAGGGAGATTTCATTTCCGTTATAGCAGTAACCGATCACCTGGTTCGCTTCATTTGTTGTAACACAGGAGAGGTGTAATTCTAGACCTTGAGGTAATATAATATTGCGTTTTTTTTTATTGAATATTTTCAAGATTTTTTGTGTTTCGAACTATTTTTTTGTGTTAACGAAGGTTTGAAAGCGGTGTCGTTTTTTTTGTTAAATTAAGTTGTTGTTTTAAATTTATTGAGTGTAATTAATTATAGTTCTGACGCTCCGCCTTCACACTTTGTTATTTATTTTAGTATTAAAGGGCCTTTGACCCTGTAGTAGTGTGGGTATATAATCCACATATATATATATATATATATATATATATAATATATAGGTTAAACCATTTAGAACGGCGTTAAGCAGCATTCTGATCAGACATCCTGTCGCCCATTAAGTATTTTTTTTATACGCATTATCGTATGTTTACATTTATATTATTTTTTTTATTATTTTATTATAGCTTTGTTAGGTTTTATAAATGTGTTTTAATTCTGTGGAAACCCTTTTGTGTTACCTAAGAGTTTTTTTTTGCAAATTGCAAGTTACCGGTAATTTAGTTTTAACGTAACGAAGTGACAGTTTTTTTTTCTTTATTATTGAGTAATAGCGTTAATAATATTTAGTGTTTTATTTGATTTTTTTGTTGAGTGTTAATTCATTTAGAGTGCATTCTATAGCTTGATTTTTTTTGTTTTGTTTTGATTATTATTTAATGCCTAATTATTTACACTGAGGTGTACTAACGTAACTTTATTGAGTACACCTGGGATTGATTGCGGATAGGTAAGCGTATGTTTTTTGTATGTTTAGACACGCTATGTACTCGTAATTTTGTCACGAAGACCCTTATTCTGACTACCAAACATTCTGGCGCCCAAAAAACCGTCTGATTTCGTCTTAATCCCCTATTTTGACTTACGTACGATTTACTATTCTGGATGTGTAAAATTTAGCAACATCATACCCACACCCAACACGCTGACTAGTCGGGGCAAAAAGGCCAATTTATCTGTAATCCCGTTCTACCACCCATTTATACCATTACAATTTAACTGTTTGTATCACTGTATTCTAAACTCCCCAATACCGTACACGTTAATTTGAGGGATATTATTGTTATTATGGATGTCTAATGATAATGATGAGCGTGGATAAAATAAAACATCGTCCTATAGCTGCCTTACGAAATGAAGACGGTGTTATTTCCAAAACGCTTCTATATTATCAAAATTGTAAATTAAAGCTAGCTTGTTTATTTACTTCCAGGGTATTTGTCCGTTTTCAAAACGAAATAGTGTGTTCAACCTTGTTTATATATCTAGAGCTCCTTTTGTCAGAGATACTTCCGCCAAGACTTTCCTTATATGTAAAATAGTATAGCGGTTTGAGTTCGAGTTTGGTTATACATTTGTTGTTGTATAGGCATTTTTAACTAATTTAAGTGTAAAACTTATTTTTAGCGCTTGTATATTGACAATAATTCTGAAGGCTATCTCATGTATTTTTGAAATGTGTCTGGTCTTAGCAAGCTGTAAATTAAGCCAAACCAGAATTTTTTAATTGTAAGTTAAACAAGTTATGATTTATGAAAATGTAAACTTTAAAGATTTGATTGAATGAGATTGAATTGATTGAGATCGGTTTGTGAATGATCGACTGTTTTGCCACATCGGTGCCCTCACGTTTAGGAAGAGTACCAGCTCTGAGTGTTGGTTAGCCTTATCTACAAAGGAAGTGGTCACTCATAGGAGCTAGGTATATACAATGGGAGAATCGTTACCTGAAGGTTATGAAGAATTGTTAGCTCAGCTTCTGCTTTGATTTGATTGAGGTTGATTGATTTGACTGATTTGGTTAATTGCTTTGATTGATAGTGATTGATCTGAGTGTTTGATTTGATCTAGAGTGATTTTTTCATTTCCAATAACGCCAGACCACAGAAAACATTCAATAGTTTTAAATCTGAAAATAGCATTACTTACAATAAATTATTAGAATCCTTTAACTTTTTTATAAACAGCTTAATAACGATTTCGGACGTTCAGGCTTGCATATAAATCTAAGGGCCTTTTTGACAGAGGTGTTTTCACTAAGGCAGATCTTGTATGTAAAATATCTTAATTAGCATTTTTCCATTTCCAATAAAACCAGCCCCTATTACAGAAAACATTCATTAGTTTTAAAACTTAAAATAATATTACTTATAATAATTGATTAAAACCCTTTATCTTTTTTATTTATAAATTTAATTATGACTCATAATTTAAACCAAAATATATTGTGTGTAACAGTGTGTTGAGACCCAGATGCATACGTCCTACCTTAAAAGTTAGTGTTAAACCCCTTATCTCAAATTTCCCTCATTACCATTACATCTGTATGTAGTTTGAAAATACAACGCTAAGTGGAGCCAGCTATATTACAGAATACATTCATTAGTCTATACACAACTAGATGGCGCCATTTAGGGCAAGGGGTATGTGTATGTGTACGTGTATGTGTATGTGTATGTGTGTGTGCATGTGTATGTGTATGTGTATGTGTATGTGTATGTGTATGTGTATGTGTATGTGTATGTGTATGTGTATGTATGTGTATGTGTATGTGTATGTGTATGTGTATGTGTATGTGTATGTGTATGTGTATGTGTATGTGTATGTGTATGTGTATGTGTATGTGTATGTGTATGTGTATGTGTATGTGTATGTGTATGTATGTGTATGTGTTGTGCGTGTATGTGTACGTGTACGTGTACGTGTACGTGTACGTGTACGTGTACGTGTACGTGTACGTGTACGTGTACGTGTACGTGTACGTGTACGTGTACGTGTACGTGTACGTGTAAGTGTACGTGTACGTGTACGTGCACGTACGTGTACGTGTACGTGTACGTGTATGTGTATGTGTAAGTAAAATTTACCCAACAAAATTTTCCAAGCGCTGATTCAGCAGGCCGCCATTTCGGAACCAACAGAAGTACAGCGTAATCAAAATAAAGGATTTTGTTTCTATTAATAATTTCGTAAATTAGTTTTACTTAAGTTAAAGAATCGTTACTAACACTAGCCTTAAGATGTTCTTCTTTATAATCAAAATTAGGGTAGTAAATAAAGCTTGTTATTGTCAAATTCCTTTTAACTTTATTATATTTATGGTTTACTTTTTTTTCCACGAGTTGGCACCTTTTTATTTAATAATAAATGGTTTACAACATCTGGTAATATTTATGAACCCCGCCTATCTTAATCTCAAACTGAGCAAAAGGCACAAAACCTCTTGGGTTATAACCATACGTTTATCAGCTAAAATTGCAGTTTAAGGGGGTATGGTTACAATGTGTGGGGATGAAGTAGTAGAATTCACGTTAACTCCAAAACGACACCCACGTGGTTAAAATTTTGTGTTTTAGCTTGTTTTTATTTCACTTGTATCTGGTTAGATTTCGATAGAAATACAGCGGCGGAGAGGAGGATTTATTAGTAGCAGTTTTTTTGGTTTTACCTAATATTTTTGAAACAGCTGCAATATGCAAAGATAATAATACCGATATATAGACCCTAAACATATCGATTAATTATGTTATATACAATTTTTTGATACGACGTGTTACATAGCATATTTGAATAACGATCTACTTTATAGGATGATGTGTATGTTTTTAAAGAAAATTTAATTTTACATCACTGTTTTTATACAGTTTTTTGGTACAAAACCATACAAATCTAAAAATTAATTAGATAAGGTTCAGAATTCTGAAATCGTGTTTTATATACTCGGGTGACTTTGGAATGTTTTAAATTAATATCTATATGCCTATTAACCTGTAAAAATCGGCACAAAGACGAATCTGACGGTGGCTAGACTATTCCGTTTCAGCTCTCAAAGGAAGAAGACCTACATCCATACTTATTCTTGGTAGCTGGAAGAGCGTATTTCCGAGTATTTATTATCAACTACTTTTTCCGTAAATAAATTATTAGTTCCAAAGGTGTTAAACTTGTGTGACGGTGAAGGATAATTTCAGTAGTTACCAGTAATCTGTTATTACCCTAGTTTTTGTGCAAATAGTAATTTACGAGGTTAGAGTAACTATTTTACGTGAATGCAGAATTAATTAGCTAGTATCGGTGTAATGGTGAAAAACAGTTTAATAAGGTGCGAATAAGTATATGAATTTTTTAGACGTGATTATAGAAATTCGTATTTAGTAAGAACTCATCCCTTTTTGTAATTGTAAATTATAGATTGATTCGTTTTTACTAGTTGAGAACACAAATAATGTAGTGGGAGTATCAAGCGGATATTTTTAAGGGATTGGGTGCAGTCCATGGAAAAATACGATGGTTTTGACGAATGATATTGCAAAGGTGACGGTGTTGGTGATGCTGATAGTGCTATTAGATATCCAGGTGGGAGTGAATTGATTGCATTGAACCGAAAAGGATATCCCCCTGAAGAGGACAGGAATAAAGTTACCGTCTAACAACTTCCTTCCCTTTAGAGCCAAAACCCTCGTTCGAAAAGGATTTGCTCTAAATTTTCCCTTATACACTACAAGGTTACGTGCACTGGGCTAATGTACAAGGTCTTCATTAATCTCCAAGTCCTAGGTTATCGTGAATTTTAGGAAACTAAAGTTACACAAATGGTAATAATTGACGTCGCGGATTATCAAAATAAATTGCGGATTTGAAACTAAGAAGAAAAGTTTGGAAATAATCTGTATGCAGACCACATTATTTAAATGAATAATCATAGTTCTATAGGGATATTCGCAAATTTAATGTAGTACCCAGTATGGCTAGCGTAGAAGAACAGAACACATACAAGGGATACTAAATCAATTATATTGGAATTAAATGTGAGCTAGTTATTTAAATTATGAAAAGTTAAAGAATTTATCGACTTTTAATCCATACTTTTCTTCATGTAGTATATTAGACTATTACATAAAGCTTTATCAAATAAGTATAAAATATCGATCGGGTACAAATGTAGAAAAAGGCGATGAAATCCGATAAGAATCTAATAAAACGTCAATTTTGGATACAAGAACTGTCCTTATGGCTATCATGCTGCAATCCAAAATTAAAAGTTCTGTGAGTTGTGGGAAGTGACTTAGAGGTTTTTCCCAAGTAATTTAAATTGAACTGTGACGTTACAAAATTGAAGATTTTAATTAACGTTTATGGTTCAAAATGCATTTTAGTAATATTATTGCCGATTAACTGAGTTGAATATTATTGGACGGTTGGGCGGAACTTTATTGGACTAACACATATAATTGATGCTCTTATTAAGCTCATATACTACCGTATGTAAAACATTACGTTTTCTAAATTAATTAAGTTATGTGTTTATTATTGCTTTTCGTACGAGTTGTAATCAGGTGTCATATTTACGAAAGAAGTATGGTATTCCATGGGCTTTACGTTTGCAATTAGTATTATATCTCTACCGTGAGAACTGCTTTTTGTATTCTATAGTCGTTTTTATTCTGTTGTCATACGAAACATAATATCTGGGTCAAAACCTAATTCCAAATCAATGTAATGTGACTGTAATGGCACCTATCCATTAACGGGTTTTTGAACTAACGTATGGTGAATGAATGCTATTAGATTTATTTAGGGTATTCAAAAACACCCACACTCTTTCTCCATTGGGTCTAAAGCGACAACCGCTTTTGTAGGCCATTAGTGCGCCTAGCGCGAATAAGCGCGGTAAACTAGGACTTAATGGGAGTGAGAAACGACGTACACAACTGATAAGGTTATTAAAGAAAACGAGAATACGGTTACAGAAATAAGTAAGGAATAAGTTGTAACGTTCGTCAACAAAGCATATTTCTGGTAGCTCATGTGTAAGCTATGCGACCTTAAGGATCAGGTTCAAATCACCTTTCTATTTTGTGGTTATAATCTTATTTGAACACAATCGGATTACATAAGTTTTATTCAATACTGTTAATATAAAAATAAAAGGAATTCTCTATACTAACAAAAACAAACTAAAAGAATCTCAGATATTTCAGTAAACTAAGAATTAATGAAAAATAAAACAATTCTGATGGACCCTCGGGACGCGACGCCACTGTTAATTTTATAGACCGTCGGTATCGACCTCTCTGGAGGATGCTGTAAACTATCGATTAGTAATTTGATAATTTTTGTCGGTGCACAGCCAACAGTATCAGGTCAAATTATAAAATTGGTTTCAATCGCTTTTCGCTCTTGTTGCGAACGTTTCGCTTTTGTGGTGAAAAGATATAATTATATAACAGGTAGCAAAGACGCACTATGTGAAAATACGGGGTAGTGCCACCGGCAATTCGCCTACTACGTGTTTTAGATAATTTGTTATCCCAAGCTCGGTGCGGTTGCAGCCAAGCACGTTGGATATCAATGTACCTACGACTAGGGCAGTTGGAAGTATGGGAGGTGATTGGTAATGCCTGGTAACTGGTTTTGGATCAGGACTGGTAGTAACATGGGTGGTGAGAGTGGTAATAATAATTATAGGGAATTTCTAATGTGTTTTGGATCAGGTCAGGTATAATTATAATGTTAGTAAATACTAAGAGGTCAGGTAAAGGCAAAGTAAAGTAAAAGTAATGTCATCTAATGGTTGAGGAGCGGTTATATATAGTGAGAAGGCTGGAGTGGGGAAACGGAATAACAACTGATATCATTTTTAAACGATTATAATATAGTTGGGGAAACAATTTGAAAATAAGGATTAATATGCATTATTTCTAGGAATGGAAAATTTGGATGATTTCTGGAACATCATCAACTCGAAATCAAAATTAATGTCATACTAGCCTCTTTTGCGACCTAACGGAGGTTTTTATGCAACATCTAGGAGTCGAGTGGTGACTGGTTTTCTACCAGTCTTAACACCTTCCCAATTATCCACATCGCTACTTCTGCTGACAATATCCTGCTCAAAGCGGTTATCAGCGAGTGATTGACGAACGTAGCGATTAAAAGTCTTGGTACAACCTTACTGTTGGTGTCAAAGTCGTTGATGTACAGCAAGAAATAGGTAAAGGAGTGGAAGATCGTTGACAAGTCCTGAGGGTCGGGATGTTGTTTTTATATTTATGTTTAATTTCACGTTAGGGGTAGGTTAAATTAACACACATATATAAATTACTTAAACCATATTCATAGCACCCATGAGTATGAATACAAAAAAGATAAACAATATTTTGTTATTCATTTTTCATCTCGTCCCCTTACCTTTACAATTCTTTAGCGTTAGTCATTTCCGCGCTACTACATTTTGCTTTCATCCACTATTTTCATTAATTTTCTTCTCTATTCTTTTCTTTATTTCGTTTTTATACGTTAAACTTTTTCACGCGGTTCTGGTGCACAGTAATCTGCTTATTGTTTATTATTGGTATAATGTTTGGAGATTTGCCCCTGTAACTTTGTATGGACCATCAAAAATTGTATCACATTTTTTATTATTTTTAGTTTTTAACGACATTAAACTTATACTTCAAAGTATTAAAATTTTATCTAACGTAGTTGTCCTATGACTGCGGTTTTAGGTAACATACCGCTATTCAGCTGCTGAACTGAATATCAATTTACAGGGTGCCCGGGAAACAGTTAACTGCAAAGCTGGTCAATCATGGGTTCACTTTAATTGAATGTTATATATTTCTGCGTTATATAATTAATGGCCTTCAGTGACACACTGTGTAATAAAAATGACGGTTTTTTTGACTCACGGAGTGTTAGTTCACGGTCAATACACCAGTGCCTAATATTTTGGATTATTATTACAATTATTAGAAACTAGGGTACCATTATTTGTTTGTAGAATACTATTAATAACATTACATAACTCTAAGGGCATATCCTTTATGTAAATCAACATTAGGAAGGGACCAAAATCAGGCCCTTGTTGCACACCACTCTAAGGTGATTTGTTGGATAAAATAACGTACTCATTGTAAATTAATACTGCACTTGAATTGCTAAAGTGTTATGTAGACATAAGCTTATGAACTAATATTTTATGGGCTACACAGTCAAGAGCGTTGATACGATCAATCTCTCAAAACCTCCCAAAGTATTTTTCACAAAAACATTTTACGCATTAGATGTGCTATTGTTCTTCTTAAAACCAAATTGATGTTTATAAAAACAGTTGATTGTTTTAAAAATACTCATATATCTCCATATGTAGCACTTTTTCAACAATTTTACTAAAATGAGGTATAATTGAAATAAGCAGATGGTTGTGTAAACCATTACTACTTCCTCTCTTTAAAAAAAAATCATTACCAATGCTTATTTAAGGTATTCCGGAAAAACGTCAATTTCAATAAAAATATTCAATAGTGTTGTTACTGGTTTAACTAACACGCAAACATTTTGTTAATTAAATTTATGCTGAAACCAATTATATCTTCAGAATTACTGTTTTTTAAATTATCGATTATATCTCTTACGACCACTTAAGGTGCACATTTAAATTCAAATTTAATGTCTTTGGTAATAATTAATTTATATTCGATATAAGAATTATTTATACGTTTAGGAAGATTTGCTAAAGGTTCATCTGTAATATATGTAAAATAAACATAGTCATTTGAGCGCGAACTGAACATCGCCAATCCGAAATTTATTGGAATTGATTATAGACCACATAAGACTAACAGAACTCGATATAACGTCATCATTAGCTTTTATTTTTGCTAATCAAATTCCTTTTTCATAAGTTGCAGATAAGTGCTTTTTAATTTCAAGCAAGTTATAAATACGATATTAACGGCTGGTAAAGATAGGATTGTTTTAATCCCCAGATCATCAAATATGATTGGTCAATTCTTGACGGATTGAGATAGTTAACAGGTGTTTGCATCAATTATATTTCTTAATAACAGGAAAAGAATAATCCTAGCTTAATCTATGTTTGAGCAACCGGTCCCTTATGTGCGCTGATCCGAATTTTATTGGAGTTAATTGCAGACCACATTGCATTAGTAAGATTGACAGAATTCAATCATTAGTTTCATTTTTGCTAACCAAATTCCTTTTTCATACGTTGCAGATAAGTGCTTTTTAATTTCAAGCAAGTTATAAATACGATATTAACGGCTGGTAAAGATAAAATTATTTTAATCCCCAGATCAGGAAATATGATTGGTCAGTTCTTGACGGATTGGGGTAGTTGACATGTATTTGCACCAATTATATTTCTTAACCATAGGAATAGAATAATCCTAGCCCATGTTTGAGAAACCGGTCCTTTATGTGCGCTAATTCGAATTTTATTGGAATTGATTGCAGACCACATTCCATTAGTAAGTTTAACAGAATTCATCATTAGTTCTATTTTTGCTAATAAAATTCCTTTTTCATAAGTTGCAGATAAGTGCTTTTTAATTTCAAGCAAGTTATAATACGATATTAGCGGCTGGTAAATATAGGATTATTTCAATCCCCAGATCAGCAAATATGATTGGTCAATTCTTGACGGATTGAGGTAGTTGACAGGTGTTTGCACCAATTATATTTCTTAATCACAGGAAAAGAATAATCCTAGTATAACCCATGTTTGAGCAACCGGTCCTTTATGTGGGCTAATCCCAATTTTATTGGAATTGATTGCAGACCACATTGTATTAGTAAGATTAACAGAATTCATCATTAGCTTTTACTTTTGCTATTCAAATTCCTTTTTCATAAGTTGCAGATAAGTGCTTTTTAATTTCAACCAAGTCATAAATACGATATTAACCGCTAGTAAAGATATGATTGTTTTAATCCCCAGATCATCAAATATGATTGGTCAATTCTTGACGGATTGAGGTAGTTGACAGGTGCTTGCACCAATTATATTTCTTAATAACAGGAAAAGAATAATCCTAGCTTAACGCATACTTGAGCAACCGGTCCTTTATGTGCGCTAATCCCAATTTTATTGGAATTGATTGCAGACCACATTGTATTAGTAAGATTAACAGAATTCATCATTAGCTTTTGCTTTTGCTAATCGAATTCCTTTTTCATAAGTTGCAGATAAGTGCTTTTTAATTTCAAGCAAGTTATAAATACGATATTAAGGGCTGGTAAAGATAGGATTATTTTAATCCCCAGATCATCAAATATGATTGGTCAATTCTTGACGGATTGAGGTAGTTGACAGGTGTTTGCACCAATTATATTTCTTAATCACAGGAAAAGAATAATCCTAATATAACCCATGTTTGCAGACCACAGTGTATTAGTAAGATTAACAGAATTCATCATTAGCTTTTACTTTTGCTATTCAAATTCCTTTTTCATAAGTTGCAGATAAGTGCTTTTTAATTTCAACCAAGTCATAAATACTATATTAACCGCTAGTAAAGATATGATTGTTTTAATCCCCAGATCATCAAATATGATTGGTCAATTCTTGACGGATTGAGGTAGTTGACAGGTGCTTGCACCAATTATATTTCTTAATAACAGGAAAAGAATAATCCTAGCTTAACGCATACTTGAGCAACCGGTCCTTTATGTGCGCTGATCCGAATTTTATTGGAATTGATTGCAGACCACATTGTATTAGTATGATTAACAGAATTCATCATTAGCTTTTACTTTTGCTATTCAAATTCCTTTTTCATAGGTTGCAGATAAGTGCTTTTTAATTTCAAGCAAGTTATAAATACGATATTAAGGGCTGGTAAAGATATGATTGTTTTAATCCCCAGATCATCAAATATGATTGGTCAATTCTTGACGGATTGAGGTAGTTGACAGGTGTTTGCACCAATTATATTTCTTAATCACAGGAAAAGAATAATCCTAATATAACCCATGTTTGCAGACCACAGTGTATTAGTAAGATTAACAGAATTCATCATTAGCTTTTACTTTTGCTATTCAAATTCCTTTTTCATAAGTTGCAGATAAGTGCTTTTTAATTTCAACCAAGTCATAAATACTATATTAACCGCTAGGTAAAGATAAAATTGTTTTAATCCCCAGATCATCAAATATGATTGGTCAATTCTTGACGGATTGAGGTAGTTGACAGGTGTTTGCACCAATTATATTTCTTAATAACAGGAAAGAATAATCCTAGCTTAACGCATGCTTGAGCAACCGGTCCTTTATGTGCGCTGATCCGAATTTTATTGGAATTGATTGCAGACCACATTGTATTAGTAAGATTAACAGAATTCATCATTAGCTTTTACTTTTGCTATTCAAATTCCTTTTTCATAAGTTGCAGATAAGTGCTTTTTAATTTCAAGCAAGTTATAAATACGATATTAACGGCTGGTAAAGATATGATTGTTTTAATCCCCAGATCATCAAATATGATTGGTCAATTCTTGACGGATTGAGGTAGTTGACAGGTGCTTGCACCAATTATATTTCTTAATAACAGGAAAAGAATAATCCTAGCTTAATCCATGTTTGAGCAACCGGTCCTTTATGTGCGCTGATCCGAATTTTACTGGAATTGATTGCAGACCACATTGCATTAGTAAGATTGACAGAATTCATCATTAGTTTTATTTTTGCTAACCAAATTCCTTTTTCATAAGTTGCAGATAAGTGCTTTTTAATTTCAAGCAAGTCATAAATACGATATTAACGGCTGGTAAAGATAAAATTATTTTAATCCCCAGATCAGGAAATATGATTGGTCAATTGTTGACGGATTGAGGTAGTTGACAGGTGTTTGCACCAATTATATTTCTTAATCACAGGAAAAGAATAATCCTAGCATAACCCATGTTTGAAGAACTGGTCTTTATGTGCGCTGATCCGAGTTTTATTGGAATTGATTACAGACCACATTGCATTAGTAAGATTGACAGAATTCATCATTAGTTTTATTTTTGCTAACCAAATTCCTTTTTCATAAGTTGCAAATAAGTGCTTTTTAATTTCAAGCAAGTTATAAATACGATATTAACGGCTGGTAAAGATAAAAATATTTTAATCACCAGATCAAGAAATATTATTGGTCAATTGTTGAAGGATTGAGGTAGTTGACAGGTGTTTGCATCAATTATATTTCTTAATCGCAGTAATAGAATAATCCTACCTTAACCCATGTTTCAGCAACCGGTCCTTTATGTGCGCTGATCAGAATTTTATTGGAATTGATTGCAGGCCACATTGCATTAGTAAGATTAGCAGAATTCATCATTAGCTTTTATTTTTGCTAATCAAATTCCTTTTTCATAAGTTGCAGATAAGTGCTTTTTAATTTCAAGCAAGTTATAAATACGATTTTAACGGCTGGTAAAGATATGATTGTTTTAATCCCCAGATCATCAAATATGATTGGACAATTCTTGACGGATTGAGGTAGTTGACAGGTGCTTGCACCAATTATATTTCTTAATAACAGGAAAAGAATAATCCTAGCTTAATCCATGTTTGAGCAACCGGTCCTTTATGTGCACTGATCAGAATTTTATTGGAATTGATTACAGACCACATTGCATTAGTAAAATTGACAGAATTCATCATTAGTTTTATTTTTGCAAACCAAATTCCTTTTTCATATGTTGCAGATAAGTGCTTTTTAATTTCAAGCAAGTTATAAATACGATATTAACGGCTGGTGAAGATAAATATATTTTAATCACCAGATTAAGAAATATTATTGGTCAATTGTTGACGGATTGAGGTAGTTGACAGGTGTTTGCATCAATTATATTTCTTAATCGCAGTAATAGAATAATCCTACCTTAACCCATGCTTCAGCAACCGGTCCTTTATGTGCGTTAATCCGAATTTTATTGGAAGTGATTGCAGACCACATTGCATTAGTAAGATTAACAGAATACGTCATTAGCTTTTATTTTTGCTAATCAAATTCATTTTTCATACGTTGCAGATAAGGGCTTTTTAATTTCAAGCAAGTTATAATCACTACATTAAGGGCTGGTAAAGATAGAATTATTTTAATCACCAGATCAGGAAATATGATTGGTCAGTTCTTGACGGATTGGTGTAGTTGACATGTATTTGCACCAATTATATGTCTTAATCATAGGAATAGAATAATCCTAGCCCATGTTTGAGAAACCGGTCCTTTATGTGCGCTAATTCTAATTTTATTAGAATTGATTTCAGACCATATTCCATTAGTAAGTTTAACAGAATTCATCATTAGTTCTATTTTTGCTAATAAAATTCCTTTTTCATAAGTTGCAGATAAGTGCTTTTTAATTTCAAGCAAGTTATAATATGATATTAACGGCTGGTAATGATAGGATTATTTCAATCCCCAGATCAGCAAACATGATTGGTCAATTCTTGACGGATTGATGTAGTTGACAGGTGTTTGCACCAATTATATTTCTTAATCACAGGAAGAGAATAATCCTAGCGTAACCCAAGTTTGAGCAACTGGTCCTTTATGTGGGCTAATCCCAATTTTATTGGAATTGATTGCAGACCACATTGTATTAGTAAGATTAACAGAATTCAACATTAGCTTTTACTGTTGCTATTAAAATTTCTTTTTCATAAGTTGCAGAAAAGTGCTTTTTAATTTCAAGCAAGTTATAAATACGATATTAACGGCAGGTAAAGATAGAATTGTTTGAATCCCCAGATCAGCAAATATGCTAGGTCAATTGTTGACGGATTGAGGTAGTTGACAGGTGTGTGGACCAATTATATTTCTTAATCACAGGAAAGAATAATCCTAGCTTAACCCATGTTTGAGCAACCGGCCCTTTATGTGCGATAATCCCAATTTTATTGGAATTGATTGCAGGCCACATTGCATTAGTAAGATTGACAGAATTCATCATAAGTTTTATTTTTGCTAACCAAATTACTTTTCATAAGTTGCAGAGGAGTGCTTTTTAATTTCAAGCAAGTTAAAAATACGATATTAACGGCTGGTAAAGATAGGATTATTTAAATCCCCAGATCAGGAAATATGATTGGTCAATTGTTGACGGATTGAGGTAGTTGACAGGTGTGTGCACCAATTATATTTCTGAATCACAGGGAAAGAATATTCCTAGCTTAACCCATGTTTGAGGAACTGGTCCTTTATGTGCGCTGAACCGAGTTTTATTGGAATTGATTGCAGACCATATTGCATTAGTAAAATTGACAGAATTCATCATTAGTGCTATTTTTGCTAACCAAATTCCTTTTTTATAAGTTGCAGATAAGTGCTTTTTAATTTGAAGTAAATTATAAATACGATATTAACGGCTGGTAAAGATAAAATTATTTTAATCCCCTGATCAGGAAATATGATAGGTCAATTGTTGACGGATTGAGGTAGTTGACAGGTGTTTGCACCAATTATATCCCTTAATAACAGGAAAAGAATAATCCTAGCTTAATCCATGTTTGAGCAACCGGTCCTTTATGTGCGCTAATCCCAACTCTATTGGAATTGATTGCAGACCACATTGTATTAGTAAGATTTGTAAGATTTTGCTATTCGAATTCCTTTTTCATAGGTTGCAGATAAGTGCTTTTTAATTTCAAGCAAATTAAAAATACGATATTAACGGCTGGTAAAGATAGGATTATTTAAATCCCTAGATCAGGAAATATGATTGGTCAATTGTTGACGGATTGAGGTGGTTGACAGGTGTTTGCACCAATTATATTTCTTAATAACAGGAAAAGAATAATGCTAGCTTAATCCATGTTTGAGCAACCGGTCCTCTATGTGCGCTAATCCCAACTCTATTGGAATTGATTGCAGACCACATTGTATTAGTAAGATTTGTAAGATTTTGCTATTCGAATTCCTTTTTCATAGGTTGCAGATAAGTGCTTTTTAATTTCAAGCAAGTTATAAATACGATATTAACTGATGGTAAAGATAGGATTATTTTAATCCCCAGATCAGTAAATATGATTGGGCAATTCTTGACGGATTGAGGTAGTTTACAGGTGTTTGCACCAATTACATTTCTTAATCACAGGAAAGGAATAATCCTAGCTTAACCCATGTTTAAGGAACTGGTCCTTTATGTGCGCTGATCCGAGTTTTATTGGAATTGATTGCAGACCACATTGCAATAGTAAGATTAACAGAATTCATCATTAGTTCTATTTCTGCTAATCAAATTCCTTTTTCATAAGTTACAGATAAGTGTTTGAGCAAATTCAAGCAAATTATAAATACGATATTAAGGGCTGGTAAAGATAGGACTATTTTAATACCAAGATCGGGAAAATGATTGGTCAGCTCTTGACGGATTGAGGTAGTTGGCAGGTGTTTGACCAATTATACTTCTAAATCATACGAAGTGTGCTAGAATAATCCTGGCTTAATCCATGTTCGTGCAACCAGCCCTTCATCAATTCGAATTTTATTGGAAATGGTTACAGACCACACTGTGTTAGTAAGATTAACAGAATTCAATATAACGTCAGCATTAGCTTTTATTTATGCTACTCAAATTCCTTTTCTATAAGTGTTTATGAGTTTGTTAAATGCTGGTTAAGCTAGAATTACTTTAATCCCCGGATTAGAAAAAATGGTAGGTCAATTTTTGACAGATTGGCAAAGGTGATAGCTTCATTTGAATCTTAATTTCGCACCAATACGCATTCGAAGGGATGCCATAATTAAAAACTTTTAAGTGCGATGGTAAACATTTACATGATATAAACAAGAATGAAGAAATCATATTGTATGGGGTGTTTATAATAATTATGTCATTTTAACACAACAATTTAGAGCAATCAATTAAGATAGAGGTACATCATGGACCAGGATGGTTGAGATAATGAATTGAACTCAGTAGTCTGAGATTCTTTAGTAAATGTCCAACATTTGTCAATGCAATTTATTTACCAAAAATCTGGAGTGGAAGAAGTGTTACAGGAGCAACTACTACACCCTTTATACCCTTAAAAACTACATTAGTTATGTCCAGACAATTTTCCAACGGAGATAAGCCGTACAAATTATTTTTTGAAAAAATATGCATTCTTGATACAAATTATTTACACTTTCAGCTGCCCACTGCGACACTGTTTCTTCATAGACACGCTTACCAAATCCCACGCTCTTCACATGCACTATAATAATAAGTAATAACAATATTTTACTACTACAGCTACTAAACCTCGTGTTTACACTTATACTTTAAATTTATGTTCATTTATTAAAATTAATAGTCCTAGGCGAGGTGCTAAGTTAATTCTAACTGACTGAGGAAGATAGAACTGTAATCTACTCAATAGAACCATATATAACTCAAGTTCAATCACACTTTCACATTAACAGAGTACGTAAAATTTCATTTCAGAAAACTTAATGCACGTCGATTCAATTTTGAAGATCTTTAAGTTCAATTACCCTTAGAGACAAACTTATCCAAAGCTTAATAACATTTTGGAGAATGCGAATCGTTGTAAACTTATTGATCGCATCCTGTATATTCACAAAATTAAAGTGGTAAAACGGTACCTGGATAATTTCTAATTTACCATAAATGACATAAAATATAAAAGGTTGGGTTGTCAATTAGCAGCTCATTCTGTAGAAAATAACCACCCTTTCGACTTTGATAATCCAAACGTATTTGCAAAAGAAACCTTACAAATAAGATTGAATATTTAATAAACACCAGAGTTGACATTAGCAATCTGAGCACAATTTATAATCATTTACTAAATGTAGATTTTGATACATAAACTCTAATTAATTCATTCCTTAAGTCAAGGGGATATTTTTTAATTTTCCGCCTAAGACTTTATTCAAAATTGGTACTTCTCTCCTTTTCTAATTGATAATTCCCTTAGCATATGTTACATTCAAATTCAAACAACAATCTTTCACGTCGCCTTCCATTTTGTCCAGTTTCATATTAAATGTAAGTTTTATTATTTACAATCATTTTAATTACTCTAACTTAAATTAATTTTAACATGTCCAGTTTAGTATTCATTGTTACTCATTAACTTGCTTGGTCACACAATCCGCACTATGCCTCATAGTACGAGGGTAAGGTAAATAATTCTCGAGCTGATACAGAGATAGCGCTCCAATCAGGAAGAAATTATATTTCCTTCCTGGGTGTACGTGTCATTAGTTCGTTTGACAAGTTTCAACTTGTTCTCTCAGGTAGTTTCTTTAAACGAATTTTTGTAGTATATGTCTTGCGAGTTTTTCTTTAAAATGATAAACTTGAATATAGTGCGATCATAAAATTATTCGTTTTGGATGGATAAACCTCTAAGGAAATTCATTGGAAGTTAACAAAAGTTTACGTGGACTCTACTGTTTCCGCAACCACACCAGAAACCATTGAAAAAGTACATGATATCGTGTTGGACGATCGGCGAGTAAAGGTGAGTGAGATAGCTGAGGCTGTGGGGATATCGGAAGAAAGGGTGCAAAACATCTTGCACTTAGGGATCCAGAAGCTCTGCTCAAGATGGGTGCCGGATTTGCTGAATTCCGATCAAAAGCAAATGCGGAAACGATTTTCGCAGCAATTTTTGGACCGATTCAATAGGGATCCAATCGATTTTGTGTGGCGATTTGTCACCATCAATGAGCACTACACCCCATAAACGAAGCATTAGCTATCCGCACTAGGCATCATTACACCCTTATTGGAAAAAAACGAGTCTATGGTCAGGAACACGTAGCACTTCGTGGAAACCATCAGAAACTACTAACCAAACCTTGAAGGAATACTGGTAAGCGTCGACATCGTGAGCCTATTCACAAATGTGCCTACCGATAAGGCACTAACTATCATAAGGAACAGGCTGAAAAAGAATGAAACACTAGACGAACGCACGCAACCCTCGGTAAACACAATAATGGAACTACATATTTCCAAATGTGTGTGTGTGTGTGTGTGTGTGTGTGTGTGTGTGTGTGTTATTATATATATATATATATATATATATATATATATATATATATATATATATATATATATATATATATATATCTTTATAATCTTATATTTAATTTATATTAACATATTTATATTTATTGGCTTAACTAAATTAAACAGTCGCATGTAAAGACTCATCAAAGGGGATAGGGTTCAAATTTAGAAGAGATTTTAAATTTATATGATAAAGTAAATTATTAGTTTGTTGACTTATTATGACTTTGAATATTATAAGTAAAGTGATTAATACACATTGAGTTGTCGCCCATTTATACTTTATAATATCCAAATTATTCAAAGAAATAGAATTATAATTTTTAAATTGCATCGATATATGTGCAACTCCCTGTACATAACAATGTATATCTGAGCATGCGCTATGAATACGCTTTCATGTGACCTTTCATTAAAAGCAAAAAGAAAATACGCCATATACATGTAAGTACAAATATGTTTAAATTTAGTAAATATTATAATAACCATTTGATTTTAGCTCAATTAATGTTCCCTCTGGACATGCATACACTTTGTCGCACATCATGTTTATTACAAAATATGGAAATCATTAACACACTAATGAAAATATCAATGTCAACAATAACATACATAAAGTTATAACACTCACATAAAATGGTATCCTTATCTTCTTCACGCTGATGTAGTTGACCGTAGAAAACAGCTCCTTGGAAATCCAAATCTGCTTCTTTAACATCCAAATTTGCTTCTATTTTAATGCTTATACGCTTACGTAAGTTTCACTAATATTTCTTCATATTAATAAATTATTATTTTCAGGATCATCACACTTTATTATTTTGATTTCAAAATAATTTTTGAAATGCATCAGCAGTTTGAAGGTTATTTAAATTAAACACGCTTCCAATAAACAAAATATTTAATAATAGAAACACGAAGAAAACACAATTAACAAAATCCATACCAAACGTAAACAACTTAAAAACAATGTCGAATCTCCGGAAATATTTTCACTCGCTGTCGATAACAACCGAATTTTATTTTAAAAAGGTAAACTAACCTTAATTTAAATTATTTACCGACAAATGAATATCACTTGTTTTTAAACACTGCCGATACTAAAACCGCACTTTGCTATTATCGAAAGTGACGTTATTTTGTTTAAAACATTTTCAAAAAAAAATTTGGCAACATCTTGTTTAGCAAGTTGTTGGAACAGAGAAAAACTGAGAGAGCTACTAATCCTTCAGCACTTCTATTTATATGCAAATCGTTAGAAACCAAATTCATCGATTGTTATCAACAACTATATCCAATTTTTCCTCAATTCTGATTGGCTAATGCTTTTCTTAAATTACAATTTAATTTCAAAAGCTCATAACTTTTGAACCTCTAAACCTATCTTAAAACTAACATAATTTTCGTAATCTACATAATTTTTCCTATAAAATAAGTTCTTACACGAAGTAATTCCTCCAATCATTAACCATGTTGATTTTTACATTGATTTATTGATTTTAAATTAATTTTATGCACTTTACAGGCCTGGAATTGATTTCCACATGAATATGGTATGCTACTACATACAAATACACATCCTTTAAATGCCTACGGCCAATTTGAAAGGAAAATTATCTGAAATTTTCATACACCCTTAAAAACTAAATTTGGTAAAATAGTCACTAATATAGTGAATTGTGACTTGAAATTGAGGCTACTTTACTATTTTTACCTCTTATAATTTATTTTGATCAATTTGTCCCAATCTATAACAATTTTTACATAATTTTTATGCGAGGAAATAACATAACCTCAAATTAATACAATAATTTTTAATGTATAATTTTACACTTTTAAGCACTTTAAATGTTTGTGAAAGTGTTTATTCTTAATGTTTATGTCTTAATTTAATCTATTCTCACACTTTTGGAAGTTTGTAAGTTTTTCTGAGACTTGTATGGAATTGTTGCATATCACTAATTTAATGTCTGTAAATGTTAATTAATCACAATTATCCCAGAACTGCTAGCTTGTTTAAGTTTTATTGTTAATCACCAATGTATTTATTCTGTTTTTATGTAATTCTAGCACTTATATTCGTTTTTCGCACTAACACGAACGTTTTCATAAATCTTGGCTGCGTACAATGAAATTGTGACATTGATATATGCCTAATACTAGTTTTAACATCACATTTGTTATCTACAGCCTGTACCTCATGTCTTTAGGGAACATTATGCTTAAATAAACCTACTAACTAAAATTGAAATTGATTTAATACATTACGATAACTAACATACCTTATACTTATGTGTAATATGTTGTCGATTATAATTATTTTAACATTTTATTATGAATTATTTAAATTTACATCCATCTCAATGTTAATCAATCATCCCTACCTAATATTATATATAACGAAATGTACCATTTGTACAAATTAATGAAATTACTTGCTATGTGAATTACATAGCTATACTAACGTAATTTAAATCAATCTATATATATATATATATATATATATATATATATATATATATATATATGTACAGCATGTCCCAAGTTGCGGTAGCTAATTATTTTTTTATGAAAACATTAATGAATTTTAATCTATTTAATTACAACTTCAGTACGTTTCAAATATAAATGTAATTGTAATATTCGTTCGTTGGCCTCGGCTAGCTCTTTCTGTGGACATTGTGATAATATTAAAATTTCTTATGCCACAAGCCGGATCTCAAACGGGGACATGGTTCTATATGGTGCTGCATTAAAATGACTTAACCTCTTTAAAAAAATTGTAATAGAAATATATTTTAAAATATTTCTGAAGCTGTATATGATTTAATTTGTTTGAACACGGCAATATTACACGTTATGCGCATGCGAAAACCATTACCAAAACTAAACAACAATGACGCCGTTATTTCTGTAAGTATCTTTTCTTTTTAAATAAAATAATAAATTATGATAAAATTAATAAGTCCTTGCGGTATACCCAGGTTGACATACAAATTTCTTTCATTCTATACATGCTTACATATTTATGATAAACAACAATATGGTTAAAAAAAGATAAATTTTATTTTTAAATCGAAAAATTGAAAATGAACATTCATACGTTTTATGATAACATATTTTACCCGAAACAATGTTTCGATAACCTCACTTAAATTTTTACAATTACTGAACTTTTCCATTGTTTAAGATTTGTTCACTTTTAGGTTAACCGAATGAACCGGAAAAATATTCAATTTAACTAACATGCACCCGAGGTAACATGTTGATACTTGGTAGAATTGGAAGAGAGTGAAAGGATTCTAAGCAATCTACTTATATAACCTTCTGTAATAACGAAACAAATTTACACAAAATTTAAAATTATTATTTTTGGCCACAACTTTTTTATATGTAAACAGATTTTAAAGATAAAAGCATTTTTGAAAGCAGGGCAACTTTTTGATACCCCACTTGTCATGCTTTCTTGAAAAATTTTGTATCTATCAAATTCTATGACTCATTCTAATTTTCCTATACTAATTTACTGAAAAAACTAACTTATTTTATATCCCACAGGTAAATCGCCATCAAAAATGGATCCTGTGACCAAAATTACATAAGATTACACCAGTTTTCAACACTTATATGGTTTATATTAAAATTTCCATCTCAAGTTCGATGAACGTACAGCACATAACCTATGTTTTCAGTTTTTCCACTAAAATTACATTCACAATGTTAATTTAAGTGTGGACACTTTCTAAGTACTTGATTATGCAAGTTTCTTTTGTAATCTTTTTTCACTTTCACACAGTGCACTATAAAGTTCCATGAATCTTTTAAATTTTTCTCTTTTATCATATCTTTGTTACATCTACTTATGTTGAATGCTATAATTTACATTCTCTTTGTTTTAGAATAGAAGTTCATTATGCGACCACTGTGCTCAACATGTATAATTGAATTACATTTATTTTATATAAGAAAACATACATTTTGAATCCCCGAAGCTGCTCGTAAACCATCAACATTAGAAATTTATGTTGTTCAGCTATGATTATGCTTTTATATTTATAATACTTATTTTAATTAACTAATATGTTCTGCATTCTGCGCTTTACATATATGCACAATCAACTTTAGTATAATTACGTTATGTTAAATATAGTTTTTAGACTGAGCTCATATCAATCTACCCACTTTATTTAGCTTATTTGATATCATCTCTAAATATATATATATATATATATATATATATATATATATATATATATATATATATATATATATATATGGGTGTACCAACCAAGATGCAAAGTTCGATAACTCCTTTGGTTTCATAGATATCAAAAAAGTTCTCAAACAGAAAGGGTAGAGGAAGTAACAGTGCATTATTTAAAATTATTTTAAACTATACAGGATGCTCCAAAATTCAGATATGAATCTAACTTATGTTTTTTCAAATGGGAACCCCTGCATATTATTTCAAATTCGGAAAGCCCACAGTTTTTCGATTTTTTTAATGTGGGGGGTTGAATAAATTGTACAGGGTATTTGGAAAGATATGGATTGTTTTGTGTTGAAATTGTACTCATTTCAATGGCCTGTAGAACAATACACTCTGTAGAAATGAATTATCTGTTGGCCGGTTGTCTTTCAGAATATTGTCTAGTATCGTTACCCACCATTATTCATTTAGCTACTTGGGGTTTGTATACAGGGTAACTCAAATGGAACACCCTGTACTTTTCATCACTATCAATGTCCTCTGGTACTGCTCTTTAATTTTTGTCAGAGGTTCCCTCTATCTAACGTGAGTAGTTATCCAGATATTTCCAGATATTTGATGAATTTGATACAAAATCTAGGATTATGATGTTTATCTGGTCGTCATTGTGTTTGACAGATAAATTGGACAAATTTACTGCTGTTTGAGAAGGATTTGTCATGCAAATGTGTCGAAACAATACAAATAAATCAATCTAGTGCACTATCTAACCTGTTTATTTGATACTGATAACATTAACTGTAAATATAGAAGAACAACAATAACGAAAGAATAAATAATAAAAAGAAAATAAGAACATTAAATTAATCATATTAGGTGTTCGAAGTGACCTCTACCAACATCAATACAATGTTGAAGTCGATTCTCGAATGCCCGACTCACATTTCGCAATATTGTAAGATCAACACTCTAGAATACTTCTGTAATTCTGACCTTCATGTTTTCTTTTGTCGTTGGCGGGTCATTATACACCATACTCTTTACATAACCCCACAAGAAAAAATCCACTTCAGTTAGGTCTGGTGATCGAGCTGGCCAATGTTTAGGGCCTCCTCTGCCTATCCATCTTTGTTGGAAATAATTATTTAGATAGCCCTTGATAGGACCTGTGTTATGAACCGGTGCGCCATCATGTAGCAGCCACATTCGTTGCCGAATGTCGAGCGGCACTTTTTCAAGAAGAACTGGTAAATGATTTTGCAGAAACTGTAAATAAACACTACCATACACCGTTTCTTCAAAAAAGTGTGGCCCTATTATACGATTTCCCAAAACTCCACCCCAAACATTCAAGGGCCATCTTGTTTGGCTGTGTGTTCGTATCAAATGTGGGTTAGATGTCTGGTAATAGTGAAAATTATGTCGGTTAACTCCTCCATTTTTCGAAAATGTTGACTCATCCCCAAACAAAACAAAATCAAAGAAAAATGGTTCTTCGTAGATTTTCGATTTTGCCCATTGACAAAATTCTACTCTGCTTTGGAAACCGTTTACAATTAGTTTCTGATGTAGTTGGACATGGAAAGGATGCATTTTATGTAATGACAGGATTCCTTGAACTGTACCATGGCTAATGCCTTTTTGAGATGAAATCTTTCGTATACTGGTATGCGGGTCATCTGTAACGCTCAGCAACACTTTGAGTTGGTTATCTTTCGTTATTGCATGTTTTCCTGCTTCTCTCTTGTGATAGTTAACCGATCCGGTACGGTCAAAACGATCCAACAATTTTCTCAAACTAACTTTACTCGGTTGTCTCCGGTCTGGAAATCTTTCACGATATACTCTTGAAGCCAATAAACAGTTTTTGGTGCATTCACCAAGTATCCAAATCATGTCAGTCATTTCACGACGGGAAAATTGTTCACCATTCATCTCGTAGCTACTTTTCACTTCAACTATATTGAAACAGAGAAATAAATTGAACGAATAACTGAGCGAAACACGACAGTGAAACCTGTCGAACTGACAGATATGTCAAATACAAAAACTACTTGATAATAATACAAAAACTTCGTGATAATTACATTCAAACAGCGAATTGCAATGAATATCTGGAAATATCTCGATAACTACTCACATTAGGTAAAGGGAACCTCTGACAAAAATTAAAGAGGAGTGCCAGAGGATTTTAATAGTGATAAAAAATACAGGGTGTTCCATTTGAGTTAAAGAAGAAAATGACACATCCGAGTTTTGAGCCACCCTGTATACAAACTCCAAGTAGCTAAATGAATAATGGTGGGTAACGATACTAGACAATATTCTGAAAGACAACTGGCCAACAGATAATTCATTTCTACAGAGTGTATTCTTCTACAGGGCATTGAAATGAGTACAATTTCAACACAAAACAGTCGATATCTTTCCAAATACCCTGTATAATGTATTCAACCCCGACATTAAAAAAATCGAAAAAATGTGGGCTTTCTGAATTTGAAATAATATACAGGGGTTCCCGTTTAAAAAAACATAAGTTAGATTCATATCTGATTTTGGAACATCCTGTATAGTTCAAAATAATTTTAAATAATGCACTGTTACTTCCTCTACCCTTTTTGTTGGAGAACTTTTTGATATCTATGAAACCAAAGGAATTATCGAACTTTGCATCTTCGTTGATACGCCCTATATATATATATATATATATATATATATATATATATATATATATATATATATATATATATATACTATATATATATATATATATATATATATATATATATATATATATATATATATATATATATATACATATACAGGGTGTTTGGTACATAGACAGAAAGTTTTAAAGGGAGGTAGGTGAGGCCATTCCGAACCTATATGACTATATTTACTCCTATACAATGTGTTGTGGATTTTGAGATATCGATAGATTTGTGTTTTTGAAGAAAATCCATGTTTTTTAACACTTCAACCAAGAACTAAGGAAAATGGCATAATATCTTTTAACAATTTAAATTTGGTTTATTGACCTACACTCAAAAAAAAGTTGTTAACCTAAAATTTTCCTACACAATTTTGCACAACAGAAATAGCGATGCTCCAACTGAAACTTAGCTAAATAATAAACAAGCCATTTCAATATTTAGACTCATTTATTTCGAAATTTTTCTATAAAAGTATCCGTTCAAATAGTTTTAAAAATATCTCTATTTTATGCTTTTTCGAATCATGTATCAAAAATATAAATAAATACAATAATGAATATTATTATTAATTATTAACATTATGAGAAAACAATTTAACAATTAAATACAAAACACTCGGATCTACATTTACTTTAAATTATTTAATCAACAAAGAAACAGCTAATTATTTCTGATGTTCAAAATGCGAACCGCCATTTCTTAAACACTTACGCGCTCTTTTTCTCATTTGGCTGGTAGTGACGCCTAGCTTCATTTCTTCCCTCAGTATTCTTCCTGCTTCATTAATTCTCCTATTAAGTTGGTCGCGATTAACTATTTTGACAGCATAAACAACATCTTTCGTTCGTCCTTAGACATGAAAATCGACAGGTGTCAGATCTGGAGACCTTGCAGGCCACAATATTGATCCATTTCTTCCGATCGAACGATTAGGAAACCTTTCGTCTAGGAATTCCCTTACGGTTAGGCGATTATGAGCAGGACATCCGTTATTTTGGAATACCATGGATCTCCTTACATTAAGAGATATTTCATCCAAGATATTTGGCATCTCATTGCGTAAAAACTCTAAATAGTCGCTTCCATTTAGATTGTCCGGACGACAGTATGGGCCAATCAATGTTCTGCCGATGATTGCTGTCTATACATTTACGCTAAATTTATGTTGAAATGATGTCTGTTTTTTCATATGAGGAATTTCATCAGCATCAGACCAGAAATGTAAATTATGAAAGTTCGTAATCCCTCGTCTTGAAAATTTTGACTCGTCTGTCCAAAAAATACTTTTTAGAAAGAGAGGATCTTCCATGTCAGCGTGTGTCGGTGCAAAGAAAGAAATTGAAGTGAACGATATTTAACTATTTATTTTGCAAACACCACATTTTTGAAAATTTCGTAGAAATTGAAGTGATTAGTTACTTCCGCAACTGAATACACGTTATAAAGGTTTGAAGACTCACCCCATATGTTGCAATAGTAAACTTCACCGGCCAGTGGTTAGTAATTTAAACAAATTTAAATCCTAAATGTAGGCAACTTAACCTGCAACAACATAAGCACCCCACCAAAACACCTTGTGTTTTAAGTCAAAAAGAATAAAATATTTATATAATAAGTATAAAAAGAAGAAAATTTTATAATCGATTTAATTAAACATAATCAAGTAGTTTCTTGAAAGAAAAAGAATTAATTACTATTAGGCACTAGGCAGAGGGCACATTTTAATACCGGTCTTCTGAAACGCCCACTAGCAGTTTGGACAGTTACCATTCGGGTATGTCCGTCATCACCTTTATGTCACTTAACAATTCGCCCAAGTGGCCAATGTAAAGGAGGTTTTATGTCGGATTTAATAAGTACTAGGTCATTTAGGCTAGCTTCGTTAACCGAATTGCTCCATTTTGCACGTTGTTGCAAAGTATGCAAGTATTCTCTGGAGTACGTTTTCCAAAAATCAGCGTGAAGTCGCTGTATCAGCTGCCAGCGGTAGAGGAGCTTCACGTTAGTGTTTGATAAGTCTGGATCAGGAATTATGGAATTTAGAGGCGATAAGGTTAAGAAATGCCCCGGAGTGAGCGGCTCGAAATCATTAGGGTCCGAACTCTGGGCACACAGGGGACGCGAATTTAGAACGAATTCTATCTGGCAAAGCAGAGTGGACAATTCCTCGAAAGTGAAACGTTGTACACCCATTACAGTTAGCAGATACGCCTTGACCATTTTAACACCCGCTTCAGCTGTTGAAATGAGGGCCCGAAGGGGGGCTAAAATGTCAACGAAAAGATAAAGTCTCGGAGGCTTGTTTGGCTAATGTAAGAAATTGGTTGGTGGCGCCAACAAAGTTGCTGCCGTTATCGCTGTAACAAGTATAACGGTACCTCTTCTAGCCAGGAAACGGCGAAAAGCGGCAATAAAACTGTCTGTCGATAGTTCTTGCATGAGTTCAAGATGTATTGCCTTAGTGGCCATGCAAACGAAAACGCAGACATAAGCTTTGAAAACCTTTGCGCCTCAGGATCTATAAAAAATGGTCCACAAAGGTCAATGCCACATGAGAAAAAGGTTTTAATTGAGAAATTCTAGGCGTAGACAGGTCTCCCATAATTGGAGGGGCATTGAAGCAACGCAAACAGCGTGAAACAATTTTGTTAATGGCGTTACGTGCTGACAGAATCCAGAACTGTTGCTAAATTAAGTTATGTAGGGTTTTCATCCCCGGATGTAAATATTGCTTGTGAATAATTTTTTCAATTATTTCGGAAAGCGCCAAATATTGCACGTTTTACGAGGCACAGCAAACGCTTATGTAGTTCATGCGGGGTAGGAAGACCTACTAATCGTTCATCAGCACCTGGCCTGAAGTTAATAGAGACGCGAAAACTGTATGATAAAATTCGTTGAATTTTTGAAAATGACGAAAACTTCTCAAGAAGTAGATCAAGAACATTGTCTTCGATAAGTAAATTAAAAGCGGACTCTTTTTCTTCTTTAGAGATTTCATCCATATTTAAGGGAGGAATATTAAATGTAACCTCATGCCACCATTCTGTACTCGGCATCGAAAGAAAGGATGGCCCATTCCACCACAATTCATTTTTTAGTAGTTCTAAAGGGACCATCCCTCTAGAAGCGCAGTCTGCAGGTTTTAAAGCTGATGGGATATGTCTTCATGTGGCGTAAGGAGCAGTCTCTTGAATATGATTTACCCTGTTCACTACAAAAGTCTTCCAGCGGCTAGGAGACGATTTCAGCCACTAAATTACATCCTGTGAGTCAGACCATGCAGTAATTTCATCGAAAATAATTTGTTCTGCATAAACGTCTTTTATGAGGTCCGCTAAAAGTTTAGCGGAAGTGAGCTCGAATTTAGGAACGTTTAGGGATTTTAAAGGTGCAACCTTCCCTTTGGCACAAACCAGGAAAGCAGAACTCTGGTCGTTAGTTTGAACTCGAAAATAAACTACTGCGCCATAGCCAATCGTTGACGCGTCGCAAAAACCGTGAAGTTCGCATCTTTGAAAATTATCTAATAATACGCGACGCGGAAGTTTGAGGTAGGAAACCCTGAAAGTTCATTTTTAAGTTGACTCCATGAGTCAGTAATATTTTGATCGGGCTTATCGTCCCAGTCTATCTTGGAAGACTACAAACGTTGCATAATATATTTGGCAGCAAGAAAAATAGGACATAAAAAGCCCAATGGATCAAAAATTCTCCCTATATCTGAAAGAATGGTGCGCTTTGTTAAGGGCCTATCATCGCTTTAGCACTTGAGTCTGAATGTGGTTGCCAATGAAGACCTAAAACCTTTAAGTAACGCGGTTCCTCTTTGTCAAATGACAGTGTCACTTGGCGATCAGAATTTGGGACTGCCGCTAACAAGTCAGGTAAGTTACTAGGCCACTTACAGAGTTCGAAACCCCCTAATTTGAATAGATTAATTAACTCATCTTGTAAGGAAAGGGCGTCTGAAACGAAAAAGGAAGTTCCTATGATATCATCGGGATAAATTTGATTTTTTATAAGCTTACTGGCTTGTGGAAAACGATCTACCTCGAGATCGGCAAGTTCGTTGAGAGCGCGCATAGCTAAATACGGGCTAGAATTAAAACCGAAAGTGACTGTATTTAAAACCCATTCGGACAGAGTTTTCTCAGGCGAAAATCGCCAAAGAAATTTTGGTAATTTCTATGCGAAGGCGTGATCAACATCTGACGAAACATTTGTTTGATATCCGCAATAAATACGATAGGATGTATTCGAAAAATAAGTAAAAGTGAAAATATGTCCTTTTGTAGTTTGGGTACTGGAAGTAAAGTGTCATTTAAACCTAACCCGTAGGTCCTTTAGCAGACGCGTCCCATACTACGCGAAGCTTTGTAGTGGTACTTTCTTTTCTTTGTATGCAGTGGGGGGGGGGGGGGGTAAATAAAAGGAAGGAGAAGAATTCGTATTTGGCGGAATAAGCGTCATGTGGCCATAATCTAAATAAAGTGTGGTAAAGATACACAAATCTCCCAGATGAGCCTTTGGTAACCGTTTCTTTAAATGTGAGTTCACATTTTATTTCCTCTGTGAAACGGAATGTCTTTGAGGGTAATTGCTCTGCTTCCAAGTATTTAGGGATAATAGAATCTAAGTGGAGTTTGGAATGGGAAAAAAGGTGTTCGTGTGTGTCAGAGGTTGGATTGTTAATTTTACCTACAAGAACCCATCCAAAAGCGGTTTCTAAAGCTGTAGGCTAGCCGACATTTCCAAAAATGCGATCATTTAACAAAATTTGACTGAACACGTCAGCTCCTACAAGCAAATCTACAGGACTTGAAAGGAAGAATTTATCGTCTGCTAGCTGCTAGCCTTTTATATGATCCCATTCTTTAATTTGTACATTAAAGGAAGGCATGTCAGAACAAACACTTTGAACTACAATTGCATCGAAATTAAATTTCGGTCCAGAAATATGTTGAGGTTTTATGGTACAATTGGTAACCTCCTTGGAGTAGAACGAAGACATTTGGTTTAGACCAAAAATAGTGGTTGAAAACTGGCGTCTTTGTAAATTTAGACGGCGGAAACAGCGTTCAGTTATGAGATTTGATTGGCTTCCGGAATCAATCAAAATAGGCACCTTTTGAAAATTTCCTCTACTGTCGTGGATATCTACGACTGACGTTGCCAAAAGGACTGTAGTTAGAGCATTGAAAGTGTTAGCATCGGTCGTAGATGGGGTGGCGGAGTTATTAGCCATAACGCTTGCAGCAGGATCGTGGGCAGGAATAGAATTGGGAACCGGAATAGGTTTAGAAATATGCAGGGTTGAATGGTGTCTGTAATGACATGTACGGCGTACGGTATGAGAATGGTGTAAGCAATTACTACACAATTTGTTCTAGCTCACATATGTGTTTCTTTCATTAGGAGTTTTTTGTAGGAATTTGGGGGATTTGGAAAGAACGTGTGCTTCTTTACACAGGTAGTAAGTTAGGCCAGAATCAAAGTACGCAACAGACGCGCTATTACAATGTGAAAATGTAGGCTTATTGTAAATTTTTTGGGAATTTTTGCATTGGAATTGGGGACTGTGGATATGGATTTCATCGGCTTGGAACTAGTTAAGTGTTGAACCGACTCATGTGCTTTGCAGTTGCTTTCCAAAAATTGATACAAGTTATTGTACGTCGGGAAATCGATTTCATTATATTGAATTTCGAACTTGGTTCGGCTGTTGATGTCCAATTTTTCCAAGAGTATGAAATCCTAAGATTTGGTATTAAACTCTAGGACTTTTAAAATTGCCAAAAACTAAGAAAATGTATTTAGTAGATTTCGCAAATTCTTCGCAGTTTCCGTTCTTAAGGTAGCCGATAAGATTACATTTAAGGCATTGGATGCTAAAAGCCGCTTATTCTCGTAGCGAGCAATTAATTTGTTGTAGGCGATCATATAATTGTCGCTCGAAAGTGAAATACCACTTAGTAATTTCGGAGGCTCACCTTCCAAGTCAGAAAATACATATTGTAATTTTTCTACGTTAGATAGTTTAGTGTTGTGATGTATCAGATTTTTATACAAGTCGAAAAACGTAGGCCAAAGAGTTTGATCGCCTTTGAAAGTGCTAAGTGTTATTTTTGGTAATTTTAACCCGGCTTCGGCATCGCTGGAAACCTTTTGTTTAGCAGGTGTGGGCAATACCGTAGCTGCCTCGTCCACTTAAGCAATCTTGCTGTCAATGAGCTTATCAATTTCTTTACGAACAGCATCTTGTAATAAAAATTCGTCGTCGTCCTCCACTAACATAATAATTTTATTATGGGCTTCATCGAATTTGTCATGATTCGGCAGTAAATTTTGGTAAACATCTGGAAATTTTTCACGGGATTCAGGTTCGCCTTGAGCTTTAACACCCAAACGATATATCTCTGTAATACGCGAAGCGTCAGTTGCTCTCTTCTTCTCTAATTTTTTGCTTGTTTCAAGAGGCATTTTAAAATTTCTATTAGGTAAATTAAAATGGAAAGAAAGTATTGTAAATGAAAGCATACTGGATCAACCCAATTTAAGTAGAAAAGTGAGTAATGTAAAATTGAAGTGTACTAAACTGAGATTGATTCGTAAACGGATTATAATAGAAATAAATTTTAGCTGTGTTCGATTAAAACAGAAAATAATATATGATAGCTTAAATTAAACACAATTAAGGGACACATGCGATTGTTCGTAATAAATAAAGGTGATGTGCCGTTGCAGATAACAATGAAATTATGTTAGTTTGGCCTTGCCAAAATTGATTTGGTTGTAACATAAACCAATGTAATATAATAATTGATATCGGTTCTTATCTCTTCACAAGACACCCACTTGAAAAAACTTAAACTGTATTGAATTAAATAATTAGAAAAGCTCTAATCCGCCTCGAAGGACCAGCAATGTCGCTGCAAAGAAATAAATTGAAGTAGACTATATTTAACTATTTATTTTACAAACAACACCTTTTTGAAAATTTCATAGAAATTGAAGTGATTAGCTACTTCCGAAACTGTATACACGTTATAAAGATTTGAAGACTCACCCCCATATGTTGCAGTAGTAAACTTCACCGGCCAGTGGTCTTCTTAGGGCTTCCGTCTTGCGATTATAATAATGGTAATAATAAGAAGAGGCACACGCGTCGAGGCAAACCGAAAAAAGCACTTTTCTTGACGAAAAATACGAAAACTGTTCTTTTCACGCAGCTTGAGCTATCTCATCCGAACAGCGTGTGTGTTTATCAAATGTAAATGTTAGTAACTTAAACAAATTTAAATCCTAAATTAAATTGCAACAACAGCATGTAATAAAAAACGGCAAAAAATAGTTCTTCGGATAGGACCACCCTCTGCAAGGCCTTGAACGGGAGTAAAGTGAAAAGGATGTTTATTGTTGCTTTTCAGAATAGACCATGCTTTCCATATGGATACATTATATTCTACAGCTACCTTTGTTACGCTAGTGGTAGGATTCGCTCTAAAGGTCCCCAAAATTTGTTCATCCACTTCAGGCCCATTACGAACAATCTGCGCCCGTTCTGGATAATTGCGAAGGTTCCCAATTTCACTTAAACGACGATATGTGTTTATGAAAACTTGTACATTGGGGGTTCTTCTAACAGGAAATCGGTACAGACGCTGAGCAGCTGCTGCATTGCCGTCGGCTCTTCCATATATGAAGATAATATCAGCGTATTCAGACTTGAAAAAAGTGGCCATGGTATCAGCATTCAGTAATTTACAAAGTTACAAGAAATTCAGGTAGTGACAATAACAGTTTCAATGATAAAACTGTCGAACTGGTTAATTTGCTGTCAAGACCTACTTGCTTTTTGGGATACGACTTAATTTTGTACTAACGTAAACCCACGTATGAGAATGTTAGATATCACTTCAACATGAATAATAATATGTATAGTTCTAACTGACAGGGCATTTTGTATTAAATTGTACTACTATGGAATATTATGTTTACTAGGGTGGGTGGGTGGGTGAGTAGGTCGAAGCTTACCAGTATTCCTTCGAGGTTTGGTTAGAAGTTTCTGATGGTTTCCACTAAGTGCTACGTGTTCCTGACCATAGACTCGTTTTTTTTCAATAAAGGTGTGATGATGCCTAGTGAGGATAGCTGATGCTTAGAATGATATAAAGGATACCACCATATAAATGTCATGGGAGAAAATAATAGATCGATCTCAAGACGTTCATAAACCATGACTTGCTTAGCATTCGGGAGGTAATGGGTTCGATTCCGTTTACCCTGTATGAGGTTTTTTCAGGGGATTTCCACATACATATGTAGCGGCATGGTCACTGCGTATACGCACACTATGTGCGGATATTTAGGAGAATGCTGGGGTAGTATTTCCCTCCTGAGTACCCTAACTCCGTTTCTTCCGATCCTGTCCTGACCACACCTATCCTTAGTCCCACCATGCATATATACATAATGTATGTATGCATGCTGGGAATCCATGATTGGAAACACAAGCGTGGCTTGGCGCCATACTCCTATCTCTTTCTATTATATAACTTGATTCGTTTTGATGAAGTGATTCTTTTGGTTAAGAGATGGCGTTATTATTCGTATTTCGTCGTCATAATATGAGAAAAAATCACGTAAAATAATCTTTTATTTTGATATCGCTGTCTGCTTTTGTTCAAATTAGTTTATTTTATTTTAAATTTAAGAATTAAATAACCTTATAATGACACAAATAGGCAAATAATCAATATTATTGAACCATCGTTTTAATTTGTTTTTACGTCACCTCTGGACTTTAAGAATCAACAGGTATCACGCTCAGAGCGTGACTAATTTCGATCCCATTCTGCAATTTTTACGGTAAAATTTGTAAATGTTAAGCTTTATTTTGCCGTGAAAAAATTAAAATTAAGATGTCAAAGTTGTTAAAAAAATATTTGAAATATTTACTTCCGGTTTAACACCGGAAAAAAAATTCAAATTTGTAATCTAATTGCAAAATCAAAAAGAGCAGTAAATTTACCATAAAAAACATTACATTCATTATTTTATTATAGTTAACTTAAAAATATGCGCAATATGAACGCATTCCTGAACCTCATTTTCTTTCGATGTCCGCTTCACGTGAAATGCCCCTTTTATCAAATATCCCACTATATTATTAGGCATTGTGAAAAATACGCTTTTTTAAAATTGATATTAAAATGCAAACTTGTGTTTTGGGATTGCTCAATATCATTATGTCACTATCACCTTTATGCACTAAACTATCTATATAATAATGACGAATCGTAATTAGACGAATAGTATACATCTCCGTGTATAAAGTTGCCTAAACTAGCTTTGTCAAAACTGTTGGTTCTATTAATTAAAGCTTATTATTTATTGCTTTAATTTTGTATAATCAGCGTAAATTAGAACTCATAATATTATCTTTAAAATATTTGCATTACCTACTAAATGTGGTCAAAAGACTTCTAATCTAAGACTCATTTAAGAGACAGTATATAATGTATAATGTAACTACTAATCCACGATTGATTGCGTATACTTTTTCTGTGTATTCTTCAGATAATTTAGCACAATTTTTTTTTAAGGAACCTAATCTGGATTTATGGGAAATAAGAAAATTAAATATACCTAGTTTTAACTGATCACTATTAAGATGGCATTGTTATCAAATCTATTCATAGAAGAAGAATTGTAGTAGAGTTCTTTGTGAAAGTACAAGCACTTAGTGGAAACGATTTTAAATTTATAACATCGTAATCGATTGATTGAAAATAATCGTTTTTTTTTTATAATGAAGTATCCAAGTACACAATTAATCAAAATATCAATTATTTCAAGAGTGTATAAACATCCAATCCATCTATATTTTAGAGTAGCGCTAATCAGTGTAAGTCCACTGAACTTCACAAATTACACTATATCTTTATATTAATCGGTAGAATGACAAATCAGTTAATCAAAAAACGATTAAAAAATTAAAACACGATTAATAAAATAGTAATTTATTATATAAGACGATAAAGAAGCATTTTAACATCGAGTGAAAGATGTTAATTTTCTTTTATCGCTGTGTATTATCCATTTTATTTTGTGATAGTTCGTAAATAATTAAGTATTTAGTATTTAGAAGTTTTTCGTGAGCTAATCTTAATGTGTCCTTGGAAATTTGTATTACATACAAAGATAGATTATGGTATATTAAGAAACTAGTTTCATAAGATTCGTTTTTATCTCGCCGAGTACAAGTTTAGAAAACGAGCCGTGAGAGGCGAGTTCACTAATGGACGAGTGAGATAAAACGTCTTATGAAACAAGTTTCCTATACTATTTTTTGTATTTTGCGTATTTATTTTGAAGGTTTTGAAAGAAAAGTAAATTCAATTTGTCACCTCGTATGTCAACTTTCATAATTTTTTATATAGGTTGGCTACAGTGGTGCCTTTTTGAGTTCTATTCAAATATAGGTTATTAAAACTTGTTTGCTAGTAAAACATTACAAACGGCCTTAAATAAATTAAACAACACTGTGTATAACCTCAATAATTTACACTCAAATCAAGAAATATGCAAAAAAGAATTTCTCAGCGTTAATGAAGGTTGCATTTTCCGTACACAAAAATAAATGTGAACGGCATAATCTAAGGAGCATCTTATCTTGAAACACATAATAAAACCATTACATTACATTAATTACGAATAATAAATGTGGACGGCATAATCTAAGGAACATATTATCTTGAAACACAAAATAAAAACCATTACATTACATTAATCAGGAATAAATTCAATACAAAGATGGATTGTGGTTGTTTCCACATACAGCTGAATGTCCCTGTTTAGAGTTATTGCATTACATTCGAAAGATTAAAACTTGTCATACATTAACAATATATAGGTATTTACAATACGTATTACAAAGATATTATATTGTACAATAAAATAAAATAAGTAATAATGTATTGTGTAATGTTGGTGGTGTGCTGCTCAGGGTTCTTCTTTCAGAGCGTGGATTGCGTGGTTATTGGTCATCGTGATAGTGTGTAATGCCTGTTGACTTCTTTGTATTGAGATTTCTGGTATTCCAAAAAAAAGTGTTGTAGTGGTGGTGCTGTTGGTAGTGTAGCTGTTACTGTTCTGTTGTCGCTAGGTTGTGGTTGTTGTTGCTGATGCCCTGCTTATGAAATAAATAGAGACATGTGTTAGATGTTTGAATACATTGTCGGTGTTAACAGAACATAATTAAATAAATTATGGATACTCTATACTTAGCTGGGGTACCAGTCTTCGCGCCGGACCTTTGTATGATTGCCCGAAAGGGCAACCACCCCTGAACCGAGCGTGAGGATCACTCCCCACAGGTCCATCGCAGTTTACGCCTGAGCGAGCACCGCTGCCACCTTGCGGATGACAGGTAGGACCTTCTCCATATCGAGACCTCCGAGGAGGCCCAATATGGCGTCGAACCCTAACCCGGGTTGGGCAGGCGGGTAACAACAGCTCCTTCTCAACCCTGCTTGCCGTCGCTCGGGTGTAACTGACGCCGGTCCGGGTTGAAGAAGGCGCTGTCGTCTGCTGTGTCCTCTTCGGTCGCTGTTGTTCTTCCGTGTTCTTCCGCTGTGGAGACCGAGAGAATTTCGGGCAGCCCCTGTAGCTAGGGGGGGTAGTCCACACCGCAGTTAAAACTCTTACGGGGTTTCGTGCATTCTCTGGAGTGGTGATCTCCGGCGCACTTTATACAGAGTGCTGCCGCCCTGCAGCAACGCCCGATGCCGGATTTCCTCTACAGTCACGCGGACGACGTGCTTTACCTCCCGGATCTTCTTGTTGCCTTGCTCGGTCAGCAGCTCTACCATCACGAGGGGAATCGGGCGTCCTCCCTGTTTCGTTCTGTAAACAGAAAGTACTTTAATATCTTGCATTTTTAGCTCTAAGCTAACGTCGACCTCGGATAGTTCTACGGGCACACCGCGTATCACTACCTTAGTCAATCGTTCACTCTTTGCTTGATAGGTGTGAAACGGAGCACCACACTCATTCATATACCTCATCAGCCTGTCTGTCCTGAAATGAGGCAGGCTGGATCCGAATTCCCTCGCTGAAGGCCCTGGCTCGCGTGAACGCGATCCGTTGTCGATCTATTTCTTGGGAGAACACGACTCAGTTCTCCTTCTGACGAAGGATTACTGGCGGCACTTTCTCTCTGGTGTCTTCTCGTGCCGGTCTCAGGGCCTGGAAACCGTTGTCTGTGGGCGGCGTCGTAGGCGAGCCAACCTTATTTGTCTTCTTCGGCTTCTTTTTCTGTCTTGAAGTCCTCGTCGGTGGTTTACTGGCTGGTGTCTTCTCTCTGGATCGGTGCCGGGGCGGAAACGGTCGTTGACGGAGCCATTAGTTGGGCCTCCACTAACAGGGCGAAGTCTGGCGGCGGCATCTCGTTGTGTCGTCACTTCCTCTGTCGCGGTAGTGATGGTAGGCTGTCTAACTGCAAAATGCTCGCTGTGCCTCCGATGTCCCCGAAATCCTGCCAGACCGGGTCGTCGAACTCTCCACACAATCTGCGCGAGATCGTGATAACGATGCGAACAGTTTGTCTTTTTTTTGTAAATTTAAAGTTCGCTTATGCTAAACTATCGATGTTAATCGATCGGATCCCCCGAAGGATGTGAAACAAGTTCTTCGATTTATATGATTTCTCTACTGTAAATGTAATAGTCCATTAACATGTAGAACATATTTAATCATTCGAGTACAAAGCTTACCTCAAATATACATTGAAGTATTCAATTATCATTTACAATAAAATTCTCTAATACTTATACCAATTTTCATACCAGCATTAAATTTCCATTAGTTTATTAGTTTAGTTGGTTAGGCATTCGCATTGTAAATTCATGTACAAAGAATTGTTATTTTTAATTATGTACACATTTCAGACAAGAATAAGTTATGTTACATTTATGTTTACATTAATAAAGAATTTCGGTTTTATAAAGTCAAACAAAACACCCATGTAGATGTCATAATAGTACGTTACATGAGTGTGGTAAGTAGCCTATTACGCTCCAGTGCACTATTACGATCACAAGCGAGCTAATCAAACGAGTGGCGTAATATAAACGAATGTATAATAATTACCGCCCGTTTTCTGTATTATGATTTTTTCTGCTCCTATAGAACATAAGCAGAATGACCTATAAGCAATACGGAACTACCACTACCACTTTAGGAGTTTAGTTAGAGCTAAAATTCGAACTAAAAAAATTAGAATTAGTGACAACACTGCTTTCGTTAGGTTCCTTGAAATTAAACAAATTAACCGCACTTTATTTAAGGTTAATGATGATATGATGCTTCACTTTATTGACAAACTTATCATTCCAACGAAATGTTAAACTTAACCCTTTCGCCCCTGATTTTTTCTTTTAACTTAAAAAAATATTTGGTTGTGTATTATGACTCAAAATGGTCTAAGATTTGAATTACTTTTTGCAATCATTAATAAAAGAATGTACAAAAAGTCAGCGTCCTCATATGTTACCGCCAGGGCCGAAATGGTTAAAGTACTAAAGATGTAAGTTAAAGGTGGCACGTATAACTGAATTGTAGTGCCAGTTGATCCTTTAATAAACTCAGAACTTTCTACTACATTTTATGGACTACATGTGCTTTAAAGTCAGCAGATCACTAACTTCATCGGTTAGAATCGTGGCAGAAGTAACACCGCAAGTTAAAATAACTTAATGTAATGAATATAATACAAAAAAGTAATGTTAAGCATGCCTTCTTTAATAAATACTGTGAATATAATACCTACCCCATTTACGAAATTATTAATATATTTAAACTTAGTTTTATTTCAATTAATAACACAAAAAGTTGCAAAAACAATATATAATTATATTATAGATAATTAATGCATCTAAATATGTAGATTCGCTTATTTTCATCTTTTCAAAATAAGGAAAGTCAACTTGTAACATATTCGATACTATGTTAAAACACAATTGGCAAATTGCACAAGCAATATTTACTAACATTATTAATCCACTAGACGTAGAAGTCTAACAAACAATGGCAGACATCATCGGCAATTGGCATGTCTGACGTTATTTCATTATATTCTTCACTTTTCTAAAATGAAAATTACAATTTAATGTAGAGTGACATATTCTTACATTGTTTTTAAAAGTTACTTTACCCCTTTGTTAGGTGCGCAGCTAATACTCACGCAGTCGGTCGCGCGGAGGACAAATGTCATCCAGTTTCCCACATCCCCAGAAAGAAGTATTTATCTTAGAAAATATAGGCTAAGCAAACACTGAAATACATCAAATATATTAACAGAAAAACTTAAAGATGTCTTGTTTATTGGGTCTCTTACTAGTATTAACATCAAAAACAAAAAGGAAAACTAAGTATTTTTTTTAATGGAATACTTTTCATGCACTTCCCGCATACGTCTTTTAAGTGGTCCACACATGTCCATTATTACATGGTCTTCCGCAAATAAAACAACGTCTATTGATCCAGTTCAATTTTTCTCAATCACTTAATGTTCTGAAGCTGTAGATCCTATCAAAAACTTAACTCAACCGCGAATTTGAACAGACAGAATATTCGAACGACGATCAATTTGCGGTTTGACTAATTCGAAACTTATTTTTTCCAAAAAACAGCCCTTAGCAGGCTTATTTGACTTCAAACAAATTAATTTATATTCCAGAGACCAAACCAGAAGTAGTCTTCTTATTGGTATGCGAAGTAAGCAGAGAGATAAGGGAAGAGAAATTAGGGACAAATCGGCAGTACAAAGACGCTACACTGACAATACGGCACACATTAGTAGATATAGAGGTAGAAACGACAGCACCGCTTTTAAGCGGGTCCACCAAAGAACTATAGTTAGAGTATTGAGTAAATGTGTTTGACTACGTATCACTTGTCCGTGCTGACCTAAAGTAGTGGTAGGGCTCATAATCACAATAGCGTATTACACAATTACTCCTGTTCTAATTTAAAACGTGAATGAAAGCAGTTTTGCATTAGCTATTGAAACTATTTGCAACCATAATTAAAGTAATTAAAAATCCATAAGTAATAAAAATAAAAAAGAATTGACGGAAAAGTTGCAGTTTTAGGGAACCAATCCACTTGTATCAAAACATGCTTTACATGTTTGTTAGTTTAAGTGTTATACGAGGAAAATAACTAGCATGCGATTATTTAAAAAATTGGAAAGAAACTTGCAAGGAAATGGAGCATTTCAAAAGAAAGATTTCAGAAGCAAACATATTACTCGACTCAGCGTTTTGGGTTAGTGCTATTAGTACAGAGTATTTTTAAATAAATTCGTGACCATTCCTTGTTCTCTTTTAGGATTTATTCATTACAAAAATAGAATAAATGGTGGATGTTCAATTCAGGAAGCTTCTAACGAATATGGATTGAGTTTTGGTTCAGCAAGAAGAATTTTAAAAAGAAATAAGTATAATCCATACAAAGTAAGAAAGGTACATAATTTATCCACGTGATTACCAAAGAAGAAAACGATTTTGTCGTTGGATTATAAGAAGAAATCGAGAAGTGGGAAATATCTTTAAAAAAATATTATGGTCTGATGAATCTAGGTTCACGAATAATGAATGTTTCAATAGGACCATACATTACCAATGGTCAAATGTGAACAACCACCTCCATAGAGAAACAAACTTCCAAGAAAGATTTGGGATTAATGTGTGGATAGGAGTGTTAGATGTTGATTTATACTTAGTTTTATTATTACACTCTTAAATAGTCAACAGTACTTCAATTTTTTAGAGACATTTCAGGATTACCTAGATGAAATGCCTTTGGGTACTCGTATAAATATGATGTATTATCAAAAAGATGGGGCTCCTCCACATAACGCCGCTATTGTTAGAGATTACTTAAACAATATTTTCCCAAATAAGTGGATCGGAAATAATGGGCCAATTTCTTGGCCAGCCCGTTCACCAGATCTAACAATTCTGGGTTTTTATTATCTGGGGTTTCATAAAAGACAAAGTCTTTTCAACTTCTACGCGATATATCGACCACTTAAAAGAAAAAATTAAAGTAGTTCTTCAGAAATCATAAATAATTGTTATAAATCTTATTCAACTGGATGTAGGCTGAGCACTAGAAACAATGGACGACAATTTGAACATTTCATATAATTGTTGATTGATAGGTATTTCAACAAATTTAAAATAACCTTTTCTCAAAACTTTTATTGATGATGGTTATTTGGTAAACAAAACGTCGTAAAAATGGTCAATTGTGTTACATAGTGTATTAGGCTTTACAAATTCTGAAAACAAATTAATAAAAAATACAGGTCCGTATTTAAAAAAAAAAGTTGATGATAGCCTCAAAGACTCGAAACTTCAATCAAAGTACTTACATTTGCAAGTTATGCCCAATCAAGATTTATGTTAATCTGGGTTGGTGTATTAACGGTGATTTGATCCTGATTTGGACATAATTAAAGAAATAGAATGTTTTCACTGGCTGGATTTTCTTCAAGATTTTATTAGAGGTTTATGTTAATCTGGGTAGGTGTATTATCGGTATTGATCTAACGTGGCCAAATTACCGCTGTAATTTGATTCTGATTTGAACAAAGTTAAAAAACAGAATGTTTTCATTGGCTGAGTAGAATTCTTATAAGAGTTAAGCTCTTACACGGCGTACTGTATATCAGGCGGGAATACAGCCCCCACTTTTAGCTCCGACGATGACGTCAGTAGGCCGATTGCCGTACGGAAACATTGAGACACGGACATATTTCCTTGTTGTTAATCAAATTTTAACCACTAAAAACCAGAACTATATTTTATTTATATTTTTTTAATAACAATCCAAACAAAAAAAAATCTTAGTAATGTTGTCTCGTTTAGAAGTGTTCCTCTAAAATTGAACGATGCTTGATGTAAAAGTGATTAGGATACTAAATGTTTATGTGTAAGTTCTATAATTTACTTGTTTAACTTTAACTGACAGTAGTGCAACACGAATAACAAAAAAGTCGGGAATTCATTTCAATGTTTAGAAATAAAATAAAGCAAAGGATATCGCATAACAAATAATGATATAAGCGGACCCTCTTTAACAAATAAAGAGTTATAGACCATACTATGTTACGTGCTTTGCAAACAAATTGCATGAACATGTTTTATGGCTATTGTATCGATTCATTATCTGATAGAAACTGTAGTAAATAGCTGGTAATCCTATTTCTATTATTAATCAACTACATTTCTTAGAATTAGTAAAATACCCATGTATTTTTTTAATAAACACATATGTAACTGCAATTTCAGTAAATACAACATCAATTAGACTTTTATTGCAAGGCTTTCAATATTCGGTATGATATTAATTTTTTTTGACGCTCACAATTGATTTACAGGGTTTCATATTTTTTTATAATTATACAACATTAAATAAAGTAGTACTATGGCAGGTGTTTCGAGAATCCGGTACATGGCAGTTGCGAATCATATTGGGACAGATATTATTAGAATTTGCTGGTGCAGCCTAAAACTCGACGATTTCTATATGTTACTGCATACATTTGATTATAATTCTAGGCCTACTGACGTCACGTCTCCCACTCCTATATTCCCGTCTGGTATAGAGTACGGCCGTGACCCTTGGCTTACACGATTTAGGATAGACTTTGGTGGACTGTCAGTCAAAATAAGAATATTTATATGAATGCATATTACTTATTTATGTATTAAGGTGTTTCAGATGATTTTCTTCATCAAATTAAATGTAAAATTTGTTATATTTTATCAAGTATGCATGGTTCGAAACTATTGTTGTGATTCAATAAGAACAAAGTGTCAAATGTAAATAACTTTTTCTACAGTAGTTTAAAAATGTGGTCATTTTTCAGCTAAAATTAGTGAGTAAAGGTCTTCTTTTCCTCATTAGTGAGCAAAGTAAAATTGTTTTCACGATCGCATGCTATCTGCTATTTCCATTACCTTCAATTTCTTTACGTCATTTGCGCGCCATATTATTATCGCAAAATTGTTTTTAATATGAGTTCATCATCAGAAGAAATAAATTGTACCCCGACAGAAATTGCAGAGTCTGCAAAAGAAGCAACGTTGGATTTACTGCCGTCTGCATCCAGAGTTAAATATCTGGTGCAGTACGACGCATTTTTTGAATGGTTTCCATGTCGGAAAGCATCTTATTGGCGTATTTTTCACAAAAATACAAAATTTTAAAGCCATCAACAGTCTGGCTACACTACTCGATGCTGCGAACAACATTGGCAGTGTAAAATTAATTCAGATAATTCAATACTCGAAATTAGTTGCTATGCTCAAGCAAGAGTCGGAAGGGTATAAAGAAGAAAATTAATACCTTGCATCAGGAACAAATTGAAAAGCTCATTAGAAAAGCAAGTGATGGGTACTTATTAATAAAGGCCATAATATTTCAATTTTTCTTAATTTTAACTTTATGTTCGCCCTTAATCACAGATTGTCCTAATTATCGGTGTCGCTGTTACTTGTAGATTTGATAAGTTATGTGAGATGTTACTGACAGATGTAGTAATAAATGACAACATACTCATCATGAATGTTCCAAATTCGAAGACTAAAAGATCAAAGACATTCACAGTTACCGAGGGTCGTACATCTAATTTGGTTTTGTTTCGAAAATATATTTCGTTGCGTCCATCTCATATAACCCATAACATATTATTTCTAAATCTCAAATCCGGTAAAGATACAGTGCAACCAGTAAGCATCGACACTTTTTCCAAGTTTCCATACAAAATTCCAACGTACCTTGGGTTGGCCCATGCATTATCATGCACGGGATACTATTTTCGAAGGTTCTTTGCAACCATTGTAGTAAATCATCGAGGAGATTTACTAACTCTAAAACGTCGTGGTGATTGGAGTAATGAGGCTGAAGGTTACATTAATGCTAGTCTCCAAACAAAACTTGATGTTTTCAACAGAATTTTAGGAGAAATTCCTATTGAATACCATTTAAACATCCCAGTGCCTACCTTTGCTACAAATATGAAAGTTCCCAGAGTACCTCATAACTTAATTGTTTCTATTAAGACACAAGGTGCATCCACAGTTTCAGGGTATGATGTTGCAATGTCGTCTGCAGCAGGTGTAAGTTTGTCAAATATAACTATATTAACTGCACCGTGCACATTAATATTTAAAATTAGATTTAATTTTTTATCACATTTAGTTTAGTTAATTTGTTTATAGAAACTGCTCAAACATGTATTTTATTATTTAATTCATTATGTTCGATAAAAACTATTATATGGTAGCGCCGAGGAGAGGTGTCTCATGGTGGACTCGAGAATGGGAATATAATTATTACTGTGAAACGCATCTGTTTCCCTTTATCTTAGTGCGAAGTTCCCACTTAAAGAAAGACGGGCTATATAATATACGTCTGCTGTATATTTTAAATGCAGGACTTAAAAACGTATGTCGATTCTAAAGTCAAAGCGCATGACGCTGTCAGATGTCTTCTTGGCTATTTAACCTCAAATTATTCTTCGTATTTCGTTTCGTATAATAGCATCGTGTTTTGTAGTTATAATAATTTATCTTTCGCTTCGTAGTCTATTAGTTTATAATGCAAAATGTATTTCCAATTGATTGAATGCATTTATTTATTTTGCAGCAAATAATAAAAGGTAAATCTTTGAAAAGCCAATCTCAAGTAACGATAATGAATATACTGCATTATTTCGAGATGGAACGCGATAACGGGGGGCCAAGTTTACATTTAACTTATCCAGGTACGCTAATAATTTTCATTATTTAAATTTGACAGCGCGGCTTAAATTTGAAAATAACCTAGAAACATTGACGATGTTTTGTTGGTGTTCAAAATTACTAACTATATGAACCAGTAACGACATACGTTTTTAAAATCTTAAACCATGCTTTACTAAAAGATGAGTCATAAGACACCTTTCGCCGACCCGACTATAATATACAATTGTAATTACAAACACACACTAGTTATCGCATTTTATTTAACTATAGTAAATTTCACATGTTTAGTTGCACGTGATAATGTTTTATGACGGAGCAAATTACAACGTTGCCTAAGTAATTTTAATCAAAGGGTATACTGTGTTTTAGAAGAACACCAATGACATGTCGGTGGACTATCCACCAGTAAAATCTATTGTATATTTGAGGAGCTTTTTTACAAAACTCCACAAGTCACAAAAAGTACTTTTTGAGAAAATCAGAAAAGTTTGTGACAATGTAATCACAATTTTAAAACAGTGCTAACTATTTTTATTTATGAAAGTTGGCGCATTAGACCTTTTTAAACACAAAAAATCACTCCTGAAAAATGCTTTATCTCAGAGGAATTCAAAAAGGACCCTTGGACATGTTTCATTGTGATGAACACGTAGTGACTTCTTACGTTTTGAAAGCAAAATCTTATTTTAGAATTATTAGGAATTAAAAAAGCGCCTTATGCTGCACAAAAATCTTTATTTTTAAATGAGAACAATGTAATTGTAAACCAAACAAAAATTATAAATTGAAAATACCACACAAGTGTAGCTAAACCAAAGTTAATATTTTTATTCACGGTCTACTTCTAAGCAGTGGCATAACTGGTCGTCTTCATCATGTTGTTCATTAAAAGTAACAAGGTCTTTTAAAACTTCAAAATAAAAATTCAATAGATCGTCCCTTATCCAGTCTTTCCCGAAACCTTTTTTCAGTCAAACTTCCTTTATCCTGCTAAATTCCTCTCGCAGAATCCAGTAATGGTAACTCAACAGCGTTTAAGTTTTTAAGGCGTTTAATTGGGCTTCGAATTACTATTTCGCAGTTAAATTTAACTTGACTTGTATTGGATTGATTTGTAAATTTCTTGAAAAAGAACCTTTTTTGTTTGCTTAATCCTTCAACTCTTTTAAGAGTATCTAGCAAAGATTTCATGCCATAAGCTTGTTCCTAATATGTGTACTTGTCCAAATTTTCTATAAATTCCTTGATAATCTTACGGTAAAAGGACTTAGGCATGCCGTCTTAACTCTCTTCAATTCATCCGAAGACCCTATCCGCTGGAAGATGCAAATGACCTGTTACTGGAAAAACTACCGCAATTTCTTTAACGCTTCGTGTGAATGCACACCATCCCAATTACTATTATTTAAAAAATGTCACCTCACGTAAAAGTGAGGTGACGAACTTTTCAAGTCCAACAATACAAAATGCATACCATCCAATTTACAGTGAATGTAAGCATTCTTGAATTAGAAGTTTGTTGCAGATCAAATCAAAATGATGCAGCACCTTTTTCTTCCACCTTCATCATAAGAGAAACTGCTTAGGTCTTAGTTTGTATACCCTCAGGCTTCGAAATGATTCATTTCTAAGTTTTAAACAAGTTGCCGACCGTGTTTTGTATTTTAGGGGTTCGCAGTAACTGCAAACGTCAGTTGCTGGAGACGAAAACCCTAACTTAAATTTTGTTGAAAATATTTTGTGGAAGAACGATTAGTTTACTTGAAGATCTTGGTCTACAGTGTCGTTATAGATTTTAAACATTTTGTATATGTTGAACATATAACTCAAGTATAATCTCTTAGACTTGGCTCTATTGCAATGACTCTGAACACCTTTAAACTTTCCTATAAAATGTACAACCTCTTCCCTTTGCCTTGACATTCTATTTTTTTTTAACTCCGCGCCAGTATTAATATTTTTCTACAATCCATGAGATTTTACGATATCACACCTCCAAAAGTTTTTCGAAAAGGTTCTACAGACCGCGAATTCTTTGTGCAGATCTACAAGAGTAAGGATACTAGACATACTACTGTGTAATCATAATAAGATAATTCTTTGCTGTGTATTTTATCTGGAAGTGGTGAAGTTTATTGATAGTGGAGTTTTCACATTCGCGATGTCTTTTGGATAATAAACTTCTAGTAAATGAGATAATCGTACATCCTGCTGTAGTTTATCCTTATCTTTATAAACTTTTTTTAGTGTTTATTAATGTTTGTTTTGGAATATCATTACATTGAAATTTGTTATATTGGGGATGCATACATTTGTAATTCCACTTTTCTAAGTGTAGGTCTTTTGGTTCGTATCTTAAATAAATTAAATCTACAGTCAAAACGTACCAAAATGAGTTAACTAGAAGATTTCCCTTGTTTTCTTCTTTTCTAACCTCGCTTTTTCTGTAGTACGTTGTCCTTTTATACTGCCCTTAGCAGTCACGTCACTAACACAACATCCATTATGCCGACGTTATGTATAAACTGGAGCGTCCTTTTATTTAATTTTTTATTGAAAACAACACAAGGTTTTAACAAAGAGACGCGAGCACATGTACTTTTATAACTTCAGCCATAACTAATGGCTAGATGGGCAAGTTGCGCTTTGATTCTGTGGTCGCTTTGGACATGTTTTGAAACTAAAATTAACTTTCATGTGCATTTTAAATGGGACGTTAACCGTTTTGTACATGTAATACGTGATAGAATGGTAGGTTACGAAATAACAGTTTTAGTGTATATATGGCTTGTTAATCTGAATCATTGTTAGAATAGTTATCCTCTTCGCCCAAGTTTATTACTATGGAATCAATGTCTTCAAGACCTAATTGTGTCTCTCGTTCATACCATTCGTCTATTATCGCGTATGTGTGATTGGTTGATTTGTGTCACGTTTTCGAAGTTATCAATTGCAATACTTCTGATCACATACTTAAATAGTTTTCGATGGTTCTCACATCCCTACCATGTGTCTATTGTAATAATTTTTTGCTATGCCCCAAATTAGTTCGATAGGATTAAAAACACAATGATAGGGAGATAAACGTAAAACGAAGTGACCATATTGCTCCTCTAATTGATCCACATGGTACACTTTAAATGGTTTATTTCTAAAAGTGTTTATATAACGCAAAATAATTGAAGGAATGTACTTACTGTGCAACCTTTACTAAAAGTTCAGTTTTAAATTCATTTTCGGAGAATTGTATATTATTTTTGCGTAACCATACATTATGTCGTCTTCCTACCAAGAGATGTTTGGCATCTTTGATACTATTCGACCCAATGTATAACATTTTCTTGATTCATTTCGCCATGCTAGTCACCAGTAGTTTCTGGAGCAAATATTAGATCAGCACCAGGAATAAAACCGTTTTCATAAAACCAGCATGAAGAATAATATACCTCAAACCTACGTAACATTAAAATACACAGAATTCAGTAACTCGCCGTTTACCATCGGTTTTAATGCTTCTTACACTTTGTTTATCACTATCTTGCCGCGAACCACCAATTGTGCCATTTTGAAAAATCCATGTTTTATCTAGGAAAGACCAATTGATGAGAAACGTTTTCTTTTATTGTCTGGTAGTTTTAAAAATTGCCATTGAAAACCTATTTGTTTTAATAATTGATAAAAGAATATTTTACTTCCTTCAAAAAGTTGTTTAGCTTGAACTTTCTCATGGGCGGATGTGGGAGTTACATGTTAACTTTACATTTAGTTAAACGAAATATAACAATGACAATTTCAATGTTACTTTTGGAGTACATCTCGTAAATAACGTTCCGAGTGAAGGTAATATTCAATGAACTTGCATTCAAAACTTGCATTCCGCAACACGCTGGAATAAATCAGTTTTCATTTTGTGTAATTGTTTAGCTACCTATCGTACAGCTGATAGAGGCAGAAAGCGGCAACCATTGTCACGTTCTCTCTTCAAGTACTCGATTAAATGTGCTAAAAGTTCTTTCGCTTTACTGTGTAAGGGCTTCGGCATTTCCACAATTAAATATAACCAGCTGAAATGTAGGAAGAAATGGTAATGCGAACGGAGAAATAAGACTAAATAAGCAATAAAAATGAAAATACTATCGTTTGACCAGACCAACAAAAGTAATAGTCGTCACGTGTCAAACGAATGAAAAAAAGGCGGAACTAGAATTCGGTTCTGCCAACTTACTGCAACTAATAAAAACTATTACTTAATGCATTTCCTAATAAACAAAACTTGAATTACTTTGGTTCGTCATTCTATTCAGGTAATGAAGTGCAACTAAGCTTATGTGAAATCTACTATACCTAGTAATTTTCAGGAGTCAGAGCAGTTGCGTCACTAATATTAGTACTGTCAGAGGACTCCGATGTTGTCAGATTGTGAAAAATAACGGTTTCACAACTATCAAACCTCATCTTCAAGGGTTATGTTTATTTTATCACAATAATATTATGTCAAATGTTAATGTCAGAAATGCTTGACAACCCCGGACAGAATTGCCAACCTAAATTAGTTCTATCTGCATCCTCTCGTGCGGGTTCTAAAGGTGGCAATAAAACAAAGTTAGTTATGACGCAATTGCTCTGACTCGTGAAAATTGGTATATACAGGATGTCCCGTAAACATTACAATAACGTCGGGAGGTGAAAGTATACCTCTAAACAAGAAAACAGTTCCCATAAACGAATCCTTGAATATGCGTCGTTTAGTAGATACAGGTCGTTAAAGAAACAACAATTTTCTCGTTTTTTACCCCTAACTTCTAAAATATTAAAGATACATAAATGAGATTCGGTTGACTTATAACACATAAGGAATGACGTGAGCTAATTTGTAAATATGTCAGAGGCGTAGATATGCGGGTCATTTGAAGGGTTTAACCCTGTAACTTCTACGTCACTGGTATAAAATGAATTTCAGTAGCAGTTTTTGCATATCAATAAAGTCTTTTACACAAAAAATGTTTACCTTGTGTAAAGCTTTAAAGTAAGTAGTTTTCGGGAAAATTGGAATATTATAGGATGCACCTAAAGAATCAATCTCTTTTTGATGGATAATAATAACAAGATGAAATGAGGAATAATTTTTATTAAAAAAAAAATTATTACAATAGATTCTCAAAATGCACTCCACTTTGCTCAATGCATAAATTAACTCGAAGAATCATTGATCGGCGCACTCTTCGAATCATACCAGGGTTATCTCTTATTTCTCCAAATGCCAAAAGATCTTCTTGGTTTAGTACTGGTATTTCATATACCAATGATTTAAAATGTCCCCATACAAACAAGTCAAGAGGATTGAAATCTGGAGACCGAGAAGGCCAAGCGACAAAACCTCCTCTACCAATTCATCGATTTGAAAAGAATTGCTTCAAATAGTCTCAAACATTCCTATAAAAATGAGCAGGTGCCCCATCATGTTGAAACCACATATTGTGACGAACGTTTAAAAGTAAATCGTCAAAGTACTCAGGTAAAATTGTTCTTAGAAAATGCAAATAATAATCACCATTTAGTCTTGGAGGTAACAAATATGGCCCTAGTTAAGTATTGTCGATAATACCACTCCAAATATTAATGGAAAAATTGTGTTGATCTTTTCTTAAAGCAATAGTATAATCCCAAATGTGGCTGTTGCCACTATTGAAATAACCATCTTTGCTAAAACATGCGTCATCTGTAAACCAAATCCTTCGAAGAAAATCAGACTCATTTCGATTTTGTTGAATATACCAATTGGAAAAATCTAGACGATGAGGATAATCTGCTGGAGTCATTGCTTGAACCTTCTGTATGTGATATTGGTAAAGTAATTCTTCACTCACAGCTCTCCAGACGTTTGATTAGCTAGCATTCACGAAATTAGCCAATGCACGAATGCTTGTATTGGCCTGATTATTAATTCGGTGCAAAATTGCATCTTCAAGAGCTACCGTGCGAATTATTCTTGGACGACCAGCACCACCAGCAAGTTTTAACGAACCACATTCTCTTAATCGACGATGAATTCTTTCAAAAGTTGAATGGTACGGAGGTTGACGATTAGGAAACCGTTATGTATACAAACGCATAGCTTCATGGCCATTGCAATTAAAAATATTCAAAATTATTCATGTATATTTGAACAGTTTCAAATTAAACAATCATTTAAATAATGACAGTATTTTTGAAATTCGCTTCTAAAATATTATGAACTCTACTTACCTACTAGGTTTTTAATTTGCAACTAATAAATTCCGAGAACAAGATATGTATCTTCTCATAATATCCCAATTTTCGGGAAACCTACTTACTTTAGAGCTTTGCACAAGGTAAACATTTTTCGTGTAAAATACTTCAGATATTCAAAAAATGTCACTGAAATTCGTTGTATACCAATGGCGTAGAAGTTACAGGGTTAAATACTTCAAATGACCCCTCTATCTACGCCTCTGACATATTTAAAAATTACCTCATACATTGCACAGCTCGTCATTCCTTATGTGTTATAAAATCAACCGAATCTCATTTATGTACCTTTAAGATTTTAGGAGTTACGGGCAAAAAACGAAAAAAAATTTTTTTCTTTAACGACCTGTATCTAATAAACGACGCATGTTGCAATATTTACCGGACACCCTGTATACCTGTTGTATGAGTATCAACCCAATTGTTTAAGTGCATTATATCAACTTCACACTACACTAGTTGATAATGATTACAAATTAGACTAGCTTAAACATACAGCTGAGCGATGGCGGCTAGATTGCATCATAATGTAAAAAGACCAGGTGTAGCATTGCGAATAATGGACGACCGAAGAATAAACGACAGCCAATCAAATTTCTATCCAAAATGTAGCGCTATATTCAAATGTAGAATTAGTCACACTCTGTGACAAAAAATGCAAACAAAATTTAAAAAATTGTAATGTACAATACAAAATTATAATCATCATAAACTCATAAAACTATATAAAACTTAATAAATTGACGAAAAAAAAATAAATTTATATATCGATTAACGAGTTGTATAGGAAGATGCCTTGTTGCGTTTTGTATTTTGGATGAATTTCTGATTGGTCGGAGAAAATGACTACCGTGCATTCTCTTGAGCAAAAATTTATTAATGAACATTTATTGAAACCACAATAAAACTAATTACTTGAAATTACAAATATGAAAGTAGAACGGTGAATATGTATGGATTTAGGTATACTTGCGTGTAATTTAAGTTGCAAAGTGTACGTCCGCGTCGTCTGAAAGTGTACTTTTATTTTATTTTAACAATCAACGACAAAATATGGGATGTTTCTTTACGGACAAGATTGTAGAAAAAGTCATGTTTGGCACTCTTGAGCAAAGTGTTCTTTCCTCTGTCGCTCTATTGCGCCACTCGCTGACACTCAAAAGGAAACGAGACCCTTGGCTTACTTGTATCAAAAATAGCTATTATCGCACCTTGAAATTTAGGCGCATTTCATTTTCGTCGCGGTGGTAACTTTGCATTTTTATTTCCTTGCAAATATCGCGTTTCACATGTTGACATTTAATGATTGATGTTTATAAATTTCAATGACAAATATGTATTTGTTTGTAGTTGCCGCAGTGACCCTGAATACACTAGGGCATAAAGTGGTACTTTATGGTCCGGGTATCACAGGCATGAAACATTCTGTTATACGTCAGTAGGACATAAATAATGTACGAAACTATTGCTATGGAAATAAATATGGCATGTAAGTAAACAAGCCAGTAACTATAATAAATAGATTTTTAAGGACATTTAATAAAAGGAGATTATAGGGTGTATGACATACATACGCGTGGTAATCGAAATCCAATGATATTAGTGTTAGGGGCAAGTTTAACCCGCTTTGTTCAGAATTACTTTAGTATGACAACATTCAACATGTTTAATTTTCTATATTTTCCAATTATTTGTTTGGATTTGAACGCAGTAGTTGGATATCTGATCGAAATTGACCATTTTTACCAACTAAAGTTATGTGTAGAAAAAGCAGTTCACAAACTATACGCGGATAACGAGATATTATACATTGTTAACGATTTTTTATCCATAGACATAAATAACCCAAGTGTTAGGTTAAATACGCATTCACCGTTTCGCCAACAAGGATTGGATACACCGTTTAACTACGTGATGTTTACAAACCATTTAAACTTGACTAAAGAGGCGCGTATATTGTTTTCCAATTCGTTTTGGAATACTGAAAAAACAGGTACTGGTACTTACTTTATTGTTACCACTTCAACCCATGAAGACATACTGCAAATAATTTGGAGATATTGTTACATCTACCGTGTCGTTGTACTTGTTTATGAAAATGAAGAAAGTGGCCTTTATATTGCTAATCCGTATGAGGAAGGAAACGATTGTGGTACACAAGTACTTAAATCACAGTGTCAGAGTTGTAATTCAAATTTGACAATTTTGGATTCAGGATCTATTAATTTTCTAAACATGCATAAATGTGATTTGATTTTCTTTGCCGCAGAAAATGCGAGATATGTAACAACTAAAATATTTCCTTCCCCAAGTGCTGAATATGTCCTATTTTTTATAAAGAAGCTAACCGATAAACTTAACGCAACTAGCAAACTGCAAACATACCCTATCACATTACAAAGCAAAACTTTACGTGATATACTGTTTCAAACGAGAGGTATTTTTTTGACCGAGACTGTTAGGAACGAATTTGGTTGTACTCCTGACATAATCCAACAAAATATGATATGGATAGTTCCAAAAGCAAAAGTTGTTCCTGCGCTAAAAGTAATTTTTTTGGCCCTGAAAAAAGAAGTATGGTTGCTAACTGCAATTAGTTTTGTAAGTACATTATTTGCTTGGTGGATACTCGAAAGTTTTATTGGGAAACGATTTCAATTAAACAAATTTTGTGACATTTTGGTTAGGCTAATATCGATTACTTTATGTGGAGGTACCAACGTAGCTCCAAAATTAACTGTATTTCGAATAATTCTACTTTCTTATCTAATTTACATTATTCACATACAATGCGCATTTACCTCAAACCTGGTCAACCTTCTAACAATACCTCAATATGAACATCAAATTAATACACTGACGGAGTTAGCAGAAACCCAATTACCAATAGTGATCAGGGATAGTGAAATCAATAACCTTTGTAGTGAGTCATCGTTGAATCATAGTTTATATAACAAAATAAAGCAATTATTTTATGTGGATAATAAACGCTCATGTCTTGCCCGTTTGTATGACATACAGGAATATCGAAATTGTGCAATTATATTAACCGAGGAAGATTTAATGGAACGGCAATCAAGAGAAAAAACTATTTTCAATGTTCACACAATAAAGGACAATTCACTTACAGGAACTTTACAATCGAAATTCCGTTTACAGAAAGGACACCACATTTATAAAACTATCCACAAGTTGATTGGTATTTTTAAAGCTGCAGGCATTGATCAATACGAGATTTATTCGAAGAGATCAATGATTCTTTATAAGGAAAAGGTTTCAGACGACCTAGTTGTAATATCACTAAGTCATCTTTATTTTGTATTTGTGTTTTGGTGTGCGGGATTAGTGTTATCTACATTGGTGTTTTGTATAGAGTTATTGCGTTTTAAAATTGCTAAATGAATTTACACCAAAGAAAACTGCTTGCGTACCAAAAATGTATTTAAAAAAACATTTTCTTTGTTTGAGATAATTTGCTCACTTTGTCAATTAATAAAATTTTGGTATTACACATTAATATTATGAGTAAGGTTGGGATTTATATGCATAAAAATTTTTAAAATATGCGCATATATATGCACGTATTTTTATAAAAATATGCAAGTTAAAATACAAAATATGCAGTAAAAACGCAGAATAAAAATTTAAAATATGCAATGAATTTTGTACATTTTTTAAAATTTAGAACGCATTTAACTACTCTTTTTTACATTATAGTAAATGTTAATTATAATGTGTTTTTCTAAGTTGTCTAAAATAAAAGATTGTGTTTTGTCACTTAATATGTTTTTGTATGTTGAGAAACTTCTCTCAACGTCGACTGATGTGATTGGTGCGAATTTGAATTTGCAGATTTTTTGTGGTTCCATTATTATTGAATCTTCATGTTTACCTTCCAGTACATTTCTAATTTTTTTAAGGATCTCCAATCCTGCATGTTTTCTAATCACATCTGTCAATTTTTGGCGGATACGTTGCCCTACATCCCCTTTTACCTGTTCGATCGAATCTTCAGTTTGATTCAGTAACTCAATGGAATCTACAAGTTTCATATCTTGCGTCTCGAGAGTTTTTATTGTCTTTGCAATAAAGGCGTAATTTAATTTTATAAATACTAGATTCTGGGGTAATTCTTAATTATCTAAAGCAAATTTTGCCGCGCGAATAGCGACAGAATCACTTGTAAATTCAAAAATTAAATTTTTTATGGGAATAAAATTATCCGCATAAAATACCGCAGCGTCTAACCAAATTCCTCACCTAGTTATAATCGGCTGAGGTGGTAAAGGTATGCCAGGAAGATTCTCTTTGTATCGTTGTACTCTAAGTGGTGTTTTTAAAAATATTTTCTTGATTGTACTAATTAGAGTATTTACTGTAGGAAACTGCAAACGTATTTCTTCAGCAACTCTATTCATTGCGTGGGATGAACAAGTCACGTGAATTAAATTTGGGAAAAAAACTTTCAAATTTTGAGCGGCTTTTACCATATAAGGCGCAGCATCAGAGAGCATTAATAAACCATTATCTATGAGAATAGCATTTGGAAGGAAAAAACTAGTCAATATTTCATTTACAAATCTAGAAATTGTAACGTTGTTAGTTTTTTCTAGTTCTCTAGTTCCTATTAAATACGATTGTCCTGGAGAATCTTCATGTAACACTCCGATTAAGAAGTTAGCTATGTAGCGGCCGGTAACATATGTAGTCTCGTCCACAACAAAATATATGGAATTATTGCCAATAGTGTTTTTAATGTCTTTCATTACTTCTTCGTACGCCATATTTACACATTTTTTTCTTAAAGTGCTCCTGTCAGGTAACTTTCTACCACAGTACTTTTCCAGAAACGAATTCAAAGTAGGATTTTCTAATTTAGAAAGAGGTATATTTGCACTTATAAACGCATTGCATAAATCTAAATTAAACTGATTTTTATCTTTATCAGCGGAGGTTGATGCAAACGATTCTCGTAAAGTGATTTGAGATTTAGACGATGATTTAAATTTTTCGCAGTTACGTCTATGCAAACTTGTAGTTACATGTTGAGTTATTTGAAATTTTTTTTCACAGGTAACCTAAAAGCAATAAAATATAAAAATCTCTAAAGGTACTTATTGTTTTTTATAACAATTTTGATACATATTTTCTGCATTTTTAAATGCACAACTAGACTTTGACGTTGAGATAAAAGATCTTAAAGAACACATTAAGAATTCAATAACGTGTTGTTGCTTTTGAGTCTATAAATTTTTCTAACGTTACCATGTACTCACAGTTTTACTGCAAACTCGGCAAAACACGTTATCTTTGTTATCCGCACTCAGTTCGGGATACTCCTTTATCCAAGAAGTAACATTCGGCTTTTGTTTAGGCATTGTTCAACTACTTTTTCACTCACTGTCTTAATTCAATCATGTACAACCTGTAACTGACTACATATCCCTCTACCCAAGATTACTAAAATCACTTAAGATAATAAAAAACATTCACTTGCAAAGACGCTGAGTCAGATTCGCGCTAACCTACTATCAAGCCCAACTATTCTGTAACAAGATACATTTTATTTGTGGCAGTCATGACACCACGGTCGTCTGTATAAACGAATACGTATAATTTCATGAACTGAAATAAATAATATGTATAAATATGCTAACTTGATTAAATTATGAACCAAAAGCGAAAAATATGCAAAATATGCATAAAGAAATTTGGCTCAAATCACTCTAATGAATGTGAACCAAACAACGACCTTCTCATATCAATAGATAAAATATGCATTTGCATATAATCCCAGTCTTAATTATGAGCAAATAAATTTTGAAATGTTCAAGTTAAATACAGAGTTTTATGTTTGTTCGTGTATTTATTGAGTTATATTACTAAAAATATCTGATGTGGAACACCACACGACCTTCCAACCTACAAAATGGAAATTAAAAGAAATGAAATAATTTTAATGTCCTTATAGTGTGTTATCTTCCAATAATGCACCTATTTTTAAAGACGTTAGAAGCGATATAATGCCCTGGGGCATTATGAAATTACTATGGTAACAAAGTATGTTTGGTGAATATTTTATTAACGTCAAATAAAAATGTGAAATAACAAAACGTCAAAAAATAAATATTCTAACCACAGATCTTAATAATTATACATTCATAATTCCAACTATTTAGTAATGTAAAAATTACAATTTTCGAAGTGGCGTGAAAAAGTACTATTTCCAGAGGCCCTCTGGAAGTACCATAGATGTCTAACTAAACACGTAGATTGACAACTTTACTGTTAAAGGTGAGGTCACTGTAGGCCATTTATAAGACTGACAAAAAACGTTTATTCTACTTTACTCCTGTGCAGTGTTATGTATTTATTTACAATATTATTTAAACTTGTTTCAATTTGGTGGTGACTGTAATTTAAAATTAAGTGTTTATAGACCTTTAGCTTTTAGAATTGGTGTTTAAATTATTAATTATAAGCAAATAATTTAATGTATTTGATTCGTGTTAATACTGTATCATAAGTTAGTTTCATTGGTTTTTGTGTTGTACAATTCGAAGTTGCCATGCCAGTGTCTTGCAGTGCTTATGGCTGTACGAACCGATTTTCAAAAGAAAAAAAATATAGTTTTTTGGGTAATTAATAGATTAATACATACACAAAAGTATTGCAAGTGTTTGATAAATAATTTTAGCTTTCCGAAAAACCCAGAAAAATTGAAGTCCTGGTTAAACTCTATGCAAAGGGAAGAGTGGACCCCTACAAAATATAGTAAAATTTGTAGTGAACATGTTCTGCCTTCGGATTATTTACTACGTCCAGGAATATTCCTCGATTAAAAGATAATGCAGTCCCTTCCGTATTTACAGGGTTTCCTAAACATCTTCAAAAAACTGGTACACCTCGAAAATCCCCTAAGAAACGAAACTTTAACTTCGAAGAAGATATTGCTAATGTAAGTGTTAATTATTTCTAATAAACATGTTATGACTGTTATTTTAGTTAGGAGAAATATCTGTTGGACGTAATAGTAGTAAACGGCCACGTACCGTGAATGTGAATAAAGCAAATACATCCCCTACTAGAAGGATGCTTTATAGGAAAGTGAAAAGTTTGCAACAAAAGATTCGCCGTCAACAAACAAAAATTTCATCGTTAAAAGATTTAGTGCGGGAATTGCAAAAAAAAAAAACGTTTGCTAGATGATCATGCGGGTACTATTTTATTAGGCAGTTTCGAAGGGTTAACTTTGGAGTTGGTCAGAAATGAAATGAAAAATATAAGGAAAGCAAGAAAGGGCCATAGATATTCGAAGGAAATCAAAAAGTTTGCCTTGACGTTGTTTTATTATTCACCGCAAGCATATAATTATTGCAGGTAATTTCTATTGAGGGACACTGTGACTTTAACATTTACTGAATGTTATTTTAGAAAAATTGTGTCTCTTCCCCATCATTCATCAATCAGAAATTGAATATCGTCTGTAAACGCAGAAACCAGGATTTTTTCAAGAATTGTTTTCCGCTTTGAATAAAATGAAATTACTTTGTAGGGATTGCAATTTAATAATTGATGGAATGGCAATTCGAAAACAAATAGTTTGGGATCCTCGCTTAAAAAAATATGTGGGCATGTGTGATTATGGTAATGAACTAAGTCTTGATGGTGATGAAACTCCTGCCACCGAAGCTCTTGTTTTTATGATTGTTAGCCTTGATGGAAAGTGGAAGTGGCCTATTGGATGTTTCCTAATAAACAAACTTTGTTCATCCTCCCAAGTACAACTCATTAAAACTGCTCTAATTTTATGTAGTAAAGCTGGTCTACGAATCTGGAGCATTACATGTGATGGTCTTTTTACAAACTTTGACTCTTTAAATAAATTGGGGTGTAAATTGTATGGCAGTAATATTGACATCATCAAATGTTTTTTTAAGCATCCATGTGAAGACTATAATGTATATTACATCCCAGATGCTTGCCACATGCTTAAATTATCCAGAAATGCTTTAGCTTCATGTAATAACTTTATTTCTGACACTGAAGAAATCAAATGGCAATATCTTACTAATTTACATAATATTCAGGAACAGTTGTCGTTAAAATTTGCTAATAAATTATCTTCAACACATATAGTATGGCAGAAAAATAAAATGAAAGTTAAGCTAGCAGCACAAACACTTAGCTCATCAGTTGCTGATGCGTTGCAGTTTTTACAAAAAAGTGATAATAAACTTTTTACAGAATGTGATGAAACCATAAAATTCATTCGAACCATCGACCGTATTTTTGATTTTCTAAATACTAGAAGTCCTATTGGTAAGGGTTTTAAGAAGCCATTATATGAGGACAATATTTCCTTTCTAGAGAAATATATGTATGAGTGTGTTGGTTATTTATTTACTCTGCAAGATTGCAACGGCCAACTTTTACACAAGTCTAAAAGAAAAACTTTTATTATAGGTTTAGCCGTAGCTGTAAAATGAATTTTTTGTATTGCCCAAGAACTTTTTCCACAAAACAAGAATTTTAAGTATTTATTAACATATAGGTTTAGCCAAGACCATTTAGAAATATTATTTTCCAAAATAAGACGTAGGTTCGGATTTAACAATAATCCTAATGTCCTACAATTGAAAGCTGCTATGAGACAGATTCTTTTAAGAAATTCGATCACTTCATCCACAATGGCAAATTGTTTGTCACTAGATGCAGGTGAAGTATGTAGTGACTAGTGTTTATGATATTACGTGGAATACTAACCGAAGGTCCCCTTTAATGACGAACAATGAAAACATAATGCTAGATAAGGATATTAACATATTTCCTAGTTTAGATTGCAATAATATTATATCTCATAATATTTTATATTACATTGCTGGATTTGTTGTTCGTAGAATTATTAAACAGATTAGCTGCATGACATGTGTAGCGGAGCTTACAGAACAAAGCAATTCTAATGATCACACATATGCTTGTGAAATTAATTGTAAGTCCTTTGTAGAAGTAAAGAATAGGGGAGGTTTAATTATCCCTTCTGATAGTGTTTTTAAGATAATTAAAATTGCAGAACATTTGTTTTTTGCGTGTACGAATGGGTATAACAAAATACCAACTATTAACTCAATTACCAATTATATAAAGGTTCAAGTAAATAACCATACAGCTTTGGATCGATCTATTTTTATAAATCTGAATTGTCTAAATGTAGACATTTTAGAAGCACCTCATAAACTTAATTACTACAATTACGCACTTTTACTTAAAAATTAGATTATTTTCTTTTGGAAAATATTATTCTAAAGAGAAGCTTAACCGTGTTAGTAATCGTAGTCAATTAACAAAACTAATTTTGTTTTCCAATATGTAAACAAAAGGTTCTTTAATAAATACATTTTCACGTTATTTTTTGAATTTCCCGCCATTCTTGCCAGTTTGACAATTGGCGGAATGGCCTCATTTTCGTATCCTTGGAATATATGAAGTTATCAATCTAGGTGTCTAGTTAGACATCTGTGGGAAGTACACTGTTGACCTCGGGGCATTGTTATACCCGAAACACCCTCGATACCTTAATTACTATAATAACATTTTTTTAGGGTAATTATGCACCCTTGTAACGTGCAAAAAAAGACATAGGATCGATTGTATCATTTTATCTGGTTACTGTTTCTATAACCTACCTTAAATAAGTATCTATGACTTAAACATTTAGTAATGTGCCATAAGCTTACTAGTATCTATTTTCTTCACTATAATGCTTTAAAATTTCTGTGTTAGCGGCATTTACTAATGAGTATGAAGGATTAAATGTTATACAAAATGATTCCTATACTGTAGCTAATTTCTACTTCCCATATGATATCCTTTTATGACGTGTACGTTTGTACATTACATTATATGAAAGTTTACTCGTTTTTAGTTCCTCTAGTTTAACGTATTGAAGCTTTCTGTAGTCATTTAGCATTTATTAAATAAAAATTAATTTCAGTTAATACCTATAGCGCAATCTCCGAGATTTACCTAGTTCTGGTGATTGGTATACTTAACTCTGAAAAGGGATCTGTTATTTTGCTATTTCTAAATAAATAAAATGTATAAATAACAGTTTATTCTGTTAACAACACATAAAATGCTATCTGGTAACAATGATTGATAAGAATATTTTTCAAGTTGTAAAATTGGTTCTTGAGGCGTTGGCTTTCTTTTCAAAACCGCCATTTCTGTGGGATGTTGGAAATTTCTAGAAAATTTTCCTGTTTCTATTCCGTAGATGTTAAGCATCATCTTTTTTTTGAAATTTTCACAATATAGTGAACTTTTCTTTCAGGTTCCAAACACAAAAGAATTTCATACTACTTGTTCAAAGAAGTAGATGTAACAAATAGGTTAAGACATTTACACTAACGCTCGCATTCGACCTTATTGTAACACCTCACTGAATAAACACCGTTATAATCCTTTATCTTCATTTTAGCTGTTAAGTTTCCACATAACTGTACCGTTTACATTTGGTTTTGTCTTTATTGATATAACAAGATTACCCGTTCTATATCTCTTTGGCTTATTATTTGGATTGTGCTGCTAGTAAGCTGCAGTCAGCTGTGTCTAACGTACTTTGAATTGCGTGATCGTTGAGGATTACATCTGTATTGAAGCTGGTGAAGTCCTGGCTACCTTAAATAAAGCATAAACCTTCGGAAACACAGGTCAGTTCTTTCCTTTTATCGTACCTAATTGCCTTCAGCAGGTTACGATCGCCTGCAACGAAATTAAGTACATTTACCTTATTTCTGTTAACAAGTATCTGACAAATATTTAACCCACAAATACAACTCCTACCTAAATTGCCTTCAGCACGTTACGATTGCCTACAACGTAATTAAATACATTTATATTAACTCTGTCAACAAGCATTTGTTAAACATGTTACCTGTAGCGTAAGATAGGTGTCAGCTTGATACCCGACTTCAGCTACTTTTAATATAATTTTTCTCATGTAGAACTGCTATATGTTAATTAAACCATTCTTCAATATTTTACACACACTCAACAATCAAAATTTTGATTAATTTTTGTTAAAATTGTGCCACACCCTGTAAGGACCTCCGTTTTGGGGATAATTAATTTTGTACTATTGTTTATGTATTTAATAGGTTTATTAAATTGGCTTTTTCAGGGCAAGGTACGTAAGATCTTGCGTCGGTCGGAAGGGGTATTATTGTTTTTGGTATTATAATTATAAATAATAAATTACTGTGAGCGTATGTACAAGCTCACAACTTGCCCTCGTCAAGCTCATTTTAACTTACATCTTTTTGGTTTTCGGAATAACATATGTACTGTGTATACCTTATTTTATTTATCATTTATATATTTATATAGCTATACAATAACGTTTGGCTTATTGCCTCCTTAGTTGGGAATTTAAAAAAATAAATAAATTTACGTTTGTTGAGAGAATTGTCATTTAATTACTATTCCTATTACTCCCTATTTCATGCTTTACAGGCTCTCTCCCTCTTCCAAGGAATAAGAACCTATTTTCTTTTCCTTCTTTCTTTAAAGCTTGTGGCGCCTATTCCGGTTCTTTTCTCACTGGCCAGATTCTAATTTAACTACTTTATCGATACCTCCAAAACACCCTGCAACCCGAGTGCTCTACGGTCTTCGGACCATTTCATTGAGTTTTAGCCGAGCTCATTCATTTCTCCCGTATTGTGCCGTGTGGTGGTTAGACACGTGGCACCCTCACTGTTGACCTCGGGGCATTATTATACCCGTAACACCCTTGATACCTTAATTACTATAATAACACTTTTTAGGGTAATTATGCACCCTCTTTTATAATAAGGGTAACATTGTAAAAACAAAAACAATCATCTGTGCCAAACAGACGTTTATAACCTCATGTCTGACAGAGGTTAATAGACATCTAGATGCTATCTTAAAAAATTAAAGGTAATGAAATAATTTTAAGTATAGTTTTTTGGGTAACTATGCAACCTGTTTGTTATACGTTCATAACCAAAACTGGAAACATTGTAAAAACAAAAAAAATTATCTGTCAGAATGACGTTTAAAACTTCATGTCAGATAGAGATTAATATACAGTGCGTTCACAGAGTAGCGGATAAATTCAATTAAAATTCGATTGGGAGTTTAGGAAGAAAACGCCCGGTTCCGTCGATTTTTATTTTCAATTTAGAATTTTTTACGTACAATTGAAATATACAGGGTGTGTCAAGAAAAGGATATGACGTGTCGACATTTTTTTTAAGTATTAATCCCCATTTTTTACTGCAGAATTAGAAAGGGTACGTCTTTTTACATACGACAAAGTACATATGGATGATGTTAATACAGGGTGTCCCAAGCTTGAGTTCGCGGGCGATACCTCCCTTATATGATGAAATATGAGAACAAAATTTTGAAGTGTAGTAGAAAGAACTAAGGTGCATATTATAAATTATTTTAGGTTATACAGAGTGTTTCATTTATAAAGGGTGAATTAAAGATAGATTTTTTTAAATGCCAGACCCTGTATGTTATTTCAAATGTGGATTCAGCTCATTTCGACCATTCAATATAAGGTTTGATTATGTTATGCAAGGTAGTTTAGAAGATATGGCGATTTTGAGGAAAAAATGGTACCTAAATGGATACTATCTATAATTTCTATAAAACAGAAACAATTTTCGGGGTTCAGCCTGATTTAGTTGTAAAATGATTCCACTGATTTAAATGAAACGTCGGAATTGAGCACCGTTAACAATCTGACAATAGCGAATGCGATTAACAAATGATTTTTGAACCCTGTCGATGACATCTGCGGTAATATTTCTAATTTCTTAGCCAACTCGATCTTTTAAATCTTCTAAATTGGACGGTCGCGTCGCGTATACTTTACTCTTTAAGTACCCCCACAAGAAGTCATCTAGAAGTTTTAAATTGGCGATCTGGCTGGCCACTCAATTGTCCCTTTTCTACCTATCCAACGATGTGGAAAATCTTCATCCAAATCAGTATAGCGTGGCGGCCCTCCATCCACATATGCTTACTTAATGAGCTGCCGGAAGATGATCGGCGAAATGAATTTTGTAAACAAATGCAACAATTATGTTCTGGTAAGACCAATTTTGTAAGAGAAAATTTTTTTTCCGACGAACCAACATTTGTTTTAAACGGCCATGGAACAGACAAAATTGTCGTTATTGGGTAACCGAAAATACTCATTGGTTCACGGAATATCACACCCAAAACCCTCAAAAATTGAACGTTTAGTACGGCATAGTTGACGGAAGAGTTATAGGTCCTTACTTCTTCGAGGACACTCTTACTGGTGCGAGATATTTAGACTCTTTTCAAAATGACCTCATCCCCGCTCTGATAACGTTGCATCCGGATTTAAAAGATCCCTACTACCCTACCACCGTGACCTCTTTTTGAACAAAATCGGGTGCCGCCACACTACGCTTATTTGGATGAAGTTATTCCAAATCGTTGGATAGGTAGAAGAGGAACAATTGAGTGGCCCGCCAGATTGCCAGATTTAAATCCTCTAGATTTATACAGTCACTGTACTCGCAGGATCTCTATAACGACGTAAAACTGAACGTGGCCGACCAACTTAAATAAACTGGCTCGAGGATGAACGATCGTTTGCCTGTTTTGTTTTGTGTTAGCGAATATTTTCGGTGTAAAAATAAATACTGAATTATTATGTCGAAACGGTCATATCCTGCAAAAACGAAGAAAACTGTACATCAGAAGGGAGTAATTGAAAAGTTACCAAAATTAACATAATATTATACTAATACTACTGGAGCAACTTCTGTAAGTAGCAATCAAATAATAAATCTTCCACATGATGAGTCGTTTCGATCACAAATTGCGGGAATTGCCGAATCTTCCTGTTCTACACCAATTTCTACCAATTTTGGAAAAGAGATTGAATCAGAAAGCGACCGTCCCTATGACAAAAGTGCAATAACTGTGTCAGTTGAACAACAACAGTTTTCCAACCTAGAAGAAATATCACACGACGCCGACGATTATTTTCATGAAAATTTTACAGAAAAATATCGCGAAGTTTTGATCCGTAAGGAACCTGTATATTTTTGAAAATAAAGATTTTCGCTTTTGCGATCCATTATTTATTCACAAATTAAAGAACAATGGAATCGTCTAAAGAAAATGGGTGCTGCACTCGCCTTCCAAATACTATATCTTGTTTTACATACTGCTTATTTAAACCTTCTGCTGTAAATCTATGCTCTCCGAGTGGATGTAATGATTGGAAGCACATTAATCACATAACTTTAACGCATGAAAGTAGCCCAGCACATAGGCAATGTATGATGACTTATCTGGCATGAAGTAAATCGGTTGGTAGAGTAGATATAGACTTGTTATCTCAACACCAAAAAGAAGTGGATTAGTGGAGAAATGGACTTGAATGGATTGTAGGATCGAGAGAGCTTCCGTTTCGCGGTGACAATGAAATCCTTGTATCTCCCAACAATGGAAACTATTTGGGATGTGTGGCATTATTGAATGAATTTGATCCATTTCTTGAAGATTACTTAAAAAAATTTGGGAATCCTGGAAAAGGTAACATTTCTTATTTATCAGCGAATTGCTTAATAAGTTCATTGACATAATGGGAAAACAGGTCCCAAAAAAAATTATAAATGAAGTTAAATTAGCAAAATATTTTTCCATTAGCGTTGACAGTATACGCGATCTGTCTCATGTTAACCAGCTAACTTTTTATAATTCGATACGTAAAAGCCGGTGTTCCTGTTGAAAGGTTTCTGAAATTTATACCTATTAAAGAGCATAAATATGAGTATTTAGCGGAAACCATCTTGAATTTTTCAGATAATCATGATTTCCCATAAAAGATTGCAGAGAACAAAGCTTGAAATATGTCGGGGAAGAATACTGGTCGACAAGCAAGATCAAGAAGAAATGTGAATTTGCCACCTTTGTACCATGTTCACTAAACTTAGGTAGGTGTCCATGCTGCTGGGTGTGTAGCAGAGGCAACAAAGTTTTTTGAAATGCTCCAGAAAGTGTACAACTTTTTTCCGGGCTCTACCCATCGATGGAATATATTGACAGAATATTTAGGTTCAAAAGAAGTTGTTAAAAGTCTTTCACAAATCGGATGGTCAACCCGAGCTAATGCAATAAGCGCCTTGTTCATAAACAAATTATAGAAGCTTTGATGTCCATCGCAAAAGATACAGAACAGGCGCGAGAAACTAGAGGCAAAGCCCTTAGTCTGTCCAGAAAAATGGGAAATCTAGAATTTATTATACTAGCGGAAATGTGTAGCTCTACATTGGAAAGAATAAACAAAACAACTAATTATCTTCAGAAAGAAGCAATAACACTGGACGTTGCAACTAATTTGTTTACTTCACTTGATGATTTTATTATTAACCTCAGGGATAAGTTTGATCACTTCGAATCGTCCGCCAAAGCAAAAACCCGGAATCAGACTACAAGGACCTGTCTCAAAGAATAAAACGTAGAAGCTCACGCCAGAGTTTTTTCGATGGCTCTGCGCCGTCAATCCAACTGAATGGAAAAGAAAAATTCTAAGTAGAAGCTTTTCTTCTCATAATTGATACCCTGAGCGTTCATTTAAAACAGCGATTAAGTTCGTATAAGAACATTAGTCAACGTTTTGGTTTATTTTTCGCTTGAAAGACGTTAACGAGGAAGATATGAAAGTGGAATGTCTGCATTTAACAGAATACTTGAAAATTGTTCATAGTGAAAATGAAGGAACTAATAGCATATTGGAAATATATCACCTTTTGAACGAAAACAAAATTGAAGACACGTTTCCAAATGTAGAAATCGCATTGAGAATCTTTTTAAGCATTATGGCAACTAACTGCAGTGGGGAACGCTCCTTATACAAGTTGAAAACAATAAAAAATGAATTAAGAAGTACAATGCTTCAAAAGAGATTAACCAGTTTGTCTCTGATGTCCGTAGAATATAATATGCTCAAAAACATAGATTTTGAAGAAGTATATTAAAGATTTTGCCTATCTCAAATCTAGAAGGATACCTCTTCAATCAACAGTTACTTCTGTGGGATATATAATATTATCTATTCATTTAACGTGACTGTAAAGGAATAAAAATAAATCTAGAACGTTGCTTATCTACTTGCTTTGTCTATTCTAACAAAATAGTGCTCTGTCTAGGTCATAGGGGCCCCATTATCAAAATATGCTCAGAGCCCCCAATAGGTTAAAGACGGCCCTGGACACCCTGTATTAACATCATCCATATGTACTTCGTCGTACGTAAAAAATATGTACCCTTTCTATTTCTGCAATAAAAAATGGGGTTCACATTTAAAAAAAATGTCGATGTCGTCATATTTTTTCCTTGACACACCCTGTATATTTCACTTGTACGTAAAAAAAATTATAAATTAGAAATAAAAATCGACGGGTCCCAGCGTTTTCTTCTAAACTCGCATTTGAATTTTAATTGAATTTATCCGCTACTTTACGAACGCACTGTGTATACGTTAACTTAAAAAATTCCAAATCCGCCAGTTTCTATAAGATATCAATAATACAGTTGAATCATTTTCATTCATATTTAATCAATTTTTAGACTTGCCTTGCGTTATATTAAGAAAGTTTATAAAGAAAAGTTATGTAAGATTAAAATTCTCTTTAAAAAAGATGTTTATAGATATTCTTGTACAAAAAATCGTTATTCAGATATTGAAATTGCACCTTAGAAATTTTTTTGCCGCTAAGTTACGTGCAGTATGAAAAAATTGCATAGAACATAATTAATCTATGTGTTTATGGTATATATCTACGTATTTTTATATATTTGAATAATGCAGCTGTTTTTGTAATATTTGATAAAAACCAAAAAGTGACTCTAATAAAACCCCCCTCTCCGCCGCTGGATTTCTCCCAAAATTTAATCAGCTCCAGGCCAACTGAAAACAAGCTTGAACACATAATTTGAAGTACGTAGGTGTTTTCGTTCTGGAGTTACCGTGGGTACTAACATACATCCATACACGCACAGACACCCAGACGTCCAAACGATCCAGCCGATCTTGGCAAAACTTGGCCAAAAGTTATGAAATGAGTTCATAAGTCGATTTAGCGATAGTCGAAAAAAAGTCACTTGCCATAACCTTCTATACCTACTTATGTATATGCAAGTTGGAAGGTAAAAAGGTAAAAACAGTGTTGATTTGCCACTTTTTGAACTGTATAAGTAACAAATATCTACAAATCTGGCCCTGAAAGTATGTTCTGATTACTTGTCTGACTAGCAACAAGTGCGTTTGCTAAACGTAGAGGACGTCTATGCCATCAAGAAGTATATCAAACTTGGGAAGCTTCAAAGTGAAATAATGTATAGGTTCACTGGTCTCTTGGAATGTTATACAAGCTTTTGAAGACTTTGGGGCAAAAACGAAAGGAAAAGTCAACGTGCGTAATTTCCTACCTTCCAATAATTTAATTCGAACCTGTGTATAATTCGGTGCTGATTATGCGCCATTCTGCATCGTTGAAATTAAATTTGCCGAAACTTATCATCACTTTACGTGGATTAAAAACATCAGCTTTATTTTCAAAACAGATACTAAAGCATGGTCATAAGGTAGTGATTTATAACCGGTGTTTGAATCATTTTTGTTCAGATGTAGCTTTAGAAAAGCATTCAACATATTATAATCAACTCAATCAATGTCGTGCTAAATTACCTAATGACAGTAATAAGTATTTAGAATTGAAACATATCAGCATATCGAGAAAAGGTTCCATTTGTCCCATACGCGGACCTCGAAAGCATTTAGAGAAATGTCTAACTGCTGATGACCAAAACACTCGTGTATGTGATAAACATGTACCCTTTAGCATCGAATATTACCTTAAATGCTCTTATGATGACTCGTTATCACAATTTCATTTGTACAGGGAAGAGGATTGTATCCAATGGTTTATCAGAATACTACAAAATATTGCAAACTTGGCAAACAGCATTCTCAATACAATCATACCCATGGTGGCGCTAACTTATGACCAAATTAATAATTTTGAACACGCTGTTGTTTGTCATATTTGCAATCGGGATTTTCAACCGTTAAGTTTAGGGACCATAACCATTTGACGGTAAAGTTTCGAGGTGCGGCACATCAAGATTAAATAACGTATACGGTATTCAGGTCCAAATAGCGTTTCCCACTAAATATTTATCGTTACGGTATTTTGTGCGCAAGCGCAGTTGTGTAAAAATAACGTTATCGTTTAGCATGAGACGCACGAAAACTCTCTATTGTTACTATTTTACACCCCAACTGTACAAAACATTGTTAGTAAAAAATTAAGCTAGGTAAGTGTATTGTGGAAATATATAGTTCCATAAAGGTTGTATGATGCAAAAATGGCCATTCTATTTGACAAAATCAAGTTACTATTGATTTTCTAGATTGACAAAGTAATTTCTTTAAGAGAGTGATGGTCTTCTAAGTTTTGTGATCATAGCGATATTTAATTTTTTCAAGCATCTACTTTTTGTAAAAATGGCGCATTGACGCTAGACGATTCGTTTTATTCCTTATGTGTGATACATAAAGTCGTACTAGACTTGGCCAAGCAATCCAAACGTGCAATCATATCCAGGGGGTTTCATCTCAAAAAATGCAACTATGATATCAATCGCCTTGTGTAAACTTTGCGATTCAAGTGAAAATATTTTAGGTTTCTAGCCTTAAGGATATCCCACCACATCCCAACATCAAACTTTAGAAATATTCCTTAATAAAGCTATGCCTTATTATATATATATATATATATATATATATATATATATATATATATATATATATATATATATACATATACAGGGTGTCCAAACAATTAGGGGGTGGAAGATTTCACATATACTGTTGATTCAATAAACAATCGTGTAACAGATTATTGTGTCTGCGCCTGTGTCAGTGTCAGTGTGTCTGTGTGTCTGTGTGTCTGCGTGTCTACGTGTCTGCGTGTCTACGTGTCTGCGTGTCTGCGTGTCTCGGTGTCTGCGTGTCTGAGTGTCTGCGTGTCTGGGTGTCTGCGTGTCTGCGTGTCTGCGTGTCTGCGTGTCTGCGTGTCTGCGTGTCTGCGTGTCTGCGTGTCTGCGTGCCTGCTTGTCTGCGTGTCTGCGTGTCTGCTTGTTTGCGTGTCTGCGTGTCTGCGTGTCTGCGTGCCTGTGTGTTTGCGTGTCTGCGTGTCTGTGCATCTGTGCGTCTGTGTGTCTGTGTGTCTGTGTGTCTGTGTGTCTGTGTGTCTGTGTGTTTGTGTGTATGTGTGTCTGTGTGTCAGTGTGTCTGTGTGTCTGTGTGTCTGTGTGTCTGTGTGTCTGTGTGTCTGTGTGTCTGTGTGTCTGTGTGTCTGTGTGTCTGTGTGTCTGTGTGTCTGTGTGTCTGTATGACTGCGTGTGTATGTGTCTGTGTGTCTCTGCGTATGTGCATCTGTGTGTCTGTGCGTCTGTGCGTCTTTGCGTCTTTGCGTCTGAGTGTCTGTGTGTCTGTGTGTCTGTGTATCTGTGTGTCTGTGTGTCTGTGTGTCTGTGTGTCTGTGTGTCTGTATGTCTGTGTGTCTGTGTGTCTGTGTGTCAGTGTGTCAGTGTGTCTGTGTGCCTGTGTGTCTGCGTGTCTGTGTGTCTGTGTGTATGTGTGTCTTTGTGTCTGTGTGTCTGCGTATCTGCGTGTCTCCATGCCTGCGTGTTTGCGTGTCTGCGTGTCTGCGAGTCTGCGTGTCTGCGGGTCTGCGTGCCTGCGTGGCTCGTGCCTGCGTGCCTGCGTGTCTGCGTGTCTGCGTGTCTACGTGTCTGCGTGTCTACGTGTCTGCGTGTCTGCGTGTCTCGGTGTCTGCGTGTCTACGTGTCTGCGTGTCTGCGTGTCTCGGTGTCTGCGTGTCTGAGTGTCTGCGTGTCTGGATGTCTGCGTGTCTGCGTGTCTGCGTGTCTGCGTGTCTGCGTGTCTGCGTGCCTGCTTGTCTGCGTGTCTGCGTGTCTGCTTGTTTGCGTGTCTGCGTGTCTGCGTGTCTGCGTGCCTGTGTGTTTGCGTGTCTGCGTGTCTGTGCGTCTGTGCGTCTGTGTGTCTGTGTGTCTGTGTGTCTGTGTGTCTGTGTGTCTGTGTGTTTGTGTGTCTGTGTGTCTGTGTGTCAGTGTGTCTGTGTGTCTGTGTGTCTGTGTGTCTGTGTGTCTGTGTGTCTGAGTGTCTGTATGACTGCGTGTGTATGTGTCTGTGTGTCTCTGCGTATGTGCATCTGTGCGTCTGTGCGTCTGTGCGTCTTTGCGTCTTTGCGTCTGAGTGTCTGTGTGTCTGTGTGTCTGTGTGTCTGTGTATCTGTGTGTCTGTGTGTCTGTGTGTCTGTGTGTCTGTATGTCTGTGTGTCTGTGTGTCTGTGTGTGAGTGTGTCAGTGTGTCTGTGTGCCTGTGTATCTGCGTGTCTGTGTGTCTTTGTGTATGTGTGTCTTTGTGTCTGTGTGTCTGCGTATCTGCGTGTCTGCGTGTCTGCGTGTATACGTGTCTGCGTGTCTGCATGTCTCCATGCCTGCGTGTCTGCGTGTCTGCCTGTCTGCCTGTCTGCCTGTCTGCGTGTTTGCGTGTCTGCGTGTCTGCGAGTCTGCGTGTCTGCGGGTCTGCGTGCCTGCGTGGCTCGTGCCTGCGTGCCTGCGTGTCTGCGTGTCTGCGTGTCTGCGTGTCTGCGTGTCTGCGAGTCTTCGTGTCTGCGTGTCTGTGTGTCTGTGTCCGTCTGTATGTGTGTCTGTGAGCCTGTGTGTGTATGTGTTGGTCTGTCTGTGTGTGTGTGTGTGTGTGTGTGTGTGTGTGTGTGTGTGTGTGTGTGTGTGTGTGTGTGTGCATGTGTGTGTGTGTCTGTGTGTCTATGTGTCGGTGTGTCTGTGTGTCTGTGTGCCTGTATGTCTGCGTGTCTGTGTGTCTGTGTGTCTGTGTATCTGTGTGCCTGTATGTCTGCGTGTCTGTGTGTCTGTGTGTCTGTGTGTCTGTGTGTCTGTGTGGCTGTGTGTCCGTGTGTCTGTGTCTGTGTGTCTGTGTGTCTGCGTGTCTGTGTGTATGTGTGTCTGTGTGTCTGTGTGTCTGTGTTCCTGTGTGTTTGTGTGTCTGTATATCTGTGTGTCTGTGTGTCAGTATGTCTGTGTGTCTGTGTGTCTGTGTGTCTGTGTGTCTGTGTCTGTGTGTCTGTGTGTCTGTGTGTCTGTGTGTCTGTGTGTCTGTGTGTCTGTGTGTCTGTGTGTCTGTGTGTCTGTGTGTCTGTGTGTCTGTGTGTCTGTGTGTCTGTGTGTCTGTGTGTCTGTGCGCCTGTGTGTATCTGTGTATTTGTTTCTGTGTGTCCGTGTGTCTGTGTGCCTGTGTGTCTATGTGTCTGTGTGTCTGTGCGTCTGTGCGTCTGTGCGCCTGTGCGTCTGTGCGCCTGTGCGTCTGTGTGTCTGTGCATCTGTGCATCTGTACGTCTGTGCGTCTGTATGTCTGTGTGTCTGTGTGTCTGTGTGTCTGTGAGTCTGTGTATCTGTGTGTCTGTGTGTTTGAGTGTCTGTGTGTGTGTGTGTGTGTGTGTGTGTGTGTATGGGTGGGTGTGTGCGTGTGTACGTGGGTGCGTGCATGCGTACGTGTGTGCGTGTGTGTGCGTGCGTGCGTTTAGTTCTATTATTGTGTTTACTGAGGGTTGGGTGCGTTCGTCTAGTGTTTTATCCTTTTTCAGCCTGTCCCTTATGATAGTGCTTATCGGCGGGCACATTTATGAATAGGCTCACGATGTCGAAGCTTACCAGTATTCCTTCGAGGTTTGGTTAGAGGTTTCTTATGGTTTCCGCGAAGTGCTGCGTGATGAGTAGTGAGGGTAGCTGATGCTAGGAATGATATGAAGGATACCGCCATATAAATGTCATGGGAGAAAATAAGAGATCGATCCCAAGACGTTCAAAAACCATGACTTGCTTAGCATTCGGGAGTTAATGGGTTCGATTCCGTCTACCCTGTATGAGGTTTTTTCAGGGAATATCCTCATACACATGTAGCGTCATGGTCACTACGTATACGTACACCATGTGCGGCTATTTAGGCGAATGCTGGGGTAGTATTTCCCTCCTCGGTACCCTAACTCCGTTTCTTCCTATCCTGTCCTGACCACACCCATTCTTAATCCCACCATGCATATATACATAATGTATGTATGTATACTGGGAATCCATGATTGGAAACACAAGCGTGGCTTGGCGTCATACTTCTATCTCTTTCTATTATATAGCTTGATTCGTTTTGATGATGTAATTCGTTTGGTTAAGAGATGGCGTTATTATTCGTATTTCGTCGTCACAATATGAGGAAAAATCAGGCAAAATAAACTTTTATTTTGATATCTGCTTTTGTTCAAATTAATTTATATTTAGGTATTAAATAACCTTATAATGACACAAATACGCAAATTATCAATATTATTGAAATATAACCAACTTTTTAACTTGTTTTTACGTCACCACTCGGCTTTAAGGAGCAACAGGTATCACGCTCAGAGCGTGACTAATTTAGATCCCATTCTGCAATTATTACGGTAAAATTTGTAAATGTTAAGCCTTATTTTGCCGTGAAAAAAATTAAAATTAAGGTGTCAAAGTTTATAAAATAAGGTAATGATTTGGTGCCTAGTATAATAAGATAATAAATAAATGGGTATATATGTTCTCATTACAAATCGTTAAACTAACTAGAGATGCAAACCATTCACCAAAAATAATGTCTTTGTCTCAGTCGGTAGTTTAAAATTGGCTGATTCAATCTTTTGGTTTGTTTAATTACCACAAATGTATTCTTAGCTATTTCCACTGAACATCAATATAATAACTGCAATGTAACAATAATAAAAATGATCTCGGACGCCAAGTTATTTTTTGATTATGCTCGGAATAACTAAACCGAGGATACAAAAAAAAAGTTCACCAAAATCTAAAAATAAAAAATATACAAACTATGTTTATTAACATTTAAAATTAGAGTTATATAAAATATATCTTAAAAACCAGTTGTAATAGCCTTAAATTACTAAATTATTAAGTTATAAACACCTGTTCAAAAAATTTTTGTACACAAACTGGTATCTAAACGATTACGGAAATGTAAACCAAAGGGGATGTCATCTTTGCACCAATATTGCACAATATCTCGTAATAATAATGCTGTACCATACCAAAGTTGGATTTTATTTCTTATAAATTTATCTTCAAGAAATTTGAATTCTAATGTTTATTGCATTCTCTCGAAAGTTCAAATAAAAAATGGGATCTAAATGTAGATCTGCATTAAAAGCAAAACGCAATCATAAAATGAAAGCGTACGTAAAAGTAGAATTATATGTGCAATTAAAAGTGGTAAAATCAAAGTGTCAAAGTAAAAAAAAATAAAGTGCCTGCAAAAAGCAAATGTTTTAGATTTTAATATTACGAGTTAAATATCTCTTACCATTAAATCAATGGCACTTTTCACAAAATTTAGGTGGAAACCCAAAAATGGCTTCCTGCATCAGACAGCGTACCACAAGAAATGAAAAAAAAATGGACGCTTAGGATGTCAGATGATGATGCGTTGCGCGAAAATATGAGCAGAAAAAAAATAATTTAAAGAAGTGGTAGTATAAACCCTTAAGAAGATATGCACTTAAGTTGCACCAAAATGCAAATTAAGTTGCCTACCACATACTTATAATTCAATAATAATTAAAATTTTTTTTTATGCTTTACAACTAAATGAACAAAGAACGTAAAAGATTCTTTACAAGTTGTTAAAAAAATATTTGAAATATTTACTTCCGGTTTAACACTGGAAAAAAATTCAAATCTGTAATCTAATTGCAAAATCAAAAAGAGCAGTAAATTTACCATAAAAAATATTACATTCATGATTTTATTATAATTAGCTTAAAAATATGCGCAATATGAACGCATTTCTGAACCTCATTTTCTTTTCCGCTTCACGTGAAATGCCCCTTTTATCAAAGATCCCACTATATTATTAGGCATTGTGAAAAATACGCTTTTTAAATTGATATTAAAGTGCAAACCTTGTTTTTGTGATTGCTCAATATCATTATGTCACTATCATCTTTATGCACTAAACCATCTATATGATAATATTACGAATCGTAATTAGACGAATAGTATACAACTGCGTGTATAAATTTGCCTAAACTATCTTTGTCTAAACTGTTGGTTCTATTAATTAAAGCTTATTATTTATTGCATTAATTTTGTATAATCAGCGTAAATTAGAATTCATAAACTTATCTTTAAAATATTTGCATTACCTACTAAATGTGGTCAAAAGGCTTCTAAGCTAAGACTCATTTAAGAGGCAATATATAATGTATAATCTAACTACTAATCCACGATTGATTGCATATAACTTTTCTGTGCGATAATTTAGCTCAAATTTTTTTTAAAGAACCTAAACTGGATTTATGGGAAATAAGAAAAAGAAAAGTAAATATACCTAGTTTTAACTGATCAGTATTAAGATGGCATTGCAATCAAATCTATTCATAGAAGAAGAATTGTAGTAGAGTTCTTTGTGGAGGTACAAGCGCTTAGTGGAAACGATTTTAAGTTTATAACATCGTAATCGATTTATTGAAAATAATCGTTCTTTTTTTTTATTAATGAAGTATTCAAGTAAACAATTAATCAAAATATCAATTATTTCAAGAGTGTATAAACATCCCATTCACATATATTTTAGAGTAGCGCTAATCAGTGTAAGTCCACTGTACTTCGCAAATTACACTATATCTTTATATTAATCAGTAGAATGACAAATCAGTTAATCAAAAAACGATTAAAAAATTAAAACACGATTAATAAAATAGTAATTTATTATATAAGACGATAAAGAAGCATTTTAACATCGAGTGAAGAGAATTTTCTTTTATCGCTGTGTATTATTCATTTTATTTTGTGATAGTTCGTAATTAATTAAGTATTTAGTACTTAGAGGTTTTTCGTGAGCTAATCTTAATGTGTCCTTGGAAATTTGTATTACACACAAAGATAGATTATGGTATATTAAGAAACTAGTTTCATAAGATTCGTTTTTATCCCGCCGAGTACAAGTTTAGAAAACGAACCGCGAGAGGTGAGTTCACTAATGGACGAGTGAGATAAAATGTCTTATGAAACGTGTTTCTTATACTATTTTTTGTATTTTGCGTGTTTATTTTCAACATTTTGAAAGAAAAGTAAATTCAATCTGTCACCTTTAAATCAACTTACATAATTTTTTGTATAGGTTGGCTGCAGTGGTATATGCCTTTTTGAGTTCTATTCAAATATAGATTATTAAAACTTGTTTGCTAGTAAAACATTACAAACGGCCTTAAATAAATTAAACAACACTGTGTATAACCTCAATAATTTACACTCAAATCAAGAAATATGCAAAAAATAATTTCCCAGTGTTAATGAAGGTTGCATTTTCGTACACAAAAATAAATGTGAACGGCATAATCTAAGGAACATCTTATCTTGAAACACAAAATAAAAACCATTACATTACATTAATCAGGAATAATTCAATACAAAGATGGATTGTGGTTGTTTCCACATACAGCTGAATGTCCCTGTTTAGAGTTATTGCATTAAATTAGAAAGATGTGATTAAAATTTTTGACACATTAACAATATATAGGTATTTACAATACGTATTACAAAGATATTATATTGTACAATAAAATAAAATAAGTAATAATGTATAGTGTAATGTTGGTGGTGTGCTGCTCAGGGTTCTTCTTTCAGCGCGTGGATTGCGTGGTTATTGGGCATCGTGATTGTGTGTAATGCCTGTTGACTTCTTTGTATTGAGATTTCTGGTATTCCAAAAAAAAAAGCGTTGTAGTAGTGGTGCTGTTGGTGATGTAGCTGTTGTGTGGACTGTTCTGTTGTCGCTCGGTTGTGGTTGCTGTTGCTGATGTCCTGCGTATCTGAAATAAATAGAAACATGTGTTAGATGTGTGAATACATTGTCGGTGTTAACAGAACAGAATTAAATAAATTATGGATACTATATACTTAGCCGGGGTACCAGTCTTCGCTCCGGACCTTTGTATGATTACTCGAAAGGACAACCACCCCTGAACCGTGCGTGAGGATCACTCCCCACAGGTCCATCGCAGTTTGCGCCTGAGCGAGCGCCGCTGCCACCTTGCGGATGACAGGTGGGGCCTTCTCCATATCGAGACCTCCGAGGAGGCCCAATATGGCGTCGAACCATAACCCAGGTTCGGCAGGCGGGGTGACAACAGCTCCTTCTCAACCCTGCTTGCCGTCACTCGGGCGTAACTGACGCCGATCCGGGTTGAAGAAGGCGCTGTCGTCTGCTGTGTCCTCTTCGATCGCTGTTGTTCTTCCGTGTTTCTTTCGCTGTGGAGGCCGAGATAATTTCGGGCAGCCCCTGTTGCTAGGGGGGTAGTCCTCACCGCAGTTAAAACTCTTAGCCCGGTCTGTACGGGGTTTCGTGCATTCACTGAAGTGGTGATTTCCGGCGCACTTTATACAGCGTGCTGCCGCCCTGCAGCAACGCTGTGCGTGACGGAAACCTTGACACCGGTGACACTGCCCGATGCCGGATTTCCGCCGCAAATCATCTACAATCACGCGGGCGACGTGCTTTAGATCCCGGATCTTCTTGTTGCCTTGCTCGGTCGGCAGCTCTACCATCACGAGGGGGATCGGGCGTGCTCCCTGTTTGGTTCTGTAAACAGAAGGTACTTTAATATCTTGCATTTTTAGCTCTGAGCTAACGTCGATCTCGGATAGTTCTACGGGCACACCGCGTATCGCTACCTTAGTCATTCGCTCTCTCTTTGCTTGATAGGTGTGAAACGGAGTACCACACTCATTCATATACCTCATCAGTCTGTCTGTCCTGGAGTGAGGCAGTCTGGATCCGAATTCCCTCGATGAAGGCCTTGGCTCTCGTGAACGCGATCCCTTGTCGGCCCATTTCTCGGGAGAACATGACCCAGATCTTTTTTTGACGAAGGATTACCGGCGACACTTTCTCCCTTGTGTCTTCTCGTGCCGGTCTCAGGGCCTGGAAACCGTTGTCTGTGGGCGACGTCGTAGGTGAGCCAACCTTCTTTGTCTTCTTCGGCTTCTTTTTGTATGTCTTGAAATCCTCGTCGGTGGTTTCCTGGCTGGTTTCTTCTCTCTGGATCGGTGCCGGGGCGGAGACGGTCGTCGACGGAGCCGTTAGTGGGGCCTCCACTAAGGCTTCGACTTACTATTTGGCAGTTAAATTTAACTTGACTAGTATTGGATTGATTTGTAAATTTCTTGAAAAATAACCTTTTTTGTTTGCTTAGTTCTTCAACTTTTTTAAGAATATCTAGCAAAGATTTGATGTCATAAGCTTGTTTCTAATATGTGTACTTGTCCAAATTTTCTATAAATTCCTTGGTAATCTTAAGGTAAAAGGACTTAGGCATACCTTCTTAACTCTCTTCAATTCTTCCGAAGACCCTATCCGCTGGAAGATGCGAATGACCTGTTACTGGAAACACTACCGCAATTACTTTAACGCTGCGTGCTGAATGCACACCATCCCATTTACTATTATTTAAAAAATGCCACCTCACGTAAAATTGAGGTAACGAACTTTTCAAGTCAACAATACAAAATGCATATCATCCAATTTGCAGTGAATGTAAACATTCTTCAATTAGAAGTTTGTTGCAGATCAAATCAAAATGGTGCAGCACCTTTTTCTTCCACCTTCATCATAAGCGAAACTGCTTAGCTCTTAGTTTGTATACTCTCAGATTTCGAGATGACTCATTTCTAAGTTTTAAACAAGTTGCCGACAGCGTTTTGTGTTTTAGGGGTTCGCAGTAATTGCAAACGTCAGTTGCTAGAGAAGCAAACCCTAACTTAAATTTTGTAGAAAATATTTTGTGGAAAAACGATTAGTTTACTTGAAGATATTGGTCTACAGTGTCGTTATAGAATTTAAACATTTTGTTTATGTTGAGCATAGAACTCAAGTATAACCTCTTAGACTTGGCTCTATTGCAATGACTCTGAACACCTTTAAACTTTCCTATAAAATGTACAACCTCTTCCATTTGCCTTGACACTCTATTTTTTCACCGATCTCTACCTTTATTCTTTTTGAACTCCGTGCCAGCATTAAGATTTTTTTGAAATCCAAGAGATTCTACGATAGCACACCTCCAAAAGTTTTTCAAAAAGGTTCTACAGACCGAGAATTCTTGCTTCTTTGTGCAGATCTATAAGAGTAAGGATACTAGCCATACTACTGTGTAATCATAATAAGATAATTCTTTGCTGTGTATTTTATCTGGAAGAGGTGAGGTTTGTTGATAGTGGAGTTTTCACGTTCGCGATATCTTTTTGGATAATCAACTTCTTATAAATGAGATAATCGTACATCCTGATGTAGTTTATCCTTATCTTTATAAACGTTTTTTTAGTGTTTATTAATGTTTGTTTTGGAATATCATTACATTGAAATTTGTTATATTTGTAATTCCACTTTTCTAAATGTAGGTCTTTTGGTTCGTATCTTAAATAAATTAAATCTACAGTCAAAACGTACCAAAATGAGTTAACTAGAAGATTTACCTTGTTTTCTTCTTTTCTAACCTCGCTTTTTCTGGAGTAAGTTGTCCTTTTATACTGCCGTTAGCAGTTACGTCACTAATACACCATCCATTATCGCCGAAGTTATGTATAAACTGGCGCGTCCTTTTATTTTTTTTTATTGAAAACAACACAAAGTTTTAACAAAAACACGCGAGCACATGTACGTTTATAACTTCAACCATAACTAATGGCTAGATGGGCAAGTTGCGCTTTGATTCTGTGGACGCTTTGGACATGTTACGTATTGAAACTAAAATTAACTTTCATGTGCATTTTAAATGGGACTTTAACCGTTTTGTACATGTAATACGTGATAGAATGGTAGGTTACGAAATAACAGTTTTAGTGTACATATGGCTTGTTAATCTGAATCATTGTTAGAATAGTTAAATCCTCTTCGCCCAAGTTTATTACTATGGGAGTAATGTCTTCAAGACCTAATTGTGTCTCTCGTTTCTACCATTCGCGTATGTGAGCTTGGTTGATTTGTGTCACATTTTCGAAGTTATCAATTGCAATACTTCTGGTCACATACTTAAGTAGTTTTCGATGATTCTGCCATCCCTACCATGTGTCTATTGTAATAATTTTTTGATATGCCCCAAATTAGTTCGATAGGATTAAAAACACAATGACAGGGAGATAAACGTAAAACGAAGTGACCATATTGCTCCGCTAATTGATCTACATGGTACACTTTAGATGGCTTATTTCTAGAGGTATTTATATAAAGCAAAATAATTGAAGGAATGTACTTACTGTGCAACCTTTACTAAAAGTTCAGTTTTAAATTCATTTTCGGAGAATTACATGTTATTTTTGAGTAACCATACGTTAATGTCGTCTTCCTTCCAAGAGATGTTTGGTATCTTTGATACCATTGCATTATGGTAAGGTGCGTTATCTAACACAATTACCGATGAATTCTTTAATAATTTTTCTTCGACCCAATATATAAAATTTTTTTGATTCATTTCGCCATGCTAGTCACCAGTAGTTTTTGGAGGAAATATTAGATCAGCACCAGAAATAAAACCGTTTTCGCAACCAGCATGAAGAATACTATACCTCAAACCTACGTAACATTAAAACACACAGAATTCAGTAGTTCGCCGTTTACCATTGGTTTTAATGCTTCTTACATTTTGTTTATCACTATCTTGCCGCGAACCACCAATTGTGCCATTTTGAAAAATCCATGTTTCATCTAGGAAAGACCAATTGATGGGAACCGGTTTCTTTTATTGTCTGGTAGTTTTAAAAATTGCCATTGAAAACCTATTTGTTTTATTAATTGATAAAAGAATATTTTAGTTTCTTCAAAAAGTTGTTTAGCTTGTACTTTCTCATGGGCGGATGTGGGAGTTACATGTTAATTTTACATTTAGTTAAACGAAGTATAACAATGACAATTTCAATGTTACTTTTGAAGTACATCTCGTAAATAACGTTCCGAGTGAAGGTAGTATACAATGAACTTGCATTCAAAACTTGCATTCCGCAACACGCTGGAATAAATAAATAAAGTTTAGCTACCTCTCGTACAGCTGATAGAGGCAGAAAGCGGCAACCATTGTCACATTCTCTCTCTAAGTACTCGATTAAATGTGCTAAAAGTTCTTTCGCTTTACTGTGTAACGGCTTCGGCACTTCCACAATTAAATATAACCAACTGAAATGTAGGAAGAAATGGTAATGCGAACGGAGAAATAAGACTAAATAAGCAGTAAAAATGAAAATACTATCGTTTGACCAGACCAACAAAATGTAACAACCCATTTTGAGTTGTATTAAAATATACCGTAATTTATGTGCTTCGTTCATTTAGTTATAAATAAAAAATTTTTAATTATTATTGAAATATAGGCATATGTTAGGCAACTTAATTTGCATTTTGGTGTAACTTAAGTGTATATACTTCTTAATGGTTTATACTCCCACTTCTTTAAATTATTTTTTTCTGCTCATATCGTTGACTTAATTCTTTGCGCAATTTTTTTCGCGCAACGCGTCATCGTCTGATATTCTAGGCGTCCATTTTTTCTCACTTCTTGTGGTACGCTGTTAGATGCAGGAAGCTATAGTTTTGGGATTCCACCTAAATTTTGTGAAAAGTGCCATTGATTTAATGGTAAGATGATTTAACTCGTTAGATTAAAATCTAAAACATTTGCTTTTTGCAGGCACTTTTACTTTACTTTTACTTTATTTTTTACTTTTACCACTTTTAATTGCACATTTATTCTACTTTTACGTACGCTTTCCTTTTGAGATTGCGTTTTGCTTTTAATGCAGATCTAAATTTTGATTACAATTTTTTATATGAACTTTCGGGAAAATGCAATAAACATTGGATTCAAAATTTCACGAAGATAAATTTATAAGAAGTAAAATTCCAGTGTAGGTGTGGTTTACAACGTAAAGCATTGTTATTACTATCTGTTGCTCAATAATGGTGCAAAGATGACATCACCTTTGGTTTACGTTTTCCGTAATCGTTTAGATACTAGAGGTTATTAAAAAGTTTGTATACAAAAATTTTTTGAATAGGTATTTATGTTTAATGATTTCTTAATTTAAGGCTATTTTTAAGATATATTTTATATAACCCTAATTTAACTGTTAATAAACATAGTTTGCATATTTTTATTTTTACATTTTGGTAAGTTTTTATTGTAAAACTCGGTTTAGTTATTTCGAGCATAATTAAAAAAATAACTTGGCGTCCGCGATCATTTTTTTTAGTGTTACATTGCATTTTTATTATTTATGTTAAGTGGAAATAACCCAGCATAAATTGTGGTAATTAAGCAAATCAAAAGAATGAACCACCCTACGTTAATCTTCCGACTGAGCCAAAGGCATTATTTTTAGTGAATGGTTTGTATCTCGAGTTAGTTAACGATTTGTTTTAGAGAACATTAGACCCATTTATTACATTATTATCTTATTATAAAAAGTAATAGCGGCCACGTGTCAAACGAATGGAAAAAAGGTTTGGCATCAAGGCGGAACTAGAATTCGGTTCTGCCAACTTACTGCAACTAACAAAAACTATTACTTATTGCATTTCCTAATAAACAAAGCTTGAATTACTTTGCTTCGTCATTCTGTTCAGGTAATGACGTGCAACTAAGCTTATGTGAAATCTACTATACCTAGTAATTATCAGAGGACTCCGATGTTGTCAGATTGTGAAAAACAACAGTTTCACAACTGTCAAACCTCACCTTCAAGGGTTATGTTTATTTTATCACAATAATAAAGGTTATAATAAAACATGCTATGTCAAATGTTTAATGTCAGAAATGCTTGACAACACCGGACAGAATTGCCAACCTAAATCAGTTCTATCAGCAGCCTCTCGTGCGGGTTCTAAAGGTGGTAATGAAACAAACTTAATTACGACGCAATTGCTCTGACTCGTGAAAATTGGTATATACAGGATGTCCCGTAAATATTGCAATAACGTCGGGAGGTGAAAGTATACCTCTAAACATGGAAAACAGTTCCCATAAACGTACCTTTGACGATGCGTCGTTTAGTAGATACAGGTCGTTAAAGAAAAAAAAATTTTCTCATTTTTTACTCCCAACTTTTAAAATATTAAAGGTGCATGAATGAGATTCGGTTGACTTATAACACTTAAGGAATGACGTGAGGTAATTTGTAAATATTTCAGAGGCGTAGATATGGGGGTCATTTGAAGTGTTTAACCCTGTAACTTCTACGTCACTGGTATACAATGAATTTCAGTAGCAGTTTTTGCATACCTAAAGTCTTTTACATGAAAAATGTTTATTAAAACAAAACAATAGATTCTCAAAATGCACTCCATTTTGCTCAATGCATAAATTAGCTCGAAGAATCATTGATCGGCGCACTCTTCGAAGCATACCAGGGTTATCTCTAATTTCTCCAAATGTCAGAAGATCTTCTTGGTTTAGTACTGGTATTTCATATACCAATGATTTAACGTGTCCCCATACAAAGAAGTCAAGAGGATTGAAATCTGGAGACCGAGAAGGTCAAGCCACAAAACCTACTCTACCAATCCATCGATTTGAAAAGAATTGGTCCAAATGGTCTCAAGCATTCCTATAAAAATGAGCAGGTGCCCCATCATGTTGAAACCGCATATTGTGGCGAACGTTTAAAGGTAAATCGTCAAAGTACTCAGGTAAAATTGTTCTTATAAAATGCAAATAATAATCACGATTTAGTCTTGGAGACAACAAATATGGCCCTAGTTAAATATTGTCGATTAAAGCACCCCAAATATTAATGGAAAAATTGTGTTGATCTTTTCTTAAAGCAATAGCGTGAGGATTCGCATAATACCAAATGTGGCTGTTGCGACTATTGAAATAACCATCTTTGCTAAAACATGCCTCATCTGTAAACCAAATGCTTCGAAGAAAATCAGATTCATTTCGATTTTGTTGAATATACCAATTGGAAAAATCCAGACGATGAGGATAATCTTCCTCATGTGATATGGGTAAAGTAATTCCTCACTCACAGTTCTCCAGACATTTGATTTGCTAGCATTCATGAAATTAGCCAATGCACGAATGATTGTATTGGGCTGATTATTAATCCGGTTCAAAATTGCATCTTCAAGAGCTACCGTGCGAATTATTCTTGGACGACCAGCACGACCAGCAAATTTCAACGAACCACATTCTCTTAATCGACGGTGAATTCTTTCAAAAGTTGAATGGTACGGAGGTTGACGATTAGGAAACCGTTCTGTATACAAACGCATAGCTTCATGGCCGTTGCAATTAGCTTCACCGTAAATGAGATGTATATCGGCTAAATATTCAAAATTATTGATGTTTATTTGAACAGTTTCAAATTCAAATAATGACAGTATTTTTGAAAATCGCTTCTAAAATATTGTGAATCCTACTTACCTGCTAGATTTTTAATGTGCAACTAATAAATGCCGAGAACAAGATTTGTATCTTCTCATAGTATTCCAATTTTCGGAAAAACTACTTACTTTAGAGCTTTACACAAGGTAAACATTTTTCGTGTAAAATACTTTAGATATTCAAAAAATGTCATTGAAATTCATTTTATGCCAGTGACATAGAAGTTACAGGTTAAATACTTCAAATGATCCCTATATCTACGTCTCTGACATATTTAAAAATTACCTCATACATTGCACAATACGTCATTCCTTGTGCGTTACGGGCAAAAAACGAAAAAAGAAATTTTCTTTAACGACCTATATCTATAAACTACGCATGTTCAAAGGTACGTTTATGGGAACTTTTTTCATATTTAGAGATATACTTTCATCTCCCGACGTTTGTTGCAATATTTACCGGACACCCTGTACAACTGTTGTATGAGTATCAACACAATTTAGGTAGGTAAGTAAGTTAAAAATCATTTTCAACATTGTTTAAGTGCATTATATCAACTTCACACTACACTAGTTGATAATGATTACAAATTAGAGTAGCTGAGCGATAGTGGCTAGATTGCATCATAATGGAAAAGAGCAGGTGTAGCATTTCGAATAATGGCCGACCGAAGAATAGACGGCAGCCAATCAAATTTCTATCCAGAATGTAGCGCCATATTCAAATGCAGAATTAGTCGCTCTGTGACGAAAAATGCAAACAAAATTAAAATAATTGTAATGTATAATACAAAATTATAATCATCATAAATTCATAAAATTCTTAATACATTGACGAAAAAAATCAATTTCTATATCGATTAATGAGTTGTATAGGAAGATGCCCTGTTGCGTTTTGTATTTTGGATGAATTTCTGATTGATCGGAGAAAATGACTACTGTGCATCTTTGGGATTGCTACACCTGCTCTTTTTACATCATGAATTGCATAACCTCCTTCCTAGCTGACATTTGAATATCGTATATAATTGAAAAATGTACATCTCTTGATCAAAAATTTATCAGTGAACATTTACTTATTGAAACCACAATAAAACTAATTACTTGTATTAAAAATTACAGATATGAAAGTAGGATTTAGGTATACTTGCGTGTAATTAAAGTTGCAAAGTGTACGTCCGCGTCGTCTAAAAGTGTACTTTTATATTATTTTAACAATCAAAGACATAACATGGGATTTTTCTTTACGGAAAAGATTGTAGAAAAAATCATGTTTGGCACTCTTGAGCAAAGTGTCGTTTCCTCTGTAGCTCTATTGCGCAGAGGAAATGACACCCTTGGCTTGCTTGTATCAAAAATAGCTATTATCGCAGCTTGAAATTTAGGCGCATTTTATTTTCGTCGCGGTGGTAACTTTGCATTTTTATTTCGTTGTAAATATCGCGTTTCACATATTGACATTTAATGATTAACGTTTATAAATTTCAATGACGAATATGTGTTTGTAGTTGCCGCAGCGACCCTGAAGACACTAGGGCATGAAGTGGTACTTTATGTCCGGGTATCACATACATGAAACAAACTGTTATACGTCAGTAGGACATAAATAATGTACGAAACTGTTGCTATGGAAATAAATATGGCATGTCAGTAAACAAGCCAGTAACTATAATAAATAGATTTTTAAAGACATTTAATGAAATGAGATTATAGGGTGTATGACATGCATACTCGTGGTAATCGAAATCCAATGATATTAGTGTTAGGGTCAAGTTTAACTCACTTTGTTCAAAATTACTTTAGTATGACAACATTCAACATGTTTAATATTCTATATTTTCCAATTATTTGTTTGGGTTTGAACGCAGTAGTTGGATATCTGCGCGAAATTGACCATTTTTACCAACTAAAGTTATGTGTAGAAAAAGCAATTCACAAACTATACGCGGATAACGAGATATTATACATTGTTAACGATTTTTTATCCATAGACATAAATAACCCAAATGTTAGGTTAAACACGAATTCACCGTTTCGCCGACGAGGAATGGATACACCGTTTAACTACGTCATATTTACAAACCATTTAAACTTGACTAAAGAGGCGCGTATATTGTTTTCCAATTCGTTTTGGAATACTGAAAAACAGGTACTGGTACTTACTTTTTTGTTACCACTTCAACCCATGAAGACATACTGCAAATAATTTGGAGATATTGTTATATATACCGAGTCGTTGTACTTGTTTATGAAAATGAAGAAATTCTACTTTATATTGCTAATCCGTATGAAGAAGGAAACGATTGTGGTACACAAGTACTCAAATCACAGTGTCAGAGTTGTAATTCAAATTTGACAATTTTGGATTCAGGATCTATTAATTTTCTAAACATGCATAAATGTGACTTGATTTTCTTTGCCGCAGAAAATGCGAGATATGTAACAACTAAAATATTTCCTTCCCCAAGTGCCGAATATGTCCTATTTTTTATAAAGAAGCTAACCGATAAGCTTAACGCAACTAGCAGACTGCAAACATACCCTATCACATTACAAACCAAAACTTTACGTGATGTACTGTTTCAAACGAGAGGTATTATTTTGACAGAGACTATTAGGAACGGATTTGGTTGTACTCCTGACATAATCCAACAAAATATGATATGGATAGTTCCAAAAGCAAAAGTTGTCCCTGCGCTAAAAGTAATTTTTTTGGCCCTGAAAAAAGAAGTATGGTTGCTAACTGCAATTAGTTTTGTAAGTACATTATTTGCTTGGTGGATACTCGAAAGTTTTATTGGGAAACGATTTCAATTAAACAAATTTTGTGACATTTCGGTTAGGCTAATATCGATTACTTTATGTGGAGGTACCAACGTAGCTCCAAAATTAACTGTATTTCGAATCATTCTACTTTCTTATCTAATTTACATTATTCACATACAGTGTGCATTTACCTCAAATCTGGTCAATCTTCTAACAATACCTCAATATGAACATCAAATTAATACACTGACGGAGTTAGCAGAAACCAAATTACCAATAGTGATCAGGGATAGTGAAATCAATAACCTTTGTAGTGAGTCATCATTGAATCATAGTTTATATAACAAAATAAAGCAATTATTTTATGTGGATAATAAACGCTCTTGTCTTACCCGTTTGTATGACATACAGGAATATCGAAATTATGCAATTATAGTAACCGAGGAAGATTTAATGGAACGGCAATCAAGAGAAAAAACTATTTTCAATGTTCACACAATAAAGGACAATTCACTTACAGGAACTTTACAATCGAATTTCCGTTTACTGAAAGGACACCACATTTATAAAACTATCCACAAGTTGATTGGTATTTTTAAAGCTGCAGGCATTGATCAATACGAGATTTATTCGAAGAGATCAATGATTCTTTATAAGGAAAAGGTTTCAGACGATCTAGTTGTAATATCACTAAGTCATCTTTATTTTGTATTTGTGTTTTGGTGTGCGGGATTAGTGTTATCTACATTGGTGTTTTGTGTAGAGTTATTGTGTTTTAAAATTGCTAAATGAATTTACACCAAATAAAACTGCTTTCGTACCAAAAATATATTTAAAAAAACATTTTCTTTGTTTGAGATAATTTGCTCACTTTGTCAATTAATAAAATTTTCTATAATTTTGGCATTGCACATTAATGCTATGAGTAAATAAATTTTTAAATTTTCAAGTTAAATACAGAGTTTTATGTTTGTTCGTGTATTTATTGAGTTATATTACTAAAAATATCTGGTGTGGAATACCACACGACCTTCCAACCAACAAAATGGGAAATAAAAGAAATAAAATAATTTTATTGTCCTTATAGTGTGTTATCTTTCAATAATGCACCTATTTTTAAAGACGTTAGAAGCGATATAATGCCCTAGGGCATTATGAAATTACTATGGTAACAACGTATGTTTGGTGAATATTTTATTAACGTCAAATAAAAATGTCAAATAACAAAACGTCAAAAAATAAATATTCTAACCACAGATCTTAATAATTATACATTCATAATTCCAACTATTTAGTAATGTAAAAATTACAATTTTCGAAGTGGCGTGAAAAAGTACTATTTCCATTTGAAGCAGGACCAGACTAGCTGTCATAAATAAATAAAAGACAAACCCACATTGTTTATTACTAAAGATGCGCATGACAATAGATGTCAAAAATAAAATTCAATTTATTTTTTAATTAAATAATACACTAAAAGGACATTAAATATAGAAGTCACCACGGGGGTTATAGGAATAATGCCTTCGGTCAACGTACACCCCTCGGGCCAGAGACCCTCTGGAAGTACACTGTTTACCTTGGGGCATTATTATACCCGAAACACCCTCGATACCTTAATTACTATATAATTTGTTTAGGGTAATTATGCACCCTTGTAACGTGCAAAAATCGACATAGGATCGATTGTATCATTTTATCTGGTTACTGTTTCTATAAGCTACCTTAAATAAGTATCTGTGACTTAAACATTTAGTAATTTGCTTTAACCTTACTAGTATCTATTTTCTTCACTATAAGGCTTTAAAATTTCTGTATTTACGGCATTTATTAATGTGTGTGATGGATTAAATTATTCCTATACTATAGCTAATTTCTCCTTCACATATGATTTTCTTTTACGACGTGTACGTTTGAACATTTCATGAAATATTGTCTCTCTCGTATCCACCTTTGTATTTAAAAAGCTTACTCGTTTTTAGTTCCGCTGGTTTAACGTATTGAAGCTTTCTGTAGTCATTTAGCATTTATTAAATAAAAATTAATTTCAATTAATGCCTATAGCGCCATCTCATAGATGTACCTAGTTATGGTTGGTATACTTAACTCTGAAAAGTGATCTGTTATTTTGCTATTTCTAAATAAATAAAATGTATAAATAACAGTTTATTCTGTTAACAACACATAAAATGCTATTCTGGTAAGAATGATTGATAAGAATATTTTTCAAGTTGTAAAATTGGTTCTTGAGGCGTTGGCTTTCTTTTCAAAACCGCCATTGCTGTGGGATGATGGACATTTCTAGAAAATTTTCCTGTTTCTATTTCGTAGATGTTAAGCATCATTTTTTTTTAATTTTCACAATACAGTATCGCTTTGTTGTATAGAAGTGATATAATCGCTATTAAAGGCGGATATAATAGAAATATTTCACTCCATCCACACATTTTTGGTAAGCAGTATCAGATCTTGTTAACCTCGTTGTAATTAGTACTTCTCTTTCAGGTTGCAAACACAAAAGAATTTCATACTACTTGGTCAAAGAGATAGATGTAACAAATTGGTTAAGACATTTACACTAACGCTCGCATTCGACCTTAGAGGTAACACCTTCTCACTGAATAAACACCGTTCTAATCCTTTATCTTCGTTTTAGCCCTTAAGTTTCCATATATCTTAAGTTTCTATATAACTTTACCGTTACGATTACATCAAAGTTCATGTTTACATTTGGTTTTGTCTTTATTGATGTAACAAAATTACCTGTTCTATATCTCTTTGGTTTATTATTTGGATTTTGCTGCTGGTAAGCTGCAGTCAGGTGTGTCTAACGTACTTGGAATTGCGTGATCGTTGAGGATTACATCTGTATTGAAGGTGGTGAAATCCTGGCTACCTTAAATAACGCATAAACCTTCGTAAACACAGGTCCGATCTTTCCTTTTATCGTACCTAAATTGCCTTCAGCAGATTACGATCGCCTACAATGAAATTAAGTACATTTACCTTATTTCTGTTAACAAGTATATAATAACTTTCATGAAACAACGCCAAATTGTAATAACTCACATTGAACGGTGCCAATTGTAATAACAAAACGTGGTGATGAGGTAATGTTCTCAAATTGTTATGATGTAATTTGAATGAGATAATTAATAAATAATGAAATTAGGTAAAGTTCTCCCTAAACAACAATCACATAACTAATGGAGACACTAACCTTTCACCACTAATTGACTCATCGGTAGATTAAATAGAGACGGTTCAAATAAAATGATTGCTCAAATACCTTAAATGCTGCTTGATTCCAATCTGCTTGATTATTTTCTCTTCACCTAATTAATAAAAATGCAATGTAAAAAGAACAATAAAATGTAAATTTGAGCGCCAAACTCTTTATACGGAATAGTTAAACCTAGTTAGTAACAATAATAGCTTTTATGAAAATAAAAAATAACAACGTGCAATTATGTTTATTACCATAATGATGATTAAATAAAATTGGTCTTAAAACTATGCTTATAGTAAAGAAAAAGAAACAATCATTATATAAATATCTCGTTCGCATGAATTGGAAACGGTCAACTCAGTGATGTCATTATTCTATCAACAAGCGTAAATTCTTGTAACCATTTAACCGCCACACCCTATAACTGGAAGTATTATTATAATTTCTTCTTAAAATATTTCATTATTTTGAAATTTTGTATGCAAAAATTGCCAACATACAATGGGACGTATGCATGGTATTTAAAATGTAATTAAAGTACCATCATAAAAGAAAAAATGAAAAAACGAAGTAAACTGAAGTGACTTAAGTAAACATCATAAAAATACCATATAAAAGTGCCATATAAAGGTGCCATATGAAAGAATGCATTATAAAAGTGCCATATAAAAGTAAGTGCTTGGAAAGAGCAAATGCAAACATTCAGCAGGAAGTAAAAAAAAGTAGCGGCTTTCAGAATAGCTCCTGTAAGTGTCCCCCCACGCATCTGCGCATAGAATTAATTTACCACGCGTTGCGCGGTCAGCATCCAATTTCTTACGGAAAGGGAAATATTAATCTTTACGAAATATTACACTTAAAAAGATGTGTACTATGAAATGCAAATTAAGCTGCCTACCTCATTCCTATAATGCAAAACTTAAAAACTTTTTCTTATATTTACTACTAAATGAATGAAATCTTAAATTAAATTATTTTTTAGTACAACACAAAAAAGGGTTGTTACAAGTATTTGACAAATATTTTACCCACGAATACAACTCGTACCAAAATTGCCTTCAGCAGGTTACGATTGCCTACAACGAAATTAAATACATTTATGTAACTCTGTCAACGAGTATTTGTTAAACATGTTATCTGTAGTGTAAGATCGGTGTCAGCTTGATACCCGACTTCAGCTACTTTTAATACAATTTTTCTCATGTAGAACTGCTATATGTTACTTAAACCATTCTTGAATATTTTACACACACTCAATAATCAGCATTTTGATTAATTTTTGTTAAAATTGTGGCACACCCTGTAGGGAGTTCATGTATAACCTCCATTTTGGGGATAATCAATTTTGTACTATTGTTTATGTAGTCGTGCGCAGTAGCTTTGCTGCAACTTTTATGTCTATACCAGATGTAACCTTTTGTGTAGCGTGATATTGAATAACGTCAAGTTTGGCGCGAGATTTCGTGCTCGTTTAAATGCTATTCGGTAACTCAAATATACAATATACACTATCGTTTTATAGATAAGGTTGTTCGAGCCAATTTCTTTTTATAATTTAAATTGCTTAATTACTAATATTCGTTTTATTCGAGATAAATTAAATGGACTGAACAAGCTTTTCCAATTGTATTTAGGTAATTGAATCAAAAAGGGGTTTGTATTCAGTTTTGTTAAACGAAAGGCAAGCTGAATTATTTAATTAATTTTTCTTTCTTGTAAATAACTTATTTAATAGGTTTATTAAATTGGCTTTTTCAGGCCAAGGTACGTAAGATCTTGCGTCGGTCCGAAGGGGTATTATTGTTTTTGGTATTATAATTATAAATAATAAATTACTGTGAGCGTATGTACAAGCTCACGACTTGCTCTCGTCAAGCTCATTATAACTTACATTTTTTTTGATTTTGGGGATAACATATGTACTGTGTATAACTTATTTTATTTATCATTCATGTATTTATATAGCTATACAATAACGTTTGGCTTATTGCCTCCTTAGTTAGGAATTCAAGGAAATAAATAAATTTACGTTTGTTGAGGGAATTGTCATTTAATTACTATTCCTATTACTCCCTATTTCATGCTTCACAGGCTCTCTCCCTCTTCCAAGGAATAAGAACCTATTTTCTTTTCCTTCTTTCTTTAAAGCTTGTGGCGCCTATTTCGGTTCTTTTCTCACTAACCAGATTCTAATTTAACTACTTTATCGATACCTCCAAAACACCTATGCAATCCGAGTGCTCTACGGTCTTCGGACCGTTTGATTGAGTTTTAGCCGAGCTCATTCATTTCTCCCGTATTGTGCCGTGTGGTGGTTAGACACGTGGCACCCTCACTGTTAACCTCGGGGAAGTATTATGCCCGTAACACCCTTGATACCTTAATTACTATAATAACATTTTTAGGGTATTTATGCACCCTCTTTTATAATAAGTTTTTACGAAAATATGCAACATTGTAAAAACAAAAACAATCATCTGTGCCAAACAGACGTTTATAACCTCATGTCTGACAGAGGTTAATAGACATCTAGACGCTAACTTAAAAAATTAAAAGTAATGAAATAATTTTAAGTATAATTTTTTTAGGGTAACTATGCAACCTCTTTGTTATACGTTCATAACCAAAACAGGAAACGTCAAAACAAAAAAATTATCTATGCCAGAATGACGTTTAAAACTTCATGTCAGACAGAGATTAATATACAGTGCGTTCACAGAGTAGCGGATAAATTCAATTAAAATTCGATGGGAGGTTAGGAAGAAAACGCTCGGTCCCGTCGATTTTTATTTTCAAATTAGATTTTTTTACGTAAAATTGAAATATACAGGGTGTCAAGGAAAGGATATGACGTGTCGACATTTTTTTTAAATATCAATCGCAATTTTTTATTGCAGAATTAGAAAGGATACGTCTTTTTACATACGACAAGGTACATATGGATGATGTTAATACAGGGTGTCCCTATCTTGAGTGCGCGGGCGATACATCCCTTATCTGATGGAATATGAGAACAAAATTTTGAAGTGTAGTAGAAAGAACTGAGGTGCATATTTTAAAATTATTTTAGGTTATACAGAATATTTCATTTATAAAGGGTGAACCAAACATAGATTTTTTTAAATGGCAGACCCTGTATGTTTTTTCCAATTTGGATTCAGCTCATTTCGGCCATTCATTCAATATAAGGTTTGATTATGTTATACAAGGTAATTTAGAAGATGTGGCGATTTTGAAGAAAAAATGGTACCTAAATGGATATTATCTATAATTTCTATAAAACAGGAACAATTTTCGGCGTTTGGTCTGATTTAGTTGTAAAATTATTCCACTGATTTAAATTAAACGTTGGAATTGAACACCGTTAACAATCTGACAATAGGGAATGCGATTAACAAGTGATTTTTGAACCCTGTCGATGACATCTGCGGTAATGTTTCTAATTTCTTAGAGAATTTGTTCTTTTAAATCTTCTAAATTGGACGGTCGCGTATATTTTATTAAAAAAATCATTTGAATATTTCTTATTAGAAATGATCATGGTATTCATTTCGGTACGATTATTTCTAAAAAATGACCATATCTTCTGGCCTGTATAAACAATCAAACCCTATGTTGAAAAAATGGCCGAAGTGAGTTCAATCTAAATTTGAAATAAAATAGGGTGTCCATATTTAAAAAAATATATACGTTTGGTTCGCCATGTATAAATGAAACACCCAGTATATCCTAAAATAATTTTAAAATGCACCTCGGTTCTTTCTACTGCACTCACCTTACAATTTTGTTCTCCTATTCCATCAAATAAGGGAGGTATCGCCCGCGCACGCAAGTTTAGGACACCCTCAGGCCCCCCTTTCTCACTGGGAATTCTGGGCACGTTCCCAAGGCTCCGCGATCGATGGAGGTCCCCTAGTTCCTGCATATTTATTACCAAACAACATATTTATTTCGAAAAAATCAAACTATAATGACCGACTACAATACCTACTTGCTTATTAGCTTTTGCATGCGCGAAGGTACTCCACTGACTACCCTCGCCCGAAACCAGGCTTTCCGATTTCAGCATGCTTAGATAAATTTAAATATATAAAAACACAACTTAATGGTATACGATACTAGGTACCTACACTTTTTTAAAGAAAAATCATCAGTGAACTCGTTTTTCATTTACTTAATTTTTTGTGTCTTTTATCAAGAGTTACGGTAGTGACTTGCGCTATTTCATTTAATAAGGCGGTTAACAGAGGAACATCGGAAGAGTTTAGGATGAGGATGATGCGTGTGATGTCATCATAACTCATATAAATAGGTATTTTATAAATGGTTTAAATAACACTTTCAATGTTAAACTGCTAGAGCGCTGGTGGTGTTGCGGCATGAGTGGTCTTCTACGTTTTTGGTGCGTGTTTGATTTCCGGCTCATGCACTTTCTTTTCTCTTATGCTACAGTAGTTTTGTTTATGTAATCTACTTTTGTTAGGTTATTATAGTTTTAACTACCTAATCTAATTATGTTAGGTTACAGTAGTTTTGTTTTTCTTATCTTTAATAGATGACGTCACACATCGGTACCCTCCTCATCCTATGCTCATCCTATGTTCCTTTATTTACCGTCCTCTTTGAGCGAAGGAAGCGAAGCGCAAAGCGCCAAGTTTGAATTAACCAGTTTAATTGAGAAAGTACTTAAAAAATTGATACAAAACGTGTTTTAGTTGCATGTTTTATACAAAAAAAAACTTTAAAATAAATGCAAATCTCTAATGCAACAATACTTCATTATTTATTGTTATTTTTTTATAAATAAAATTAAAAAAATACTTTTCAGATTATTAATTGTTAACAAACTGAGGTTCTAGTTTTCGACAACAGACAGTGCTAAGATCTACTCGCAGGTACAGTGACTTTATAAAGTCACTGTACTCGCAGGATCTCTACAACGACGTAAAATTGAACGTGACCGACCAACTTAAATAAACTGACTTGAGGATGGACGATCGTTTGCCTGTTTTGTTTTGTGTTAGCGACTATTTTCGGTGTAAAAATAAATACTGAATTATTATGTCGAAACGGCCATATCCTACAAAAACGAAGAAAGCTGTACATCAGAAGGAAGTAATTGAAAAGTTACCAAAATTAACATCATATTTTACCAATACTAATGGAGCAACTTCTGTAAGTAGCAATCAAATAATAAATCCTTCACATGATGAGTCGTTTCGATCACAAATTGCGGGAATTGCTGAATCTTCATGTTCTACACCAATTTCTACCAATTTTGGAAAAGAGATTGAATCAGAAAGCGACCGTCCCTATGACAAAAGTGCAATAACTGTGTCGGTTGAACAACAGTTTTCCAACCCAGAAGAAATATCACACGACCCCGTCGATTATTTTCATGAAAATTTTACAGAAAAATGTCGCGAAGTTTTGATCCGTAAGGAACCTGTATATTTTTGAAAATAAAGATTTTCACTTTTCCTAGGCATTATTTATTCACCAATTAAAGAACAATGGAATCGTCTAAAGAAAATGGGTGCTGCACTCGCCTTCCAAATACTATATCTTGTTTTTCATACTGCTTATTTAAACCTTCTGCTGTAAATCTATACTCTCCGAGTGGATGTAATGATTGGAAGCACATTAATCACATAATTCTAACGCATGAATGTAGCCCAGCACATAGGCAATGTATGATGACTTATCTGGCACGAAGTAAAGCGGTTGGTAGAGTAGATATAGACTTATTATCTCAAGACCAAAAAGAAGTGGATTAGTGGAGAAATGGACTTGAATGGATTGTAGCATCGAGAGAGCTTCCGTTTCGCGGTGACAATGAAATCCTTGTATCTCCCAACAATGGAAACTATTTGGAATGTGTGGCATTATTGAGTGAATTTGATCCATTTCTTGCAGATTACTTAAAAACATTTGGGAATCCTGGAAAAGGTAGCATTTCTTATTTATCAGCGAATATCTTAATGAGTTCATTGACATAATGGGAAAACAGGTCCCAAAAAAAATTGTAAATTAGCAAAATATTTTTCCATTAGCGTTGACAGTATACCCGATCTGTCTCATGTTAACCAGCTAACTTTTATAATTCGATACGTAAAAGACAGTGTTTCTGTTGAAAGGTTTCTGAAATTTACGCATATTAAAGAGCATAAATCTGAGTATTCAGCGGAAACCATCTTGAATTTTTCAGATAGTCATGATTTCCCATAAAATATTGCAGAGGACAAAGCTTGAAATATGTTGGGGAAGAATACTGGTCGACGAGTAAGGATCAAGAAGAAATGTGAATTTGCCACCTTTGTACCATGTGTTCACTAAACTTAGATAGGTGTCCATGCTGCTGGGTATGTAGCAGAGGCAACAAAGTTTTTTGAAATGGTCCAGAAAGTGTACAACTTTTTTCCGGGCTCTACCCATCGATGAAATATATTGACAGAACGTTTAGGTTCAAAACAAGTTGTTAAAAGTCTTTCACAAATCAGATGGTCAACCCGAGCTAATGCAATAAGCGCCTTGTTCATAAACAAATTATAGAAGCTTTGATGTACATCGTAAAAGATACAGAGCAGGCGCGAGAAACTAGAGACAAAGCCCTTTGTCCAGAAAAATAGGAAATCTAAAATTTATTATACTAGCGGAAATGTGGAGCCCTACATTGGAAAGAATAAACAAAACAAGTAATTATCTTCAGAAAGAAGCAATAACGCTGGACGTTGCAACTTATTTGTTTACTTCACTTGATAATTTGTTGTTAACCTCAGGGATAAATTTAATCACTTCGAATTGTCCGCCAAAGAAAAAACCCAGAATCTGACTACAAAGACCTGTCTCAAAGAATAAAACGTAGAAACTCACGCCAGTGCTTTTTCGGTGGCTCTGCGCCGCCAATCCAACTGAATGGAGAAGAAAAATTAAAAGTAGAAGCCTTTCTTCCCATAATTGATACCCGAGCGTTTATTTAAAACAGCGATTAAGTTCGTATAAGAACATTAGTCAACGTTTTGGTTTATTTTTTCGCTTGAAAGATGTTAACGAGGAAGATATGAAAATGGAATGTCTGCATTTAACAGAATACTTGAAAATTGTTCATAGTGAAAATGAAGGAACTAATAGTATATTGGAACTATATCATCTTTTGAAAGAAAACAAAATTGAAGACACATTTCCAAATGTAGAAATCGCATTGAGAATCTTTTTAAGCATTATGGCAACTAACTGCATTTGGGAACGCTCCTTTTCCAAGTTGAAAACAATAAAAAAATTGATTAAGAAGTATAATGCTTCAAAAGAGATTAACCAGTTTGTCGCTGATGTCCGTAGAATATAATGTGCTCAAAAACATACATTTTGAAGAAGTGATTAACAATTTTGCCTATCTCAAATCTAGAAGGGTACCTCTTCAATCAACAGTTACTTCTGTGGGTTATGTAATATTATCTATTCATTTAACGTGACTGTAAAGGAATAAAAATAATCTAGAACGTTGCTTATCTACTTTCTTTGTCTATTTTAACAAAACAGTGCTCTGTCAAGGTCATAGGGGCCCCATTATCCTAATATGCCCAGAGCCCCCAATAGTTTAAAGACAGCCCTGGACACCCTGTATTAACATGATCCATATGTACTTTGTTGCACGTAAAAATATGTACCCATTTTGCAATAAAAAATGGGGTTCACATTTTAAAAAAAATGTCGATGCCGTCATATCTTTTCCTTGACACACTTGTACGTAAAAAAATTATAAATTAAAAATAAAAATCGACGGGTCCGAACGTTTTCTTCTAAACTTGCATTTGAATTTTAATTGAATTTATCCGGCCAGTTTCTATAAGATATCAGTAATACAGTTTAACCATTTTCATTCATATTTAGTCAATTTTTAGACTTACCTTGCGTTATATTAAGAAAGTTTATAAAGAAAAGTTATGTAAGATTAAAATTCTCTTTAAAAAAGATGTTTATAGATATTCTTATGAAAAAAATCGTTATTCAGATATTGAAATTCTACCTTAGAAATTTTTTTGCCGCTAAATTACGCGTAGTATCAAAGAATTGCATAGAACATAATTAATCTATGTGTTTATGGTATATATCTAGGTATTTTTATATCTTTGAAATATGTAGCTGTTTTTGAAATATTTGATAAAAACCAAAAACTGACTCTAATAAAACCCCCTCTCCGCCGCTGGATTTCTCCCAAAATTTAATCAACTCCAAGCAAACTCAAAACAAGCTTAAACACAAAATTTGAAGTACGTAGGTATTTTCGTTCTGGAGTTACCGTGGGTACTAACATACATCCATACACACACAAACACAGACATCCAAACATCATGGCCGATCTTGGCAAAACTTGGCCAAAAGTTATGAAATGAGCTCATAAGTCGATTTAGCGATAGTCGAAAAAAAGTCACTTGCATAACCTTCTATACCTACATATGTATATGCAGGTTGGAAGGTAAAAAGGTAAAAACAGAGTTGATTTGCCACTTTTTGAACTGTATAAGTAACAAGTAACTACAAATCTGGCCCTGAAAGTATGTTCTGATTACCTTTCTGACTAGCAACAGGTGCGTTTGCTAAACGTAAAGGACGTATATGCATCAAGAAGTATATCAAACTTGAGAAGCTTCAAAGTGAAATAATGTACATGTTTACTGGTCTCGTGGAATGTTATACAAGCTTTTGAAGACTTTGGGGAAAAAAGCGAAAGGAAAAGTCAACGTGCGTAATTTCCTATCTTCCAATAATATAATTCGAACTTGTGTATAATTAGGTGCTGATTATGCGCCATTCTGCATCGTTGAAATTAAATTTGCCGAAACTTATCATCACTTTGCGTGGATTAAAAACATCAGCATTATTTTCAAAACAGATATCAAAGCATGGTCACAAGCTAGTGATCTATAACCGGTGTTTGAATCATTTTTGTTCAGATGTAGCTTTACAAAAGCATTCAACATATTGTAATCAATTCAATCAATGTCGTGCTAGATTGCCAAATGATAGTAATAAGTATTTAGAATTTAAACATGTAGCATATCAAGAAAAGGTTCCATTTGTCCTATACGCGGACCTCGAAAGTATTTTAGAGAAATGTCTAACTGGTGATGACCAAAACACTCGTGTGTGTGATAAACATGTACCCTTTAGCATCGAATATTACCTTAAATGATCTTATGATGGCTCGTTATCACAATTTTATTTGTACAGGGGAGAGGATTGTATGCAATGGTTTATCAGAGAACTACAAAACATTGCAAACTGGGCAAACAGCATTCTCAATACCATCATACTCATGAAGGCGCTGACTTATGACCAAATTGATAATTTTGAACACGCTGTTGTCTGTCATATTTGTAATCGGGCTTTTCAACCGTTAAGTTTAGGGACCATAACCATTTGACGGGAAAGATTCGAGGTGCGGCACATCAAGATTGCAACTTAAATTTTAAAGACACGCATACTGTCTCTGTCGTGTTCCATACCTTGAGTGGTTATGATACCTATTTCCTCATTCGAGAGCTAGATATGGGTTTCCAGGGAGAAGTATCTCTGTTACCATTAAATAAAGAGAAGTACATATTCTTTGCCAAGACTGTAGATAACACCAACGAGTTATTTAATGTACCTTAATATGAATAACCTTTATGGAAAATCATTGGAGCAATTATTGCCATATGGAGAGTTTGCCCTTGTAGATAATTCGAACCTTGAATCCATACTAAATACTCCAGATGATTCAGACATCGGCTACATTATAGACCGTGATTTGGACTATCCACTGAAATTGCACGAGATCCATAGTGACTTACCCCTAGCGCCAGAACATTTGGCTCCACCTGGTTCGAATTAAAAAAAATTATTACTTATAATGTATCCGAAACATAATTACATTCTTTACTATAGGAACCTAAAGATACATTTGGAGCTTGGTTTAAAATTGTCAAAATTAAATAGTCTTGGGCTTTCAACAGGCCGCCTGGTTACGAAAATATATCGAAATCAACACTGCATTACGCAAGCAAACATGAATTTGATAAAAATTTCAACAAATTAATGAACAATAGTGATTTCGGTAAACTAATGGAAAGTGTTGGTAAATATAAAGATATCCGTTTGGTGACCAAGTGAGAGGGTCGATATGGTGCTGGTGCATATATTTCCAAACCAAATTTCCATAGCTGTGCCTTATTCGATAAGGATGTGGTAATTATCGAAATGAACAAGTTGGAAGTTTTTCTAAACAAACCCATATATGCGGGAATTGCCGTTCTAGACATTTCTAAAACTTCCATTACAATTATGTGCTACAAAAATTCGGAGATAAAGCCAAGCTCATGTATACTGATACAG
>JARFJB010000329.1:887500-1122500 GCA_036346205.1 Vesta saturnalis
ACAGAAATGTAAAACGTCAAGCTTGGATCTCTCAATATTGTCAGCACTGAATAGGCGAGATGAACCCCAGAAATCCGGAAAAGGAATAAAGCTCGGCGAAAATTTGCAGAAGCCTTACCCGTGCAGAAGTTCAGGAACGAATGAGTTCAGAAAATAATGAAAAGTTTATAAATCAATTGTAACAAGCGAATACGAAGAAACCGAAAGTACTTCTGCAAGTGAAGTAACTTTACCGATGAATGAAGATTCTGATCTAGATGCGTCCAAGTTCGAAGGCGATCAGGATGTGGATCACAACACACCGGTAGAAATAAAGCTTGACACTGACCAAATTATTGTTGCTGCTTTGGTTCAGCTCAAATTTAATGTTGATAAGGACCGTGCGTCGAAGAACGAAGTTCATCACTAGTTTGCAAGAATAACAGAAACAGTTTACAATGGTTATGAAGTAGCAGTTGCATTTTTAAAAAGGAAGAAATAGTGTTTCATTTATCCTAACATTGCCGACGAGGCTACTTATTTGTTCACAACCATAATGTGGGTGCTAGTAATACCTATTATTGACCATGCATTTAACGCAAAATTGTACTTTGATGGCAAAAAAGCCACCATTGCTTAGCTCCCTTTGGTCACATAAGAAAATGTTCAAAATAGTATCTAGTCAACTCCGCAGGTGTCCATGATTTCAACATTGATGACTTATTGAATTTATGGAAGGGGGAGGGTCAATGTTATTATCAAAATCGGGTAACATAGACACCTGACAGAGGCAACTAATCATGAAACTGTAATTTGCTGGGTACCTTAAGCAGAGCAAAACATTCAATACGTTTAAGTTTAATAATAACGGAAAAAATATTTTTTGAAGATATGTCAATTGCAATTATCGTTATCGCCGTAAGTAAAGAAATACGCAAAATTTTACTACAAAATTGGAAGTCAGCAGTTTATCACTGACTAATAACAAGAATATCATCGCAATTATCGAGAAATGTTCATGACTGACAAGACTGGTTTATGTTGCAGACTACTTTAATAGACTTCTCAGTCGATGTAGAAGATAGTAGTGTTTAATAGGTAATTTACCTGTGAAAAACTCAAACACTCACTGGTGTGTGTACGTCTTCTTGTGCGTGTTTCTATGAATGTGTGCATGTATTCCAATCGGTCAATCAAGTCACGCGATCTATGCACATAGTATAATGATTCAAAGCTTCTATATCAGGCAAGAACAGGTAAACATGTATTTGGGAATAAAACATCACTTTAACAATGCTGCATACTTCCAACAAGTACCCTTGTTTAAAAAAAATAACCTCCCATATCAGATATTAATTAATAGCTCCAATTTGATTATTAATGTTTAACCGTATAATGTGCTGCCAATTCATTTCTTGCTTGTGACAAAAATAGACCAAACACATTTTACCCAAACGATAAACTACATAGTAATGAATTTTTAAAAATCTAAAACAAAATGCAAATGATGCCTTCATAGCGCGAATTGAGCACTCGCCTTTTACTAACCCAACGCAGCTTCACTTGGTCAAAGTAATCGATTTTTAAAAATCAGTAAGGTAAGAGACACATTTTCTTCTGCGATAAAATGTAAAATTGTAAAGGTTAATACAGTAACGATTTTATAAGTTTATAGTTTAATTATAACAATAATTTGTACATCAATGCCATAATTACTAATTACATTTCTTCAACACCTTTATAACAATTAAAGGTATGTTTATCATATTATCACTACTAGTACAATAGGGAAGACAGAGGCTAGTTGCCACATTTTTTATTTCAGGCCCTGTAACTCAGACAATATTAAATGGTAATGGTAATTAGTAGAAGAGAGGCACCATACGGCATCTTGGATTTTGACGTCACAAGGATGCCCCACGTGGGAGCCCTTATTTTCCACCCTTATTTTTATGGTTTCTTTTCGGAGGCCTTTTTCAACCCCTTGATTTTCACCCCTATGGTTTCTTTTCGGGGGCCTTTTTTAACCCCTTGATTTTCACCCCTATGGTTTCTTTTCGGAGGCCTTTTTCAACCCCTTGATTTTCACCCCTATGGTTTCTTTTCGGGGGCCTTTTTCAACCCCTTGATTTTCACCCTTATGGTTTCTTTTCGGAGGCCTTTTTCAACCCCTTGATTTTCACCCCTATGGTTTCTTTTCGGAGGCCGTTTTTCAACCCCTTGATGGAATTTTCATCCCTAATTAAGGCCTTTTTTGTTTTTACTCGCTTACTTGAGGGGGGCGTATTTTTCACCCTTATTTTATGGTTTCTTTTCGGTGGTAATTCTCAACCCTTGATGGGAATTTCAACCCTGATTAAGGCCCATTTTGATTTTTTCATGCCTACGTGTAGGAGTCGTTTTTGTTGATCATTTTTTATTAATTATTTTTTATTAATTAATTAATTATTTTTTAACCCGGGAGAAATTCTCGATCCTAATCTGTTGCCCTATAAGATGATCTTAAATCTGTATTCTAATAAGGGTGTGCAAATAATCATTAGATGTAAAAGATAATTTATTTAATCTGTGTCTACTATTAACATTTATTAGAGCTTGTTTATTAGATATTTGAATGATATAAAACTCATTTAAAGGATTGATTAGGTCATAATTACGTGCGTGACAAAATTGACTGTATTTTCCCATATTACTTTATTAGCGCATTTTTATCAAGTGAGATTGTTATTAAAATTATTACATTTATTTTAATTCCTATCTATAGATTGTTTAACATACGAAATTTATTTATACATTGATTATGTGTTAACTTGTAAGACACGTTTCGCTGAAGGGTACAATTGTATGCGAGTCCTAACCTAATCTGATAGCTTATAAGACGATCTTGTCTTAAAATCTGTATTCTGATAAATAGATTACAAGTTTTCATAATAAAATATTATTAGAGTCGGTTTATCTGTTATTTCATGTAATTGTTTCAATATATACAAAATGCATGAGAGTGAACCTTGTATTATTTGTTGTAATATGTGTTATTACACTTTCTTTTTAATTGCCGGTTGTAACATTCTACCTACACAACCTTCAACTTATACACGAATTAATAACGACCTCCTATAGTTAATAACACTATTGAATGGCGCCGCTTATGTATTTAATGGCTAGAACATATAAAATTATTCACACTTCGTTTTAATAGGGTTATCAACTGCTCCTAATTGCAAGGCTGTTAAAACACGTCCTTGTCACGTACAGGTGATAGTTCGAAGTGTTTATCCAGTGGACTCCTGTAGATGCATCATGCAATTAAAAGAAGAACAATAAGGCCATTTGATATTAAAAGGATGATTAAATATATATATATATATATATATATATATATATATATATACTGTTGTATTTCAATTTTAAAAAATCAAGCGCTGTATTATGAGGGTCAATCGACCCAGACATGTAAAATAGGCGTTTTTAATTATGTCCATATAAATTGTTAAAATAATATAAGAATAAAAAGTGCCGATGTATTTAAAGATTACTACCGAAGACTGTTCTGTAATAAAATGATAAAAGGGTTCTTTTAAAACAAAGGTCTTAGATTTTAAGTTGACGTGTATTTTTACATTTAGTTAATTAAAATTATTTTTCAATGAGTGTTTATGTCGTGATGAATATGTTGTAAAAGCGCTTAGCTAAATAAAAACGTTATTATAATTATTACATTTTTTTAATGCCCATTTTGGCTTCGTATGTACAAATTATGTTATTATCACCTAACTTCACCTTCAACAATAAGGTCATTTGGTATTAAAAGATAAACATCATACTTATTTTACTTTGACAAAGTCATTGGTCTTGAAGTTAGCCATAGACAAAGACGGCCTTGAAGTTAGCTTTGCGAATTTTTCAATTCAGGCTTGGAATTGTTTAAGTTGACATGCATTTATACCTATTATTTAATCATGCTAACAAAAATTCAAATTATTACACTACCATTTATAAATTTTGATCTTTTATTTATTTACAACAAACTTATTTACCTTGAGAAAGTCATCGGCCTTAAAGCTAGGCATAGACGAAATCGGCCTTGAAGTTAGCCTTGTGAATTTCCAAACAGCTTAATTTGACCTTTGACCTTGTAAAATACTATCAAAGCGTGGGCTTAGTTTAGCTAATTTAGTTCTGTTCCGAAGAGCATTACGTTCTTAGCTATGGAGTCTTTAAACGTTGACCAAAATCTTGAGTTGCTCAGTGCTGGCGCTTTAACCGAAGAGGGGTTGAAAAATGCTTATAATATTGCTACTTATAAGATGTTGTATGAAAATGACACTATCGAATCGATAAAGGTTTATAATGATTTTGTGGAGGCTGCACAACGAGTTGGTGGAGTGTAAGTATATGCTTGTTTTTTTATTTTTAAGTTTAATTATTTTTTTTAAAGCCCTGACCAGGTAAACATGGAAGATGCGTTTGAGGATGATGAGATGATGGAAACTACAGCTGCGGAGGATTTCATAACGGTATGTCTTTTAATTTTCTATTGTCTCGCTTACTGAATGAGTACATTACAGGCGCAAGACCAATCGGGCTCAGGTTCCCAGGAACAGGCCGGAACATCCACCTCCCAAACGGGGTTCAATCATATAAATATAATAGGAGAGTCAGACAGTAAATTCATAAAAAAATTTAGCACCACATGTAAAACATTAAGATTTAGTTTTAAGACGATAAGTGCAAGGATAATCCCTTAACATGGCTACAGGTAAAATATACCATTTACTAAAAATCTTATTTATCTAATACATATCTTTTTGTAGAGTGCATTCGAGGAGTTGTATGCATACACTATCAAGGTTGCAGCTCCGTCAGACCGAGTAGGGATCACGTTAAGAAATCCGAATTTCCCTGACAAACCAATTGGTCTGTCAATTAGAAGAGTGGACCAGTTGTCGGTGAAAGTGATAATGTCGCTACTTGAAAAGGTAATGCAGCGCAATGCTAGTTTTTTCGTGTGACTTGTTAGTTTTAAATGTGGATAGAGTGTCGGTACCTGTAGGCTATGGACGCAAAAATCTGACGGGTTTAAAATTTGAAGATTTTTGTAAGTTAAAAAGCAGGGCATTGTCGTTGTACCAGCAGGAATCAACGAAAACAATTGTCTAGCACGAGCATAGTCCTAGCAATAGCGTTTAAAAATACGATATAATGAGGAGTAACATGGCATTGGGTTAACTCTTACTTCAAGCACGAGCTGTACAACTCTGACAAAACAGCGCTGTAGATCTTAGTCAGGGTGGTAGTTACGAACAGATTCAAGCATTTCAAAATCATTTAGCTTCTTATACCATTGTAGTTTATAATTCGCGCGTAGGATTCAGCTTATTTTGAATGCCCTAGGGAACCGGGTAGAGTAGTTTTAAATTTAACACTCGAGGATGAGCACTATAACGTAATTACTAGTCTCACTTCAGTATTTACTTGTAGTTATTACTGCGAACAGTGCAAAAAGCGTTGTAATAACAAAAAACGGCATGCGAAATATATGTATCAGTGTCCTAGCTGTCATCAAAAACCACCGTGTTCCGTTCAAAATCCTAGAATTGCGTAGAATGATTGTAAAAGAGATTTTTACGGCCTTAGAAACCATAAGGATGCTAAACTATGTGAAAAATTGCGTATATGTTTAAAGTGCCTGAAAACTATTGAAGTAAGGGGTAAACATAGGTGCGGATACAGTTACTGCTCCACTTGCATGAACGAAAAGCCTATTGGTCATCTTTGTTACATGCCTTTTAACAAGGTGCGACGCGACGGCTGTAATGGTAGACCATCTATGTTTATCTTTTACGATTTGGAGTGTATGCAAGAGAAGGTATGTGAGGGGGCTGATGATCGATTTCTGCATGAGCCCAATCTATGCGTGGCCGCGAATGTTTGTTCCACTTGTATTCAGCGCATCGACAATTTGGATGAGCGATGCTCGACGTGTAGTGAAAGAGTGCACATTTTTAGGGAAGATCCCGTTGAATCGTTTCTGTCGTATTTTGCCGAGAGAGCGCGAAAATTTAAAGTTACATGCATTGCGCATAACATGAAGGGGTAATATGGGTGTTTTGTGCTTAGATATAGGCTGGCTAATAATCACCGGTGGAGACCTAAAGTCACCAACGGTTTAAAACTAATTTCCATTCAATGCGACGATACTAAGTTTATTGACTCCCTTAATTTCATCCCATCACCGCTCTCGGCATTTCCGAAAACTTTCAATTTCCCCGAGTCCAAGGGGTATTTCCCATTTATCTTCAACACATCCGAGAATCAGAATTACAAGGGTCCTTTGCCATCGCTTGAATATTATTGTGCAGATCAGATGTCGGCTAATGATCGGCAAAAACTTTTAGATTGGCACGCGACTCAAAGTAATCATGTTTTTAAGATGAGTGAAGAGATTGTGAAATATTGCCTAATGGATGTTAAGATTCTCGTTAAAGGTTTTATTAGTTTCTGGTCCACCTTCACGACCCAAAATAAAGTCGATCCGTTTGAGGAGGCTACTACAATTGCTAGCGCTTGCAGTAACGTGTTTCGTAGGCTTTTCCTCAAAGAAAACACAATCGGGCTCATTCCAAAAGGTGGGTATAGACGCGCCGACAACCAGTCGAAGGTCACAATGCAGTGGTTACGCTGTGTTGAACATTCACAGCAAGTGAGCATACAGCACGCAGGGAAAGCTCGTGAATTTAGAACACCTGAAGGCGTTTAGGTCGACGGTTATTGCATAGGATCAAATACCGTTTACGAATTTCACGCGTTTCTACGCGAGCGCGGGTATAACCTAGTGGAAATTCGTGAATGCGAATTTAAAAAACAATTACTTGCAAACGATGAGTTAAGAGCGTTTATACAGAAACTAGGTGACCAAGATGGCGAACTTTTAAATCCACGAAACGCGTTTTACGGTGGTCGCACTAATGCCAGTAAACTGAATCATGAATGTGACGGTATTAGCGAGAAAATCATGTATTATGACGTATGCTCACTATACCCCTATGTGAATAAATATTGTTAGTATCCTGTAGGTCATCCGATAATTCATGTAGGTTTAGATTGTAAGAACATTTTATTGGACACGGTGGAGGGTTTAGTTAAATGTCGAGTACTACCGCCCTCTAATCTCTACCACCCTGTTTTACCCCTAAAAATGCATGGCACGTTGATGTTTTTGTTACGTAGAACTTGTGGTTCTGAGTTAAATCAAGGGGAATGTGGGCATAGTGAAACCGAACGCAGTTTCGTTGGGACGTTTGTAGCTGATGAGATACGTAAGGCTATCACTAAAAGCTATAAAGTTTTGGACGTTTTCGAGATTTGGGAGTATGAGGTAACCACTTATAATAAAGCGACTAAACAGGAAGGATTATTTAGTGGTTACATCGATAATTTCCTGAAACTCAAACAGGAATTCTCAGGGTGGCCTAGCCATTGCACGACAGAAGTCGAGAAGGCTCAGTACATAACAGAATATTATGAGAAGGAGGGAATTCGCCTAGGCGCTAATAATATTAAGAAAACCCCCGGTGTAGGGTACTTGGCCAAACTGACGCTGAATTCTTTTTGGGGTAAGTTTGGTCAACGCGAAAATTTAACTCAGTGCAGTATTGTATCTGAGCCAAACGATTTCTTCAAACTGCTTACGGATCCTCTGGTTCAGGTACAATCCATTATCCCTATTAATGATAATGTAGTATTGGTAAATTGGGATAGACCGGAAGGTGAAAGTGAATCACAAAAAACTATTAATGTGTCCATAGCCGCTTACACAACAGCTCCTGCGCGTTTAGAATTATATAGTACCTGGAGGAACTAGACCGCCGCGTTCTGTGTTATGATACAGACAGTGTCATATTTGTCGCTAAACCCGACGACTGGAATCCAACTTGGTCACATGACCGACGAGCTGGAAGCGTACGGTGAAGGAAGTTATATAGCTGAGTTTGTTAGTGCAGGACCGAACAACTACAGTTATAAGGTGTTTTCAACCGACGATCAAACAATTAAATCCGTGTGTAAAGTGAAGGGTATTACCTGAAACTACAAAAACTCTCGTGTTATAAACTTTGAATCGATGAAGGATATGGTGCTTAGTAATAGTAAAGACTCTTTTTGTACATAATGATAGAAAAATAGTTAGAGATACGTGCTACAATGTATTAAGTAGACCTGAATCTAAACAATATAGAATAAGTTATTCTAAGAATTGAAAACTTCGATACTCTTCCGTTTGGGTATAAGGAATGAATAAAAGCATATAAAAAAAGAATTATTTTATTTATAGACTAGATTCTGCAGCTTTGCGTGTCTGCGTGATTTCGTTTTGTGCGTTTTCGTATTTGCGTGTTTACCATTTTCGTTTTCGTTTTTCGTGTTTGCGAATTTTCGTTTTTCACGTTTGTGAATTTTTCATTTGTTTTTCGTGTTTGTGATTTTTCGTGTTTGCGTTTTTCGATTTCGTTTTTTCGTGTTTACGAATTTTCGTTTGCGTTTTTCGATTTCGTGTTTACGAATTTTCGTTTTCGTTTTTCGTGTTTTGCGATTTCTGGTGTTTGCGAATTTTTGGTTTTCGTTTTTTCGTGTTTGTGAGTTTGTGTGTTTGCGAATTTTCGTGGATGCGAATTTTCGTTTTCGTTTTTCGTGTTTGCCTACACTTGTCTTATAAGGTTAGATCCCCATACTATTTCCAATCAGGGGTAACGACAGGGACGAAGGCCTACACTTGTCTTATAAAATTAGGTTAGGACTCACAGTTACACCAAGGGGCCGCGACCGGGGGCGAACGCCTACACTTGTCTTATAAAATTAGCTGACATACACCAAGGAGCCACGGCAATGGGGCGAAGGCCTACACCTGTCTTACAAGTTAGCATTAGGGCCCCTTATTAGAATACAACGCAAAAGTATAAATAAAATTTCGTAAGGTTACAATCTGTAGATAGGAATTAAAAGAATACGCACAATTGCCTAACCTCCAGGGGCTGAACATACAACCAAAAAGGCCCTAATCAGGATTGAAAATTTATCAAGGGTTGAAAAAGGTCCTCCGAAAAGAAACCGTCACCCAGTTCCAGCCCCCAAATCCAAAACCAACGCTTGGACCAACCCCAAGTCCAGGTCCAAGACCAACCCCGAGCCCAAGACCAACCCCAAGACCAAACCCTAAATACACCCTACACGTGAGCAAGTACAAAAAAGGCATGGCTGTCAAAAAGGCTCTTAGTACAACAAAAAGGGTTGAAAATTTTATCAAGGGCTGAAAAAGGCCTCCGAAAAGAAACCATAAAATAAGGTCGACAAAAAATTGCTGTCAAAAAGACCATAATTAGGGATGAAAATTCTATCAAGGGGTTGAAAAAGGCCTTCGAAAAGAAACCATAGGGGTGGAAAATACGGTCTCCCACATGGGCGGTCTTGTGACGTCAAAATCCAAGATGGCGGAGGGTGCCTCTCTTCTACTGTAATTGATAATAACAATATCAAACTAGGTGAATGCTAGTGCATCACTGGACTTTTTTGCAAAATACTAAAAAATATATGGGGTATTTTTATTTCTTTGAAATATTTAATGAATACCAAAAACTGACCCTAATAACCCCCCCCCCCCCTCTCTTCGAGACACCAGACATCATGACCGATCTTGTCGAAACTTGGCTAAAGTTGTAAAATGAGCTAATAAGTCGATTTAGCGATAGTGAAAAAAAGTCGATTACATAACCTTCTATACCTACACGTGTATATGTAGGCTGAAGGTTAAAAATAGATATCTCGGTTATCTTTCAAGATAACTATGGACTGTTTCATATCATTTTAAAGCAAATTTCGCTGCCTTTCAAATAAAGTAAGAATATGTATGTTATACCTGCAATACGAGGAATGTTTTCAATTTCCGGAAAAACCGAAAGCAGTGTTTTCATCATGATATCATTTCATTAGCGCAAATGAACAAAGTTTAATTCCAAAATCCCAAGCCTGTAACCAAAATAGTTAGAAAGTTATAACAATATCAACATTAAATATTTGAAAATCCATATCTCTTATAGTAGTTAGTTGCGTTTATAAGAGTAGCTGGTTGCCTAGAAAATATAAAAAAAACAACAAAAAATGCTTGGAGAGAATTTTGATTAAATCATTTTCGAATAATTGTTTATTTATATATATATATATATATATATATATATATATATATATATACATATATATATATGAGGGTTCGACTGCTATGGTCATATCCCCTTTGTAACTTTTACAAGAGATGAACAGGTTTTAAGTCATATTTCATTGTATATCTTGATTGCTTTTAAGAAATTAAGTAAACGCCTTTCGTTCTTCGTGTGCGTTAAATTGGTTATATAGTTCGCCTCCAGCTTATACCTCAGCCTCTAAGCTTCATAATTTGGACATTCATTGATTATATGTTTTGTAGTTAGAGTTACCTGGCACATATGCCAGAGAGGTGTATCTTCGTCTTTGGGTAAATGCTTATATGCGTAAATTTTGAGTGTCCAATTCGTAAACGATGTAATTTGACATTTTCTTCCCTTGTAGCTTCTTCTGCTCCTCTTTTTATTGTGGACAGGTGAGTATTATATAATTCCCATCTTCGTTGCCATCGCTCTATGTTTTTCACTTTTAGGTACTTTTTTAGATCCATCAGTCCAATGTAGCTGACATCCACATGCTCTTCTAAGGTAGCATGTTTTGCTGCGGTGTCTGCAAGATCGTTTTCTTGTATACCTACGTGACTAGGGACCCAGACAAACGTAAATGTTACTCCTTTTTTATTTAAGTACTTTAGTATTGATTGACACATTACGTTCATAGGGTCTGTGGAGTATATTTCTGAGAGTTGATTTATGATATCTGTGCAATCCGTTACAATGAGGAAATGTGTTTCAGTTTGCCTAGAAGAGAATAGTATTGCTTGCCATAAAGCATATTGTTCCGTAAACTTTACGGACGCATATTCGTTTATTTTCCACGCATACGGCATTCCATCAGTATAGAAAGCACTTCCTGCGCCATTGTTAGTGTTTGATCCATCTGTATACATATTTTTGTGTACTGGATATTGATGGCATATGTATTGAAACACTTGTACGTATTTGTTCTTTAACGTGGTTACCATTTTCGACTTTATCAAGTCTCTCCTTACATCTAACTGTGGTGACAACCACGGCGTATTTTCAAAAGAATTTGACTCCAGTATATTTGTCAAAGTTACGTCCATTCGCACAAGCTCGTCCCAAAGTCTAACTGTTGCTGGGCGAGTTATTGTTGGTCGATTTTGGTACGGTATTCTATTTATGTTTAAGATACTATTATTAGGATGGTGTGGTATGAACATAATTTTCGTCACATAATTCAACATTATCTGCTTTCTTCTAATGTCAAGTGGCAGAATATAAACTCTCAACGGGACTAGTTGGGAATGCGCCGATACAATACCTTATTGCTGCGTTATGTACCACGTTTAACTTCGACAAGTGTAATTTACGTGGCAATAAGTACACAAGGCATCCATAGTTAATGTGTGACAGTATTAGTGCTCTGTATATTTTGATAAGCCACTTCTGGTCTGCTCTTCACTTAGTATGAGCCAACACAATATTTAGTTTTTTTTGAGCATTTAAGTTTTAGTTGCTCTATGTGTGGCTTCCAGGTAAGTGTATTGTAGAATGTCAGACCTAGAAACTTTGCGTTGTAGTACACTTAATAGGAATGTCTACGAAATACAGATACGGGTCATAGTGTGGTCTTCTCAACTCACAAAAGTGTACACATTGGGTTCCTTCTTCTGAAAATTTCAGACCCACATTTGTCCCGTTTTGTACAATTTGATTGATAGCAGGTTGGATCGTGCGGGTTATTTCTCCAATACTTTCTCCAGAGCAGAAAATTGCAACATCGTCAACGTAAATGCATTAATGTATTTTTTCGTTTATGTTTATGGCAATATCATTAATGGCTAATGAAAAAAATGTGCAACTAACAGTCGATCCCTGTGGGATTACGTTATGGAATATGTTAACTTCAGATAACGTGTTGTTGATCCTTACTCGAAATTTTCTGTTTGTCGTAAATAATTTTACTAATTTCAACATATTCCCTCTAAGGTTGACCTGATGCATCTTTTTTAATATACTGCATCTCCATGCCATGTCGTAGGCAACCGTAATGTCAAAAAATACGGCCACTAGATGTTCTCTCCTTCTAAACGCTTCCTGGATTGTGGTTTCAAGGTATACAAGGTGGTCTGTGGTGGAACGATGTTTTATGGAACCAGCTTGGTATGGCGCTATGGTATTATGATTTTCTAAGTACCATTGAAACCGGTTATTAACCATTTTTTCTAATATTTGTCCCATGCAGCAAGTCAAGTTAATCGGACGATAACTTGTGGGTAACAATTGGTTCTTTCCAGGTTTTGCGATAGGTACCACAATAGCCTCTTTCCAGTCATCCGTATAAGTGCCTTCCTTCCACAGCGTATTATAGATTTCTAGTAAGGTGCTTTTGATTATTAGATTGTTCAACATTTTGCTGCATATTTCGTCCGCTCCAGGAGCGTATTCTTCATCTTTGCATTGCGAATTCCATTTCATCGATAGTAAACCGTTCATTATACTCTAGCTTAGCGTTAGTGTCGAAAGAGGGTTCAACTTCCCTTTCACTTTTAGTGTAAGTAAAAGCTTGTGGGTAATTTTTATCGCTACTAGAGTTAACAAACTGAGTGGCACGTTGAAGATCTCTATTTCGTCTTGCATAACAGCATCTTGTTGTGTTTGCAGGTAGTTTCTTCTGTGACCTTTGCCAGTGCCGCTGATTGCTTTTATTTTTTTCTAGGTGTCGCTTATGTGTGTATTCGTATTAATAGTCGATGTATATTGGTACCAGCTTTGGCGTTTCTTTCTAGTACGACTCGTTTACTAATTGCCCTGGCCCTTTATAAGCAATGTGGTTTTCGATGCTAGGTTGTCGTTGATATTTCCTGAAAGCATGTTTTTTATTTTTTTATGACCATTTTAACATCGTCGTTTCACCATGCAATGGCTTATCACTCGACCTAGGAATACCTACTGTTGCTGCAGCTGATATTGCATTAGTAAAAGTCTTCACATTAATGGCTTCTGGAAGAAATAGGTTTTCACGGAACGCTGACCAGTTAGCTTTCACCGTAATAAATCTTCTGGCAATTGTTCTGTTTTGGACGGTAGAGTTTGTTTGTATCACAATCGGAAAGTAGTCACTATTGTGTAGGTCATTTACAGTACTCCATTCAAGCTGCGGTACTAGAATTGGTGAAGCAAAGGTCAAGTCTATTGCATCAAATGCTCTCGGTCCCGCATTATGGTATGCAGCCTCTCCCGAGTTAAGCAATACTACCTTGCTTCTACTGAGCCAGTTTGATCAGTTTTCTGTCTTCTGTATAGGGGGCGGAATATATGGCCTAACACTAGGAGTGTAGAACGCCGCGTGTATTCTCTTAGGAAATTGAGTAGAGTTAAACGCAAATATATGGTTCGGGGTGTCTACCAAATTTTCTCCAATCGTTGTTTTTATCCTTTTCACAGCCACAACAGCTTCATCTCTCAGCTCTTCAAGGATTTCCTGTTCACTACAGTACAGAATATCGCTACAATATATCACACCCTTAGAGGTATTTAACGTGTCGTGTGGTTTCACTTGTATATCAAAATCACAAAACCGCTTGATTTGCATGAGTCTCTTTGATTGCTAGTTACTCACAGTTTTTATAGGGAGCAGCCCTTTTACTTTTTTAACTTCATCCACTGTTCCCACTAATCCATATAATGCTTTCGAAATCATGAATGGGATTATTTTGGAGAAATCTCCTTTTTTTCTTTCAATACACAGGAACTGGGGATAATTATCCTCCTTTTCGCTACATATAATCAGGAGCGAGGGAAAATTTCCACTCTCTTTTATGAATATTATATATTAATACAAATGTTACGCTGTCCATCTTCAGCGTCCAATGCTTTATCTATGTTCACGCCAGGGTCGTCTTCAATTCCAGTAGCTTTTACAAGCTCCGTGGCTTGGTTTCCTACCACAGACGCCGAGCAACCGCTTGATAACGTTCGAGTGAGGCCTGCCCGCTCCGCCTCGCTCCCGAGCAGTACTGGGGACAATCCGGACTCCTGCACCGTAAGTTGTTGCTCCCCCGAAGGGCTCGGATAGTTTATGTCCATGATCATTGCGTGGTCGTTTCCGAGTTGCATTTTATCGCTACCTGCCAGCGGGTCATATCCTTTTTTTAGTTATTTTTAATTTTATTTTTACAGAAAACATGAGACAGAACAAGAGAAAGACACCAGACCTTAGATTTTATACAAAATAGTGAAAAAAAAAGTCGCTTGCATAACCTTCTATACCTACATATATATACGTAAGTTGGAAGATAAAAATAAGTATTTCGCTTATCTTTCAAAATAACTATGGACTGTTTCATATCATTTTAAAGCAAATTTCGCTGGGTTTCAAATAAAGTAAGAATATGTGCATGTTATATACCAGCAATACCAGGAATGTATTTCCGGAAAACCACAAGTAGTGTTTTCATTAGGATAATATCATTTCATTAGAGCAAATGAACAAAGTTTATTTCCAAAATCCCAAGTTTGTGACCAAATTGTTAGAAAGTTATAACATATCAATATTAAATATTTGAAATTTCATATCTTCTATACTAGTAGCTTTAGAAGAAGCAGGTTAGTTGCATTCATAAGAGTAGCTGGTTGCCTAAAAATATAAAAAAACAAAAAAAAATACTTGGAGAGAATTTTGAATAAATCAATTTCGAATAATTGTTAAGTTTGACCCCTTAAATGTAAATTTATACCATAATTTCTTACGTAAAGAAATCTCTTTAAAGAACCTTTATTTAACTACGCATATCTATTTCCTGTTCTTTTATATCTTGAACGGTATCGGAAATATAAATTTCTACAAAAAAAAATGTATGTGACAGTAACTGCGGCCATATTCAATTTTGAAAGTTTTAAAAATTTGCAAAAAATTGCATTTCATGCGAGAGTTATTGATGACCTGAATTTCAATCTTCTATGTTAAAATTTGAAAATTTTCCCCAAAATAACACTCTTGTTTTCACACCCTGTATACCTATTGCGTTTAAAAGCTTGTTTTGTCGATATAATTGTCTAGTAGGCCTTCATTTCAAATTTCATCAAAATCGTCCGTATAGTTTCGGCTGGCGGGTGATCACAGACACACACACACACACACACACACACACACACACACACAGATTTTGAAAAATTTTCTAAAATTTATTTTTTCGTAAAACATCAAAATAATGCAACTTATTTTTTTCGATTTTTTTTCGACTGCGATACTTTCTTGTTTAGCAAGAAAGTAAAAAGGAACGTAACTTTTTAGTAAAACATAAGAAAAGATAACACTTCCTGTATATTAAAACAAAGAATTTTAAGGGGCATATTTATATGAATTTGTCGATTTATAATTGGCCTAGAAATCGCCCACTAAAACTCAAACAAGTAAATGTTACAAAATATGATTTCCCGAAATTACTTCGTTCCGTAGTCATTTTGGCTGTGTATATTTGATTATTTAGATTACCTACCCTAATATTTACCTACATTGTCGATAAGCGTCAACATTTCCTATAAGAACTTTTAAGATTTTTGTTTATCGGTAGGTACATTTTTAATTGTTGAATACATTCAATTTCAAAATTGTATTTTTATGAATGTATATTTTAAAAATATATACTTGCTCAGAAATTCAAAAATAAAATTTTGATAATACCAGCGACATGCGCGGTTCGTACCAATTTATTAATATAATATGTATAAAGTTGATGTGCATATAAAATGTGTCATCACTGAATAATAATAACAATAGTTAAATACCTATTAATGATTTTGGATCTAATTATAATTGTAATGTTACGCCACTGTTATACTAGGAAATTGACGTAATGGATAATTTATGATTATGACGTCAGATGGCTACGAGCGTTATTGTTTTGTCATTTACCTAAACAAAATGGAAGCATGAAGACGCATATTATAAAGTATTCTAAAAGTGTTAATATAATGGAGAAATCAATAACTAATGAAAATTGTGCAAAAAATTTAAATATTCCAAAACGTGTATTATCAACACAGAGAAAATTGCAAAGAAAAATTTTAGTGCCACCAAGATTGTTTCCAGGTCAAATTTCAAGAGTGTTATCTCCTTGTAATCTAAATCATTACTCAAGCAGAAGTTGTAGAACATTTAATTATTGTGGTTGTGTGTAAAAACATCATCAAAATGTATACATTACCATCGAAGAATCCAATACATATGGCTTCAAATCAGGGCCTTTACGATAAGGCTTATTTTAACCGTCATTTCGGTTTCTTAGGTGTGGACCTTAATTTATTCAAATCGACCAAAACTTTTGATTACACAAAGAAACCAAATGAGAATATTCCAATCTCTTACTCAGAAGTTCACAGAAACAAAACATTTAAAGAACAAAACGAATCTCAAATTGTTAATCAAGCCTTAGGAAATTTACATCTAGAGAAATTAAGAATTGCTGAAAAGTGTATGCCTGAAAAAATGAAACTGTATGAGAATTCTGCAAGTAATAAGTCAAAAATGACAGAGAAGAGTCATGAGCCTCGGGCTGCGAAGGCAAAACAATGCCCACAGCAATCCAAAGGAAAATCGAAAAAACACAAAAAAAGTCGTAAGCGTGAAAAAAAAAATAAGCGAACAAATCAAAAAAATAAACCTTGGCATAAAGTGTCATTAGAAATGAAAGTAGAAGAAGATCTCGGTAATGGTCGTTATCAATCTCCGTTACAATTTTGTGCAATAACTATTCCGTCGCCCATTATTATAGCCACCGATACAGTGGACGGGTGTTATTCTCCAAAACAAAGAAATATTCGATCTCGTTTACCTTCTGAATGTGGAAGTGAAGATAGTTTTATTATTTTTTCTGATATCTCACAACACAAAACTGATTGTGATAGTTTACCTAGTGCAGAATTGGGTGGTAAAATAAATGTGAGGTTTTTGTAGTAGTTGCGTTGTGTTGACTGTTTTCGTTTTAGATTTCAATATCGATCACGCAACCATATGTTCAATCAAGAACACGTTTACCATCAGAATGTGGCAGCGAGGATAGTTTTATTATTTTTGATGATGCTTCAAGAAGTATTTGTCAGGAACCTATTGTGTATGATTTTTCAGATAATGATTCCGATGATGATTCACATTACAATGGAATACACGAGAAGAAAGTAAGTATGAATGTATTTGCATCATTTTATGTATTTCTAATTGCACAATTACATATTAACCTTAATTAGTATTAGTTAAAAATGTGATTATATTAGGTGAATCATAGTACACTTGATGCATTTTATGAAATTAAATTATCATCAATTCACAATCCTTTGCAATCTAGTAGGCCATATTTTTTTATTGTTTCTATGGTTTACGCGATTGTAAAATTGTTAAATAATGATTATTGTCTTATAAATGGACAATAAAATTTGAACTTGGGCTACAATTTTTGAAAAGTTAAAATGACAGTTATCAGGAAGCAATTTTCGTAGTAAAAATATCATTTTAAGGTTTTTTTTTTTACCCAAAATCATGTTTTCCCGCTCATTTTTTATGTTATGTATCAAAATATGTTAAAACACTAAAGCTTTTTATTATAAAAATTGTGATCTTACTGTTTTCCGAAAATTATATTCAGATATATATGTTATGTTGTGCGAAATAAGTAAACGTGGACACTTAGCCAAGGTGTAGTTGAAAAATTGTTTACAATACACGATTTTGAAAACGGTTTTAGTATGACTTTTTCGAAAATTAATTTGTAAAACTTAGTTACGTCAGCCATAACTATTTTTGCACGATTTTTTTGGGTTGATTGTCGCAAGATACAACCAAAACTTCAATCATTACGGATCATTTTCAAAAATGATGCTCTTAATTGTTTTTCAAAATTATGTGCAGAAACGTTTTGAGTTGATTAAAAGAACATTAGCCTTGGTACATTTAAACAAATGACAGTTTTGGTGTAGTTTTTGCCAAAAGTACATTTTACTATTTAATTTTGTTTATATTTTACATTTAATTCAATTAGGAAATGCTGCATTTTGGTACTTCTTACTTGATAATAACATCTTGCGTTTTGGTCAAGTTAGTGTTTTTCAATTTTACACAAAATGAATATTTCAACAAATGTTTGGTGGTGATTGTGAAAATCAGTCTTTTTACTTGGTCCAAATAAGGTAAGTGTATCGGGGTGACATTTTTCATTCTTCAAAATTTTGTCGTCGGACAAGATTAATAAGGTAAGCTTATGTGGGCAGATATTTTTGATGATGAGACAATATTCTGGTGGGGAAAATAGTTCGGTTAACCAGTTGTCATAGCTGCAATTATTGAAATGATGGTATCGATGATAAAATAAAATATAAGGAATTTAGCAGCTGCATTAAACTTAGGGTAATTATCAGTTTTACAGTTTTAATTATTGTCTCGTAAGTCAACATGGCTTTTTTAATGTATATATGTTTAATGTGGTAATAAAAGTTTTCATGAACGACGGTTGCATTCCACGGATATTCCAATTAATATATTACGTCAGCTCTTTTAAAAACATTTTTAATCATATTTGGAGATAAGACCAGTGCCTGTATTACCGACACTACAAGAGAATTCTATTTTTTAACGGCTATTTAAAACGTTTTAACTCGTTTTAAATTCGGCAACGTTAATTTAGTTTTAAAAATTACAATTTCAGTTGCTATTTGTGTATCCAAGGAGAACTAGATTTAAATAGAAAATATTTGATTAAAAGTATTTTGCACTTCTTCTGTTTAAATGTCATTCTTATAAACTTGTATAAGTCAAGGTCACAGTAGTGAAACACTTTTTAGCCAAAGATCGGTTGTTTCATTGTGCATATTGTAATTTGTTTTATCTTTTAAGCTATTGACATTATCTGATACCCACAAGCACTTCGCATGATAATCATTCATGTCAGTTATCACTTATAGGTTTGTTATTCATTGTTATCTACTGTTAAAGGAAAAATGTTAAAGGGAATCCCTTGGGATTTTCCTTATTAAACAAATATTTTTGATATATATTTGGCACAAATATAACTAGAACTAATATAGTGGCAAACCACATGATCACAAATTTTTAGGCAAGGAAAGTGAAGACGTGTTAATTTTGGTATTTTTGCGGAATACAATAGGTAAGAAAGTAACACAAATTGTGTGCACGGGAGTAGCCAGGTTTTAGTATCGGAAGGGGGGGGGGGGCAAGAAAATAAAAGGACTAAAAGTGCATGAAATAACCGTAATATTCATATGAAAAAATTAATGATATGAAAGATAGTAGACATATAAGGCCGATCCTGGACCAGTTCAAGGTCACCCATGTAAATCTTATGGGGATTTATTTCAAGGTCAAGTGAGTTTTCTCGTTATGCCAGAACGCGCTCCACGTCTCAAGCATGCTTGTGGTGGGGGATTTAAATTTTTGGAGTCACTCGCCCTCTGGTGGTGAAATCGGAAGCTTTTGGAGCTCTTTCAAGGTCGAACTTTAAGCGGGAGATTTAAAATGTAGTTGGTCAAGGTCAAAGCTAAAAAGTTGCAAGGTAATCATAAATCAAAAATAGTTTTGAAGGTCAAAGGTTATTGACTTACGGTGGTTTCTTAGAAATATAAAAGGTCAAGGTGAAAAGCTAAAAATAGAAGTTGCAAGGTAATCATTCTTAGAAATCTGAAAGTTTTTGAGGAGGTTAGCAGTTTTGAAAGGATGCATGTTTATAATAAAAAGGCTTCTCCGTGATTGCATGATTCAGTAAACTTTTCATTGCTAGAAATGGTGAAAGTAATAAGATTGATAAGGAGAGAAAGAAAGAAAGAATTATTAAGTATTGATGAGAGAAAGAAAAGGCTCGAGGTGTTAATCAAGGAAATAAAAAAATTGAGGGTAGATTTAGAGCTGTATGAGCTAAAAAAGAAAATGATGCAACTTCGAGTGAATGTGCCATGAAAAGGTGCTTTAGTAAATAAGTAATTACATGTATGTTATATTGCATAAGGAAAAGGCACTTCATTTGAAAAAAATAAAGTGTGTGTGTGTAGGCATAGAAGAAAGAAAAAAGTGAAATTTCTGTTTGGTTTTAATTGAATTATATAGATATATATATATTAAACGAGTTTCTTATCATGACTTAAATTATACAAATTATGTAGGAAGAAATGACACATAAAGCTTATATATATTTATATTTATTTATAAATCACTAATCCTTTACCCAAAAATTCCAATTTTGGCATGTATACTAAACAAGTAAGAGCGCAATAGGTAGCAGTCCAAAATTCTCAAAACTAAAAAATGTGAAAAAAATTTTCAATGATTAATGATAAAGTTTGTAGTTTTGATATGTAATTGAACGTTGTTAATCGCTTAATAAATCACAACTCGATAATCCTTTACCCAAAAATTCTGAATTTTCGTATATATACCCAATAAGTAAGAGCGCCAATTATAGCAGTTTCCAAAATTTGAAAACACAAAAAAAAAAATGTGATAAAAAAAATGTGATGAAACAATTCATGTTAGCAATTAAAGTACTACTGAAATTGCTTAATAAATCACAACTCGATAATCCTTTACCCAAAAATTCTGAATTTTCGTATATATACCCAATAAGTAAGAGCGCCAATTATAGCAGTTTCCAAAATTTGAAAACACAAAAAAAATGTGATAAAAAAAATGTGATGGAACAATTCATGTTAGCAATGAAAGTACTACTGAAATTGCTTAATAAATCACAACTCGATAATCCTTTACCCAAAAATTCTGAATTTCCGTATATATATCCAATAAGTAAGAGCGCCAAAGATAGAACTAAAAATAGAAAAGTCCTAGAAAATGCGCTCTTAAAAATTTAAATTTTCGTCTAATTCCAAAAAAAATTTTTTCAACGCATTGTGTTGTAAAGTGGTAATCTATCATTTGATGTAATAATTTTTTCCAAAATATGAAAATTACATTAAATTGCAATTCCATTTTGAAACAACAATAAGCATTAAAACACACCTTTTGTACTACGTAAGCTCAGAAGAAACATATGCATGCCATTTATCCATTTAATGTATCTAAATGCTCTTTAAATTACCAAATTCAATTTTAAAACAACACTTAAAACATGACTTGTAATTTTCGTGCAGCGTTAATAATCATTGTAGGATAATGAACGCAGTTTTGCTGTAAAGCATTTAGCAAACATTCTATTTCTATGTCATCAATTTACATTACAACTTTTAAACAGGATTTGTAAAATATATATGAATGCAATTGTGTCATTTGTGTTCATAAATACATGCTGTAAAGTTTTCAGATTTACATGCATTTGAGAACTGTTTTAACTTTATTTAACAAAGCTTTCTTTTAACTGTATATATTTTCACACTTTCTTTATATGCTTTATATGCTTTATATAGCTTTATATATGATATTTTGCAATAACCTTCTTAGTGTATTTTTAAGTTATTATTTCCTATAATTACAAAATTAATTGAAATTAACATTTTGTATTCAGCACTTACTCAAGGATTCAATTATTTCCTTAACTTATTATAAGTTAAAATTTGTAACGCAGCATGCAATTAAAATTTGCAAAAGGACTGCTTTACTTTGATGCAGAAATTTATGCATGAGTAAGTCAGACTTCAGATGTTTTAATTTCACTTTTCTAGCGCAACTTGGACTATCACTCAAATTTTTAGCTGTAGTAAAATTTTTTGGATAATGGGAATAATTCATGAAAAATAATAAAAATATAAAAACAATTTACATTTATTTTGTATAATGAAAAGATACAATAAATTCCACAAAAAACATCACACATCCATCCCTTCCAACGTAAGCAATATATTTTCAGTCTTTAGTATATTTTGCCGCACACACTCTAAATATTGATTAGCCTCCTTCAGTTCTTTATCCAGTTTTTCCGCTCGCTCCACCCCCACCACCTCACTATTCAAATAGTCATTGTGAAGCTTTCGCAACCACCGAATACTTGTTTCCCTAAAGGCTTGAAGGGTCGGTGGATCGTGCTCATAATCCTGCTGTGTGAGATGCCCTTCTATAAGAGTCAAATTTTTCCTCCATATTGCAGGTTTCGCAACGGTGGTGGTTGTGGGGTGTTGCTATAACCGTGGTTGCTGGTGTTATGCTGAAAAAATGAATAATTTTATTTGTACTAAAATTCTCTATGAATTAATGAAAGGAAACTATAATATTAATTAATTAAAATTGTACATACCTCTCGAAATACTTCGAAAATTCATCCTCTACATCACTATCCCTGATGGAGATGATGGGGATGCTCTCTTCGAAGGGTGCTGGTTGCGTCATGTTATTTATGATGGGGATGGTCTCTTTGAAGGGTGCTAGTTGTGCGGTGTTATTTGATGGGCGCACCAAAACATCATGTAAAATACAAGGTTTTGCCTGTCTTTTTAGTGAAAGTTTAGATCGTTTACTGGATGAAGCCATTACTAATGGTGAATAATTAATGAGTATTCAATTAAAACTTTAACGTTATATACACATAGATCTGTTAACGTTAACAAAATTGATAACAAGTGGAAGTGGTTAGTACAATGACCTGAGCAAGCAAAGGTGATGCAGCATGAGTCATGAGAACAGTATTGATGTCAAGGTTAATATATGTTCCCAGTAAACGCTACAAAATGCAATCTATGCACACTGAAGCTCTTGCAACAAGTTATAAGCAGTTTTGACCTTGAATGCTAGGTTTATATTACTATATAAGGAGATAAAGAGCAGTTTTGTACCAGTCAGTATATTGCACTCACGACTAGAATTGCAATTGTATACCTAAAGTACTTCTATAGTTACTTAAATTTTAATTTTACATATCAAATAAATATAATATTTGTTTCCATTACTATATAATCGTGTGCTTCATATTTTCTTGCAGTGTTGGATACAGTTTTGAAGGTAACTATGAGTAACGGTATACCCAACAGTAGTGATATTGTTAATTTAACAAGAAATATTATTCCATTGTTGAAAACCCAAAATGAATTTGTAAGGCACATCCGTATAATTAACACTAATATTAAGCTATTGCGAGATATAATTCAAAATAAAATTTATTTAGAGACATGCGAAAATTTGCTTAAACTCGAAAGTAATTTATCATTGCTAAAGTGTTATCTTATAAGAGTTAAACAGTTAAAGAGCGCTTCAGAGAAAACAGGTAGTGGAAATGTTACTAAAAAGCGTACACGCAAATTAAGTTGGTACTCTCTAGATTCATGTTTCAATGGTAGGTTACTTACTGGAATTATAGTCAATATAGCAAACATCAAGGACCCTCTTATTTTTTTACAAAATGCATACAATAGTTTTGCGCGAAAGGTTAAAGTAATGCTAAGACAAACGATGCTAAAGGTCAATGTCATTTTAGTCTGCAATTTCATGCAACCTCAAAATCATGTTATTGAGTTGAAGACATTTGCCATAAAAAATTATGTCATCGATATTACCACCAATTTGCGTGAGTGGTATAACAATAACGTTTATTACAAATTACAAAAAAAGTTAGAGGAGTTTTCCGAAAGGGATTCTGGTTGGGCATTACATGAAGTTTTACATTTAAAGGTGAATATTAATAGCTATACTCCATTTAGAGGTGGCCTTTCGACTTACGTTAAAGTTCCTTACTTCATAGCAGTAAAGCATGCGGTAGTGAATGTTAAGAACGATGACGAGTACTGCTTCCTGTGGGCCGTTGTTTCGGCATTATACCCAGTGCAACTTCATTCAGATAGAGTTTACAGTTATCCTCATTTTAGAGATGTTTTGAATTATGGTTCAATTTCCTTTCCCATTAAAATAGATGATGTAAAAAAATTTGAAAAATTAAACAACCTCTCCATTAATTTGTTTTGTATTCAGGGGAAAGGTGTATTACCGCTAGTATTAAGTGTAAATCAAGAAAATAGTGTCAGGGAACCTATAAATCTTTTAGTACTTTCGCCTAATTATCATTCTGCGGGTTCTACTGCTGATGCTATTAATACAAAAATTATACTGTTTATCATTTCGCGTGGATTAAAAATATGTCAGCTCTTTTTCTAAACAACTATCGAGTAGGGGGCACAAGAAGTTTATTTGTTATCAATGCTTGAATCACTTTTCTTCAGATCACCTTCTACAAAAACATGTCACTCTCTGCCATCAACTTAATCAATGTTCAGTCAGGATGCCTACCGAAGCGGAGATGTTCCTGCAGTTCAAAAATTTCGCATTTCAGGAAAAGGCACCGTTTGTAATTTATGCGGATTTAGAAAGTATTTTAGAAAAGTGTACAAATTTAACATCACTTGGGGTAATACTCTATTTCATTCCAAACATATACCCTTTAGCATTGCTTACTACTTAAAGTGTTCATACAATGATTCTTTATCTCGATTTAGGCTTTATAGAGGAAATGATTGCATTCAATGGTTTGTTAAAGAGCTTCAAAGTATTGCACATTGGAGCACCGAAATCATTAATAAAATAATTCCTATGGGTACTTTAACTCCCAATCAGGTTGAACACTTTGAAAGCACTACGATCTGTCACATTTGCGAAAAACCATTTACAGATAATGATATAAAGGTCAGAGACCATAACCATTTCACCGGAGCATTTCGAGGAGCATCACATCAGAATTGTAACCTAAACTATAAAGACTCTCACATCTTACCGGTTGTGTTTCATAATTTGTCAGGTTATGATAGCCATTTCGTCATTAGAGAATTGGCTACTATTCCCGGTACGATTTCACTCCTACCCATAAACAAAGAAAGATATATCTCTTTCACAAAAGTAATAGAAGGTAGTAAAATTAAGTTTAGATTTATTGACTCTTTCAGATTTATGAGTAGTAGTATTGAAAAGTTATCAAACTATTTGGAAAATAGTAAAAAGTTATTACCGAGCTAAATGTAACAATGAAGAAGAATTTTCTTTACTAGTTCGCAAAGGTGTGTTTCCTTATGAGTATATTGATACTCGGGAGAAATTAAACGAGACCACGCTCCCTCCTAAAGAAGCATTTTCAGTCATCTTAATAATGAGGGAATCAGTGATGAGAGTTTTGAGCATGCGGTTAACGTTTGGAACAAATTTAGTATTAAATCGTTAGGGAATACTCAGATTTGTATCTAAAACAGACGTTCTACTTTTAGCGGATATTTTCGAGAACTTTCGGCAAACTTGTATAAGTACTTACGAGCTTGATCCTCTGCACTATTATACAGCTCCCGGTTTAGCATTCGATGCTATGCTTAAAATTACACAAGTAAAGTTAGAATTATTTACAGACATTGATATGTTAATGTTTATTGAAAGAGGATTAGAGGTGGTGTAGCTCAATGTTCAAATCGGTATGCTAAAGCTAACAATAAGTACATGGAGGAAAAATTTGATCCTACCTCTGAAAGTGTGTATTTAATGTACTACGACGTGAATAATTTATATGGAGCCACCATGTCAGAATTTCTACCATTTGGCGATTTTTCTTTTGTTGATGAAGCTAATTTTGAAACTTTAGATGTAATAAACCATCCTGATGATTCGGAAATTGGTTATATAGTCGAGTGTGATTTAGACTATCCTATAGAATTACATGAGAGTCATAGTGATCTACCGCTAGCACCCGAACATATGGTTCCACCCGCGTCTGATTCCAAAATGAAAAATTACTGCTTACCTTGTATCCAAAACGTAATTATGTAATTCATTACAGAAATTTAAAAGTATATTTAAAATATGGATTGAAGTTGGTAAAAGTACACCGTATATTACGTTTTAAACAGTCTCCGTGGTTAAAAAATATATAGATTTAAATACAGCCATGCGTCAGCAATCTCAAAATGAATTCGATAAAATTTCTATAAATTAATGATTAATAGTGTTTTCGGGAAGCTGATGGAAAATGTACGTAAACATAAGGACATACGGCTAGTAACGAAATGGGAGGGTCGCTATGGTGCTCGTGCTTACATATCAAAACCAAATTTTCATAGTTGTACAATATTTGACAATGATATGCTTATCATTCAAATGAATAAGCTTGAAGTATATTTCAATAAACCTATATATGCGGGATTCAGTGTTTTAGACGTTTCAAAAACTTTTTTATATAATTTTCATTACGGCTACACGCTACCCAAGTTCCATAATAATGCTAAGCTCTTGTACACGGATACGGATAGTCTCATATACGCCTTTTCGGTTCCCGATATCTATCAATGTATTAAAGAGGACATTGATAAATTCGATACATCTGATTATAGTCCGACAACATCTTTGGACTCCATTAGTAAACAAAAGGTCCCCGGCTTAATGAAAGATGAAAACCATGGCGAAATTATGGTTGAATTTGTAGGACTTCGTGCAAAAATGTATGCTTACACGGTTGATGAAAAGGTTGTAAAAAAATCAAAGGGTTCTACGCAAGCAAGCGTGAGGCAGATCACGATTAATGATTATAAACAGGTCCTGCTTGAGAGTAGCGTAATAAGGCGCTATCAACATCTCATAAGGTCAAAGAAACATGATGTGTTTACCATTAAACAAAATAAAGTCATACTCAATCCTTATGACGATAAACGCTTAGTAAATTTTGATTTCACTGATACTAGACCATGGGGTATAACTTTCAGTAAACAATGAGCAGTCTTCAAGTCAACTTGCAGGAAGAGCTGCAGTGCAGTAGTGATCAAATATACAAAAAGTACCTGAAGCGTTCTTTGACCTCTCCTGAAAACTATACATTTATACTGAATATATTACAAAATATTGTTATTCCCGATGAGTGTTTTACTGGTGTGCTATAAACTCAAAGTGTGCAAATGAAATTATTATTAGGACATTATTTGATAAAAAATTAAATTAGACGATACCATTAAAAGTTTTATGAAATTGTGTACCGATAAAGGCTACAATTCATTAACTTTTGATAAAGTAGATAGGATCTTAGACGATATGAGTGTACTTGGTGACATACCGCTTAAAATGTATCTATATGATTTATTAAGGGTTCATGATTCAACAAATGTTAAATCTACGTTAGAAAATATTGCTTACAAGGACACTGTATTTATTATAACTGAATGTATTGAGAAATCGACATATTATGCTAACTACAAGTGCCTCGATATTTTGATTGAAATATTATTAGAACAAAATATCAACTATAAGTTTCAACCGTGGGAAAACGATGAGCACCACAAAATTTATTACTGGATACTAGACAACATCAATAAAGGTGAAACAAATTCAAATTCCTGTTTGGGATGGAGGTGTGGGCCAGATTCGGGTATATGGCCATCCAGTAATTTAAGTGATTATATAAGTACTTTAGGTTCACTTTATAAGATAATGAAATTTTAAAAATAAATGTAATATTTAAAAAATAAAATACTATTATTTTTGTGTGTGTTTTATTTCATCTAAGAGCTACATCCTTTTCTACAAACTATATATATATATAACTAATATAAGTAATTTGTTTCACAAAGTACAGGTTAAATGTTATAAAACAATATCATCCTTATTGATCCATGATCTTTCATCCAATCCCCACCATTTTACGAATAACTTATTATTCTTGGAGCGAAGCACTTTTTCTACTAGATATACATCAGGATACTTTGTTTTTGTAATTCATGTTCATAAAACCCTCCCAGTACAGGATTTCCCTTCATGTCTTCAAGCATGTACGTAGTGGGGTTAGTAATGCAAACTTTCACAATCTTAAATAGTTCACTAGACCAATTGGGTGTGTATCCTTTGGCGAAAATATTTTTAAATTTACTGATTCGTACTATGTCACCCACAGAATATCGATTCCCATCGAATATTTTTATGTTAGTGTAAGCCTCTAGCTTTGTATGATTACCAACATCTTTGGGCTTCATTCTAATAGTTCTATGCTTACGATTGTTATAATCCATCGTTATGGTATCAATTGTATCAATCCATTTATATTTACCTTGCAGGCTGAATGACTTATATAGAGCACCTTTAATGGTTCTGATAACACGTTCAGCAATTGCAGCCTTCTTTGTGCTATAGGTAGAGTAATGATTGACTCCATAACGATGCATTAGTTTAGTAAAATGCGCATTGTAGAATTCTTTTCCTGCATCTGTCTGCAAATTGGTAGGTTTCCGACCTTTTTCAAAGATTGTTTGCACGGCCTTGGTAACTTCTTGACCTGTTTTCGTTTTAATCCTTTAGTCCATAAGTATTTCGAAAAACAGTCGATGACCACTAATATATACTTATAACCCTTATTTTGTTTGGCATATGTGTTAAATTCAGCTAAATCTGCTTGCCAAAGATCATCAAAACCTCTAATTATTGTTCGCCTTCGTTTAAAATTTTTCGTGCAGGTTTGTGCAATTCGTTGACGAGTTGTAATTTGGACATGGTGCTAATTTATTCACAATTTCTTTAAGTTGATGTAGTTTTTCCTCCAGCGCTAGATAAGCGTTGGCGTTTCCTTTGAAAGTGTTCCGAACTGCTTGTAAACAGAAATCAAGGTATCCTTTATTTATAGCATCACCATCTTCTTCAGGGTCACCCAACTGTGTCAAACGATTTCCATCCAAATCGAACCTTGTTGATACATAATATTGCCTAGTGATGACATCTTGAGGATCTATGGGATTGGCCACATTGCTGAGTCTCTTATTCTCAATATCAAATTGATTAGCATCAATCTGTTTAAACTGAGGGGCTAGTTTCTTTAATTGATACTGGACATATGAACGTCCAAATTTGTCAAGGGGCATTTTAGTTGTGACATGTCGACATCAATGCATTCTCATTTATATTGTTTAAAAAGCGGTTGTTCGGTTTTCAATGTATCCATCTTCATATAGTTCTTCTACAATTGATATTATGTCATTTACAACACCTGTGTTTCCGCTAATTTTTCTGCCCACAATACTTCCAGATCACGAATTAGTTCATGTATATCATTCCAATATTTATATTCAATGGGTCTGTTTGTTAATTCCTTAAAATATAGCTCCACCTCCTCCCTTGGTTGTGGTGGGTGATGATGACAGCAAGGGTTTGATTATTTGTGTATACTTTTGCTGCGGCTTCCTCGAATCTGTGCACTTATGTCATAATCTCGCCTTACTACATTCGTAGCCTCTAAAATAGTTCTATATTTTTTTCTATCTGTTGACTTTACTAGACTTAAGTCGGGTTCATTCATAATAAGCAGATCATATAATCCTGGAGTCCCTTTATACGTGACACCTTTAATAATTATATCGTCTCCTTTAATTGTGATGGGTGTATTACCAATTGTCCATTTATCAGTTTTGGTATCATAGTGGACTCCATACGTATGATCAATATCACCTTCAGCATTCTTCAAAATACGTTCAACATATATACGCGGCAATTCATTGTACTGCTCGAGAAATTCTTCCGAGATGGGTTCATTATGGGAATCATCTACGATACTAGACAGTTCTTCTTCTTCCTCCCCAGTATTAATCTCCCCCATGACTGATGTTTCCAAGAAAGATGGAAGACTTGAGGGAGGATTTCTTCGAAAAAACGGAAGCTGAGCTAGTGGACTAGTAGCACCCTTACTTGAATCACCTAATGGAGTGAGACGTGGGGTCCATTGAACTTGAGCTAGCGGACTAGTGGGGATAGTGGCGTGCTTTCTTGGAAATATCAATACGGGTGGTTTTTTAGGTTTAACATCAATGACCTCCTCCTCCTTTTTAGGTGTTTTTTTATCGATTTTATTTACTATTTCAGTTAGAGGTTCTATTAAAGGCTTATAAGTACTTTCGAATGTTCTTTCATTATCAATGCGAGCAGTCTTAATACTGTTATACTTCTGCCGTATTATTTTACGAGCCTGAATAATTTTTTTCTTTAATATCCTCTCCTTGTTGTCCATTGCGACAAACAGGTACCGGTTCACCTTGAACAGGTAGCTGTTTACACTAAACAGATAGCTGCTAATACCTAAACAGATCAGTTACTACTAAACTGCTGAATGCGGTTTAAGGTATTATATATATATATTCGCCTTATATACCAAAACGGATTTAATGAACAGGTACCCGTTTACCATGAACAGGTAGCTGTTGCGACAAACAGGTACCGGTTCACCTTGAACAGGTAGCTGTTTACACTAAACAGATAGCTGTTAATACCTAAACAGATCAGTTACTACTGAAACCAGTTTAAGGTATTATATATTCATCAAATCCTTTCCTATAGCGACCATTATTAACTTCAGCATCCTTGTTTATGACCATGAAACCAAACGGATCTACCCAGCACTTTGAACACATGTCCCGAAACAATTTCATGCTTATGGTGGGACTTATATGATCCTCATACGCATGTTTTAAGTTTAATTCATCTTGCTCAAATAATATAATTAGATTCGCATTATCACGAATTAATTGCTTTGGAATTTTACTGTAAGTTTGACTCAAATAGAAACAGTCAATATCGTTATGCCTACCCATAGAAAAATATGCTCTTATATTATTTTGCTTTTCACAAGCGATATCATCGAAAATAAAAATAGAGTTTGATTTTGCACAATTAGGCTCAATCACATCTTGATTGTCGCTGAAGGTAAAGTAACCTATGTCCTTCATTGGAAGTAAGATTTCCTGTAAAAGTTTGTACTTGTTTTGATTCAATGACTTAGAGTATACGTATACATGTTTAAATTTCAAACCATTTTTTCAGTAAGCAGACTGATCATTGCGTTTGTTTTACCGCAATTGGAGGGGCCGCATATAATACCACGTATACTATTAGGAAGTAAATCACCATGTTTTGAAGTAATAGACTTTTCATCAAAGTCATGATTTTGAATTGAGAGTTTTGTTTCTGAGCAACTACTTTCATCTTTGATGGATGAAATAAAACTAAACGAATAATTACAACATCTTTATTTATATATATTAGACTATACTACAATAATAATTATAATTTTTCACTTCTCCGGTGAGTGGACTGTACTGTACAATAGCATCATGGAGAATAAGACCATATACAACGATTCCATTATCGAAAGGTGTTAGAGATTCCATTTCCAATTTGATGTCCACTGTTGAGTTTTTAAGGATTCATTTTGTTTAGAGCAGTCCATTACAAATATTGGACATGATTTGAATTCGGAATAGTTGAATAATGCATCTTTATCATCTTCACCATAGTAATCACAACGAAATTTCAAAAATTGCGATAGGCAGGTATATATTGGTTGGCACTGAAGTTCAAATGCATTGCTTCATATGGATAATACTCAGAATTCAGATGTACTTTAAGATTTCTGATGTTAATGTGATCAAAATTTCCAGCCCTTGCTGACCTTGTATACCTTTTACCTTGTTGGAATGCAACAATTATCCAACGTGGTTTTTCCAGTTGCGTTGATGTTTTTATTGGCCATATGTCTGAGGTTGCTTGTTTTAAAGCAGGCAATTCATACAACTCCCATTGTCGAAATGGAACAGTAATAATAGAATTTTATTGATTCCTTGAAACAAGTTAAGTTTCGCAGCATCACTAAGTGTTAAGTGCGGTACTTTCCATTGAATTTTATTTAAGGTTATTGCGGCATCGACTTCACCATAGTAACAGTTTGTATCGCTTCTAGATCGAATTAAAACCAACTCTTGGCGCATATTCACGATTACCTGACGATAATCCTCCATTATTCCAAATATGTGGTTCAATGGTATGCATACTGTAAAAGATTTTTCTCCATTTTGCTCATCGAATTCTACTTGTAATGGTTCTTCATTCTTTGGTGACCATCCTAAATGACTTAGTGCTTTGCTTTTGCTTGCCGTATAAGAAATATATCCTTTAAGCGTAGATGTTATTCCTGGATTTCTACAAACATCCACTCTCTGACCACCTAACTCATAACGAATTTCTTCGAAAAGAAAGTTCGGGAAATTGTTGGTTAAGCTGCATGCTTTTCTTTCATCTTCTTTTTGAGCTCAAGTTTACCTTCTATGTACAGAAAACTATCATAAGTAGCCGTAATTAGATCTTGACTTTGAATTAAGATTCGTATTTCTTCGGAAGGTCCATATTTAGAAGATCCATATGGAAGATAAGTGTGAATATCTGATTTAATTATAGTATCATCAAAATGTACGTTTTGAAAGACGTTTAACGATTCTGCCATTGTGGTTGAGAACTTTTAAACCTATTGACGTTAAAAAGTATTTCTCTGCAGATGTTAACCGCAATGAAGGTTGATGACTAATTAATGACTTACTGTAGGGATGATGTCTTTTATATGAGTTTTGAAAGATGGAATTGGTCCTGGATTAATTCTCAGACCCATGTTCTTTTAGTTCTAAGCGTACAGTGAATGGTTCACTTTCACCAAAGTCTATTAATTCACCCTTTTGATTAGTCAAATTAATTGTTATATTACTAATAATGTCAGTGTTTACTTCTAAATATTGAGTATTGCTCGGAGTTTTATCTAGACGATAACCTGGAGGAACTGAAACATCAATCTCATATAATACTTTAGCAGGTTTCCGTTTCGATAAGATCCCTTTATAATGTTGCACTCTACGTGTAGATTAGTGTGTTTAAGTATTTGGATGTCTAACGCAGATGTATGTAAAATATTTGGTTCTAATATTTTAGACTCAAACCCTAGCATGCGCCCAATACAATTTTCTTTAGTAAAATCAATCTCAAATGAACTGTTTATCTCACATTTAAGTGTATTGTTGTTTGCTCTAATGATAAACTTTTCTGTGGGTATTTTAGATTTTAGATAATCGTTAATTTCATCTAACTCATATGCACCGTGTGGAATATTAATCACTTGCAAATGAGATGGATTTGTTCTAAAATAAAATCTATCGTTGCCTGCATAAATGTTTCTAATGCTGTTGCAGCCGTAAAATCCAACCAATCCAATAACGTATTTCTTCCCCAAATCTAGCTCTATCGGTGGATAGAAGTTGTAGCTAGCTGTGTTACCAACACCTTCTAAACTGAATGTTATTGACATAACTGAGAAAATTTGATGTTGTGCTGATTATTTATATAAAATTGTAGGCATAGGTGTCCGCAAATAATTGTATTAAACTCTTGATCTTGGTTGTAATTATAATATATTTTACACCCCCGAAAGTAGTTAATCACTTCGTTTGGTGGTCGAATATTACCGAAACTATCGTAATACCATACCCTTTTACCACGCTTTTTGTAGCAAACCCAATGGGTACCTGGTCCTCTTTGGCTATCTAAGTTAATAATTCCAGATTCATTTTTCCGTGGCAATTTAGGCATGCTATCTCTCATAAAAATATCCCTAAAGTACGGTACGTTTTTGGAGTATTTCTTTAAATCAGTATCCGTTAACGGTCTTTCCGGTAATCTATTCAGTTTTTTGGAAACGGTTTTAAGTATAATGCACCACCACCAGATTTGTTTGGTTTTAGATATAGTGCACCGCCTTTCTTATTCATGGAGCCTATAGCGACCGATTCCATCATGCGATTATGGCGCGATGTCTCTTCCTGCAATTTTTAGCATTTTTAGCATCATTGACTGCTTTAGCAATTCCTGATGCACCGCCAGCTAAAGCACCGATTGCTGATAATCCTGCGAATAACGGAATAAGAAATGGTAAAACCCTCCTTGTTTAGGTAGGGGAATTACTCTAGGAACTTTAATGTTTTTCTTTCCTCCTAAATTTTTACCACACGTTTTGCCGTTGAAAGCGCTGACTTTATTGTGTCTGTGAAATTTCCGTTAGGTTTAATTTTTTAGCTATTGTCTTTCGTAAATGCAATAAATTTCCACCATTGCATTTCTTCTTCATATTAGATCGACGTTTACACCCCATTCCCAATTTTCTCTTTGCTTTCATGATGGTACTGACTGCTAAAGCTGCAGTTCGTTCACCTAGCGTTGCGTCTAATGATTTAAAGCGCTCCCAAGCTTTTTTTGTAAAATTTTATCTGCTTTATGTCTACTTTCTAAATCTCGGTAATCTCTGTAACTGATATCATGAAGTTTGCACTGAGCATCTAATTGATTAATGCCGAGGTCACCGCGTGCGAGTCGTTTTTCCAACTTTGTACCAGGACCGCAATACTGGTAACCAGGTAAATGCAATTCAAACGGAAGTTTATTGATTAGACCATTCACCAAACCACCACCACCTACACTCTTTCGCTTCTTAACTAGCATTGTTTACATGGATGGATAGAAGGGGTATTTATACCTAAATTGAGAAAAACAAATCATAGTTATTTCTTTATTCAGTAAATGCTATACATTAGATAAGCAGGACGATAATACAAAATTTCCATTAAACATACAGTGTTATGTGAATTAATATTATACTTAGCATTTATAACATCATCAATATCTTTATAAATGTCATCATCACCACCACTGAATTCTTTCTCACGAAAACGACGGTAGTCAACAACTTGTTGTATGAACTTTTCATAAAAACACACCAGATTGTAAGATTCAAGAAATTCCAATCTATAGCTTACTATATCCTTTAAATTGAATAGTTCTTCTATACTATGTGAGTTGAATGTACAAGAACAGCACTTGTAGTTTTCTATCATAACAGTTTTCAAAATTCTGTCATATCCTTTAATTAATTCCCAATTGTAATAAATACCAAGATTACTAGATAGAGATTCATAATGTTGATCATAGATTATATCTTCTTCATTTACATTTGACCAATCAATTTCATTTTCAATTTCTTGAGATCGAAAAATTGTAATTCTACATATGAATGCCATCTTAGAAGCTCATTCCATTCCTTCATATCCAACACTACATTATTGCTTTGATCACAATTACCGCACCCAATACGCACCACTGGTGCAAGGTTGAGGTGTGTACTGTATCCAATTTCAGATGTTTTGCATGATGAGTATCGTTCGATAGTTTATAATAGGTACAATCGATTAAGTATTCCTTAGCTGCTTGTTTATACACTTCATCCTTATATTGAAATGATGATGCGCAGTCAGTCTTAGCAGAAGAATAACCTTCATCGTGTTTCTCTTCATTTTACTACTACTACTACCATCACTATTTTGACAGCACCAACAAAATGTTAAATTATTCAGATTGTTACTGCAATGATGTGATGTATCCATATATAACGGTGAACTTCTGAGTTTGGATCGTTCCAGAAATGATTTTATTGCTACTTGCATGACTTTACTTGCTCACAATTTCACTATGACTAAACGCTGCTTAAGAAAATAATTCTAGTATTTCAATTTTACATATGGTGGGGTGCTACTATTAAAAGAAAATGTTATGTTTGTTGTTTTGCCAGCTGCACCCAAACTACTTATAAACACATCCTTCGTGTTTAGGAGTGTTTTAAATTCTTCAATTCGTGTTTCTTCTTTTTTGAAATACACATAAAAGCGTTCCGGTAATACACATTTAAAATCACCCGTTTCTATCACTATACGTTCACCGTACTTAGTATTAATTATATCCATATTCGTTACTTTATACTTTCTCGATATATCGAGCTCGCACGCATTCTTAAAGGGTTTGCAATAGGTGCTTTGGTTTAACCCTGTTAATTCCATATTTAACAATTATGTGTTGCAGACTGATCTCAACATACAGCTCGCTGCAGTTTATATAAGAAATATGCGTCCTACATATTACAACATGCTTAAACTTGTTAAATACCTACTGTTGACCTTGACTATAAATATAATATGATGATGATGATCAGCTCCAAAATTTATATTTCCCCTAAAAAGTTTGACCTTGAAAATTATATTCTTAGATTTATGATTACCTTGCAATTTCTATTTTTAGCTTTTCACCTTGACCTTTTATACTTCTAAGAAATATGACACCACCGTAGGTCAATAACCTTTGACCTTGAAAACTATTTTAGATTTATGATTACCTTGCAACTTCTATTTTAGCTTTTCACCTTGACCTTTTATATTTCTAAGAAATATGACACCACCGTAAGTCAATAACCTTTGACCTTCAAAACTATTTTTGATTTATGATTACCTTGCAACTTTTTAGCTTTGACCTTGACCAACTACATTTTAAATCTCCCGCTTAAAGTTCGACCTTGAAAGAGCTCCAAAAGCTTCCGATTTCACCACCAGAGGGCGAGTGACTCCAAAAATTTAAATCCCCCACCACAAGCATGCTTGAGACGTGGAGCGCGTTCTGGCATAACGAGAAAACTCACTTGACCTTGAAATAAATCCCCATAAGATTTACATGGGTGACCTTGAACTGGTCCAGGATCGGCCTTATATGTCTACTAAAGATGTAAAAAAAACAGAAGGTTTATTGGATTATATACCCATCACAGAATTAATCTTCGGTTTTTCTTTTTAAATATATCTACTACTTTATTCGCATCGATTTCTATCCCGTAGTGAATATTCATGAGAGCCAAGCCGTTCAATCTGTTTTCACTGGTTGTGTTCCGCGAGTAGTTTTATAAGTCTCCTTGGGCTTGAAAAAGTCCTTCCTGGGGTAGCAGTGGAAACGGGTATGGTAGCCAATATTTGTAACAATGTGTAAATATTTGGATATGGTTTTTGTTCGCACTTATCTAAGCATTCCAAAGCAGATTTTGGAGTAGGCGGGGAGGTGATAGTCATAGCTGCTTTCCACACTTCAAGTTCTGCTTTAACGACAGATGTAATTCTTTCGGGAAGCACTGCCGAATACGTACAAATTGGCTCTTCCATTTCAGAGCTGGCCGCAAAATTTTAAGGCAACACTCCAGATTGTGCCTCTACTACTTTACGGTGTTTCGTAAACCTCTTAATCTATGTATGTTCTAGAAATGGGATGAATAAATTTATTTTATAATACGTGCATACGGGTAAATCCATTTCAAATCAACCAATGATGGTTGCTGTCAAAATTTATTTATTTTTTATTTTTTTACCCAAATTAGCACAACTATCAGAGAGTTTAAATCAGGGGTTTTTAAATTTTTAGGGCTTTTAGTTAATTTCTAGGCGGCCATTTTGTGTTGGCGCGTCGGTGAAATGTACACTTTGCAGGGGTTAGCGCAAAGCTCTGTAGCTTCTGTGTTTTTCAAGATATTGGACTCAAACAAAAACTGTAATAATGGTAGTGAAATGTTGAATAATTTTGGTCCTATGCTTTGTTAAGCCTATCTTATTGCAAATGCCTGAAAAAAATTATTAAACTTTTAATTTGAAAAATGAAAATCTTCATTTTTAAAATGAAAGTTTTTATAGAAAGCAATGAGACTCACCTTTAATTTTTTTTCTGGATGGAGGCTTGATAGTGTACTAATTCTTGAAAAAGATTCAAGCCTATGAACCTTATCCCTTTTTTTCTATGGACCTTTGAACTTTGCGATTTTTCAAAAATTGGCTATTTCAACCTTGAATATCTCAGAAGGGACACACATTAAAATTACCAAATTTTTACAAAATGCTCTTTATTTGTATATCAACAAGTGGCAAAAATTTGATCACTGAGACTATTACTTTTTGCGTTATAATTTTTTGAAATTAATAAAAATGTCATTTTTGTGCACGTTATTATAAGTTTTAAATATTGATTACTAGTTAGTTTTTATTAGTAAATTGCGAACAGTTAAAACTAAAATATTTTAGTTTGATAGATTATCAGCTTTAGCAATAGTGAATCATATTCAAGTCTGAACTTGCAAACTCCCTACCACTGAAGTATGCATCATGGGTCAGCAGTGTTAGTCAGTAAACCATGAGCTGTCAGTGATCATTGTGCAATTAGATGTAGTGGATGTAGTGTTTAGTTGAGTTTGTGTTAAAATGGAGTGTTCTTTAGGAATAGTAACTGGTGAGTTGTGCCACAAACTTGATTATCAGCCTTTTTCTAAGGAAATATACCAAGTAAACAATTTAAGTGAAAGAGAGCAAACAGAACTAAGAACATCAAATAAACTTTAAACAATTTGCAACTATCATAAAATTAAGTACCTTCACAAGTACCATCATGTGTTTGGAAGAAAATGTAGTGATCCTTTAGGTTATCACAAAAAACCAATCAGAAACGGTTTAAGAGAGATTCTTTTTGCGCATTTAAAAAAAAAAACAAAGTGTCCCTGTTCAGCTAATACCTGGTAAATCTATTTGTGCTACGTGTAATAAAAAAATATTTGGTTTGGCTGTAGAAGAAAAAACAAGTGATGTAGATATGGATTTTCAACTAGAAAATGATACTGAAAAGTTTGTTTCTGAAGAGGCAACCGATTTGGATGTGCTAGATAGAGTTTGTAGCTCATTAGACTTGTCACCTTGTACTAAAATAGTCAAACTTAGCAAAACCAAACGTTTGTCAGCACTTAAAAATAAATCAGAGAAAATAGGTTCTGCAGTAAAACGAATGTTAGCGTCTTCTTTTGAAGAAACTGTAACAGATGAGGAAGGAAACGATGAAAGGGAAGAGGTACTGTCAGAAGAATACAAGGAACTTATTGAAAATTAAAAGAAAAATGTGCAGTAGTCAAAAAGAAGACAAAATAAAGATCATTAGCCTTTTGCCAAGCAGTTGGTCGAAAAAAATATTGGGGAGTTTAATGTTACAGATTACCAAGTACGATTAGCAAGAAAATTAATGAAAACTCAAGGTGTGATACCTGATTTAAAAAAGAGACATGGCAACAAACTAAGTGATGAAATTGTTAATGATGTTATTAAATTCTATGAAGAGGATGACAACAGTCGACTTTGTCCTGGAAAAAAAGAATGTGTGTCGATGGGTAAAAAAGTGTACAAACAAAAGAGACTAATATTATTCTCTTTAAACGAGTTGTTTGTCAGTTTCAAGAAAAAATATCCTCATCATAAAGTTGGCAGATCAGCTTTTTGCTCATTGAGGCCAAAGTGGTGTGTATTGCCAGGAGCAGCTGGTACTCACAATGTTTGCGTATGCAAATACCATCAAAATGTCAAACTTATGGTAGAAGAAGCTAAACTAAACAGATTATAAAGATGTAATGGATATGATGGTTTGCGACTCTCAGAAACCCGAATGTATGCTTGATAAGTGTGAGTTCTGCCCAGGAAAGGATATTCTTTTGGAGTTATTACGTGATGAAACTGATGACCTTTCTGAAGATATAACGTTCAAGCAATGGGTTAGTACCGATCGAGCAGAATTAATCACTCGAGTGATGCCGCTTGATGAATTTTTTGAGGAACTAGTTGAAAAGCTAATGAGTTTGAAAACCCATCACTTTATTTCCAAAGCTCAGTCAAAATACTTAAAAAACCTCAAGGAAAACTTGTCAACAGATGTTTGTGTAACTCTATGTGACTTCGCAGAGAATTTTACGTTTGTCATACAAGACGAAATTCAGAGTTTTCATTGGTCCAATCCACAAGCAACCCTACACCCTTATGTGTTTTACTTCAAGAAGGATGGTGATGACAAAGTTTACTGCAAGAGCCTATGCATTATAAGTAATAACTTGGACCACAACACCACAACTGTGCATACCTTTCAAAAATACTTCATTCAAGAAGTAAAGAAAGTAGCACCGCAAGTAAAAAAGGTAGTTTACTTCAGTAATGGGGCCAGTAGCCAATATAAAAATAAAAAAAACTTTACCAACATATGTCACCACAAGTCTGATTTCAATCTTGACGTTGAGTGGAACTTTTTTGCTTCTTCTCACGGCAAAAATGCATGTGATGGTATCGGTGGCACAACAAAAAGAGCAGTGACAAAAGCTAGCTTGCAGCGACCATATGAAAACCAGATACTAACAGCTGAAGAAATGTACAGGTTTTGTGTTGAAAATGTACATGGCGTACATTTCATTTATGTGCCCACTGAAGAGGTTCAGCTAAACGGCAAGAAGTTAGAAAAGCGATTTGATGTTTGCAAAAGAGTTGTGAATACAAGGTCATACCACAGATTTGTTCCTTTAACTGGTAGCGTAGTAAGATGTTATATATACTCTGATTCAACCGAATTCATTGATTGCAGTACTTCTACAGTTCAAAAGCAAAGTGTATTTTCACTGAAAAGTAATGATAGAGTAGCTTGCCTTTATGACGAAAAGTGGTGGATTGGTACAATTGAAGATATAAGCGAGGAGAACAACGACCTTTTTATCCACTTCTTTCACCCCTATGGCCCGAGAACTTCTTTCAAAATCTCAACAAATGACAGAACTTGGGTTCCAATCAGTAAAGTACTAAGAAAGCTAGCTCCAACAGAGTTCACAACCACTACAGGTCGTTCCTTTAATATCAGTGACAAACTATGTGATGAAATCAGCCAACTTTCTACATCAATGATATCTTAAGTGCAGTGTTAAAAACAAAAAGGATGTTTTTTAAAATGTGAGATGTAAATAGATGAAACAGAGCTACTTGTTTGCTAAACACAAACATTTGTATTCAGAAATGTCATAATAATCTCTGCCAGAAAGTCAGTTTTTTTTTAAATTTCAGCTATGTTTAAGACAATTTATCTACAAAAGCCAAAAAAATCTCAGTGATCAAATTTTTGCCACTTGTTATACAAATAAAGAGCATTTTGTGAAAATTTGGTTATTTTAATGTGTGTCCCTTCTGAGATATTCAAGGTTGAAATATCCGATTTTGAAAATCGCAAAGTTCAAAGGTCCATAGAAAAAAGGGATAAGGTTCATAGACTTGAATCTTTTCAAGAATTAGTACACTATCAAGCCTCCATCCAGAAAAAAAATTAAAGGTGAGTCTCATTGCTTTCTATAAAACTTTCATTTTAAAAATGAAGATTTTCATTTTTCAAATTAAAAGTTTAATAATTTTTTTCAGGCATTTGCAATAAGATAGGCTTAACAAAGCATAGGACCAAAATTATTCAACATTTCACTACCATTATTACAGTTTTTGTTTGAGTACAATATCTTGGAAAACACGGAAGCTACAGAGCTTTGCGCTAACCCCTGCAAAGTGTAAATTTCACCGACGCGCCAATACAAAATGGCCGCCTAGAAAATAACTAAAAGCCCTAAAAATTTAAAACCCCCTGATTTCAACTCTATGATAGTTGTGCTAACTTGTGTAAAAAAATAAAAAATAAATAAATTTTGACAGCAACCTTTTTAATTCAAATTGGTTGATTTGAAATGGATTTACCCATACAGGGTAGACCATTCTAAGTGATATACGCGAATATCTTGAAAAGGAAAAGTTTTTTCAAAGAATGTTTCAGACAAAAGTTTTATGGCTTTAAGGGGGAAAGATGATGGCATCAATTTAATTATAGATGGCGCCACTTTAGAGATTTCATCATGTCGGCCATTTTTTTAAATGGGAGTGGATTTTTTTTTCAAAATGAAAGGTGTAGCTGGCAATAAGACGAATACAACAGTTTTTTGTTTGTTTTTTTTCATCGGATCACTTTTCATTGAGTTACGGTGTTCCAAAGTTTATAAAGTAAGTAAAAGTTTCCACCCCCTCATAGTGTACGTATTTTGTAACTCCACACCACTCCACATCTCTCTCTCTCCCTCTCGGTGTTGTTCCTATCCGTTATCTGGACCGATTCTGTTTGATGGTCAACCAGCTCTAGGCTGATTGACACGCATTTTCCAGTGCTTAGCATTACCCAGGATGAACGATGTGGACGTGAGGGGGCTTTCATCCCGTTGGGGTGCTTGATTAGCGTGAGTCCATTTGCACGATTTTTTTTTACAAGAGATGTTCGAAGATGTTTCCATTTTCTTGAATACATAACGCGATTCTTCGCTCAAAATGGCTAACAGTTGTTAGTAATACGGCCCGTGGTGTATTTGTACACGCAGTTTCGATTCTCTGAATCATGTCTTCTCGAGTTGCGAGCCCCCGCTCGTACACAACATTTTTTAAATAACCCCATAAATAAAAGTCGGATGATGTCAAATCGGGAGATCGCATTGGCCATGCTACTGGTCCATCTCGTCCAATCCACATGCCATTGTAACGTCTATTTATATAATCTCTTACAATTCCCACATAATGTGACGGGACCCCATATAATTGAATCCACATTCTGAGTCTTGTGTACAAATCAACACCTTGCAAGTATTCCTGGTAGTTCATTCCTTAGAAAGGTTAAAAAGGTCTGACCGTTTACATTACCATTAAAGATGTATGGACCAATCAGGTAGCCGTTAATAATACCGTACCACACTTATTCTGTATTATGTGTTTTGTAACTGTGGTTTCCTATTAGTGGAGTTGATCAGCCTATTTCCACAGTTTATGCTTTTTGAGCGCGACGTTTCGGAAGCGGACTCTGCTTCCGTCATCAGGCTTAGTCCTGAGAAGGACTGTTTTCGCACTTGGGTCGAATTCATATATTATATATAATTTTTTCCCAAGCACTTGACTGCTCTTAGATTCGAACCTGGTACCTTTCACTTACTAGTCTGACACCTTTGCCACTGAGCCACGGAGTAATCCAATATATATATATATATATATATATATATATATATATATATATATATATATTATATTATATATATATATATATATATATATATATATATATATATATATATATATTTCGCCCTTGCGGACGTTGTTCTTGTGTTCCTGTGTTCTCACTTTGAGTGGTTTGCTCTCTCCTATGTATGCTCTGCCGCATTCGCATGGTAGGTTATATACACAATTCTTGGAATTCTGATCTTCATTGTATGGTTTGGTTTTGGTTAGTATTCCCCTGAGCGTTCTGGTCGATTTGAAGGCAGTGCTTATCTTGTATTTGCTGCCTATCCTTCGTATTTTGTCTGATACCGTACCACACGTTAATACTCCTGCGATGTTGAATGTCAATTTGTCTGTCCCAACGAGGATTAACACCTGCTCGATAATGACAATTGCGTCTGTTTAGTTCTCCAGTATTTTAAAATGTTGCTTCATCACTAAACATTACATAAAAAAAAAGGATGGATTATCTCTATTATTGGGCTCATCGGCAAAACGGTAAGCGCAACCTCATATCATTTGGTGTAATAGCTTGCATTAACGTTACGCGATATGGATGCTTTCTTAAAATTCTTAGGATGGTAGTTCTATTTGTCTCTATTTGGTAGCTACTATTATGAGGATTGGGGTGAACTGACGCTAAAACGGCCAATACACGTACATCGTTCTCATCATACTCATGATTTTGTCTCCTACGTACTAAGTTACCCTGTTGAGCTCTTAAATAATTCCTTGGAATAACAACAGCATTCTGATGGCGCCTATTTGAATACCGAATTTGATAAAGAGCAGCAGCTTGCCGATAATTATTACGACATTCGCCAAGAATAAGCATCATGTCAACCCTTTCTTGTGGAGGATAAACACCCATTATTTTTAATGTCGACGTAGATTTTAACGATTATCAAGCGTCAAGGTATCAATGTTTTTATGCGGTACTCAGTTTTTTACTTACTTACTTTTACTCAATTTATAAACTTTGGAACACCGTAACTCAGTGAAAAGTGATCCGATGAAAAAAACATTCATCTTATTGCCAGCTGCAACTTTCATTTGGAACAAAGATCCACTCCCATTTAAAAAAATGGCCGCATGATAAGATCTCTAAAATGGCGGCATCTGCAATTACATTGATAATGTCATCATCTTTCCCCCTCAAAGTCATAAAACTTTTGTCTGAAACATTTTTGGAAAAAACTTCTCCTTTTCGAGATATTGAATAAAATCCGTTAAATATATCTAACAAATTGGCAGCCTATTAAAAAATAACCGACGAATTTTTATCCCTCTTCGCTTCACGTTTAGAATTGGTTGAAATCTTATTACTATTTACTTCCTATTGTGTATATAAGGTAAGTGTTTTAAGTCAAATGACAAAAGAACTTCGTTCACTGCACATTGCAACCTGCTTTATCAGACTCACTAGGTAATCGGTGATGACTGGCAACAGAGGAGCTGATTGAACGCGACTAGTGCGGGTGGGATACGATACTGCACGAAAATATGCAAAGGGTACCGAATGCGATCGGATAACGTACGGCGGCGGCGAGTGGGCGAATCCAAAATACGTATTAGTGTGATAATTAGTAATAAGTTATGCCGCTCGTCTCTCCTTATTTTAATATCATTAATGTTAATATCTTAACTTTTCGGGGAAGGGGGTTAACCCCAAACCCTCCCCTGGCTACCCTCGTGATTGTGTGTATTCAAACATACAGGCTGCGAAAGTGTAAATTTTGTACACTATAACGTATTGACTCAATGACGTTGGAGTACTGCCGCATTTTCATAACATACGAACCATGTCAAAATGTCAGTTAATGCGCACCAGTTTGTATGAAAATGTTGTATCTTTGCGCATGCGTAACACTTAAAAAAGAGAAAAACCACAAACGTCTAAAGAAATTCGAAACACTATGAATCATTTCACGGAAAAATTTTGTTGCAGATAGCAATTATTTATAACGTAATGAAGTATGTTATTGCAAAACCTTTAACCATAGGCGCGCATAGTATCCAGAACGGGAAACATTTACAGAAATTATGCAAAATGAACAATGCAGGAACTATTTTATTACTAAAAATAGTTATACGCAAAAAGTTCTGTTTACAGGTATTTGTGATTTCAAGTAATGGGACAAACAATTTTAAGTTTTTTAGTAGCTAATAATTCACAGAAAGTCAACGTCAATTATGTGAGCATCCCCACTTCTTTCGTGATTTTATAATCATCGTTTTAGTCAATTAAGTACCGGCTTACTTTCAAGCGCTAGAATAAATCAAAAGTATGGGTGTTAGCTGTTTTACAAATTGTGATACATCAGAGCTATTTAAAATAAAAGAAAAAGTTAATGTGCAACAAGTTTATATCCACCATTGGTCCACCATCAGCATGTTTTCCTTTTTTTGAAACATCTCTTTATACCTAAAAAAAAAACAAAATGTAGTTGAAGTCCCAATTACCCCAAAAGGGATAATTAGGGCCGTATGTTATTTCATGCTAGAACTCAATGATTTAATGTTGGGGTAAATGGGTACCAAGATTATAACTGTAAAGAACATGTTGCACCAATTTTTAATTTTACATCATACCTTTTCAACTCAAAAAACTATTAAAAGTTTATTTTGTGAAACTTCATGCTTTTCAAAAGAAAATTTATACAAAACAAACCACGTAATATAGAATCATGAAACTTTGTTGTTTTGCTATTCAATGCACATAGATTGAAGAAAAAAATAATTTACAGTTTTATTTTCAAAGGAAAACAGTAATTGCTTACCATTTATTTATAAAATTTGAGTCTTATTGTAATTGGATACAAAGCATTACTAAGTACGAGTTTAAACTTCAAAAAGAAAAATTTCAATCCATATTAACAAAGTAATTAAGATTTAACATCGCTTGAATTCTTAAAAAAATTGACTTAGACTTAGATTCTGGGTCTTCTGTTAAGTAGGCATTGAACTTCATTTTTACTATTTTGCATGTTTCCTGATCCAAACCGATGTAGCCACGGGAGGAAACGGGAAGGAGATGTCATCTTCTGGGGGGCATGCATAATGTCATCTCTGTCTGGCCACATAAACTTGTTCTCTCTTTTGATGCAAGTAAACTTAAGATTATAGAATTTTGTGCTATTGGTGACACCAGCTTCTGCCAAGTTGAGAGAAATATACCATTGTCTATCATATACCGCGACAACAAAATCATTTGGTTTGGGCGCTTTGTCTTCAGGTGCAGTCTTGGACCATTTACTTGTTCCCGATGTTCTGGGCTTAGGGTTTGAAGGGTCAAAGTTTTCATCTTCTGAGCCATCTTCCAGTAGATCAGCTGAACTACAATCGCCAAATTCTTCGTCTGAAGCTGAAGTACTACTGCTTTCCTTTGCTTTTGACATTTTTTGCCTTTTTACAGATTTTCTTGTAGGTTTAGGTTTTACTTTATCACTGTCTTAAGATTTTTCATGTACTCCTTGTTTTTTAGTCACCTGACCTTGTCTTTCCTTTGTTTTATTTTTCTTAGCTTCAATTTCCTCTTCAGACTCTTTCAATTTTTCCATGACATCAGTTTCTGTCAACGCCATATTGTTAAAATTCAGCCTTCTTTGATTTGGAGTTTTGAGCTTGGGGCGTTAGATGTTTAAGAAGGATTTGTCTGAATGCAAATATGTCATGATTGTGTCGGATTCTTGCTGTTGAAGTTCTGTGATTGTAGTTGTGTGCCTATGTACCTCTTGGTTAATACCTGCTTCTGTTTCTTGTCCTTGAATTAAAGTTATAGGCCTTGTGGTCGCGCTTGCAGGTGTGGTCTGAGTAGTTGGTGTAGGTCGACTAACCAATGGTGGTATTTTGATTAGGGCTTTCTGACGACATACTGGCTATAAACCACAGGATCGAAAACCGGCCTTTGCCCTTATGGTCTTCTCTTTAAAGGCACCAATTTCACGTATGTCTCATTAGCCCTGGAAAGTTTTCTTTGATTATGGTTTTGTACGAGTTTTCTTCCATACTTCCGCTTTACTTTCATCCAAACCTTTTTGGCAGGGGCCAAGACTCCTACATCAAGGGGCTGCACTTTGACGAGTGAGCAAGTAATGATACTGTATGGATATTGTTGTCTATTGCTAATTTACTTACGGCGTTTCGAATGTAGCTTCCATGGCCATCAAATAAAAGTAAGATTGGTTTAGGCCACTCTTTGGTCCAATCAACAAATTTTTAGAAGAAACAAATGTTTTTGCTTTTGTGAATTATAAAAGGAGGGAAGATTTCTCCATTTGCACTAACACTCTCAACTACGGAAAATGTCTCCTTACCGCCTACCACCCTGTACTTGTGACACACTACACGCACCTTTTGCAGCCAAAAACCGTTGTCCCAATATGGGATGAGTAACATGTTTCATGATGGTTCATAATGCTGTTCCTGTAATACCTAGACTTTCTATTTTTGACTTATACAAATTGAAAAACTTGTTGAAAGCTGCTGGTGTTGCTGAAACCTTGCGAGCATTTTGCATTGGTTGAGCTTTGCGTTGTGCAATTGCAGGATATCTCTTTAAAAACTCTATCATCCATTCTTTGCCTGGCCCATCATTGTTCTTAGAAAATGATTTTTTTATGTTATTTACCTTGAAATATTCTTGTACTATACCAGCAATTTCGGCTCGCGTCATTAGTTTCTACAAGGAACTCAAATATTGAATGTTATCAGCAATTTCCTGCTCTATCCTGGCAGGAATCAGTTGATTACGCCCAGGCCCCTGTTCGTCACTGTTTGTTTGCGTTGAATACGATTTCTTAAGAGTGTTTTTAGGGATGTTAAATGTTTTTGAAGCATTATACATGTTGTTACCATTTTTGATACTGTCAAGAGCTGCATTTAAAACGTCCAAACTGTACTTAGGAACCGTTTTTCGTTCGTAGTTACGAGACATCTTCACTTAACTAACAACCCACTGTTTTGAGGTTATTTTTATTCATCAATCACTATCCTAAACAAAAAACACCATTGCAAACACAAAAAGAAACATCCAAACTACTTTAACACAGCAATGCCAATCCAAACTCATGGTAGGACGCAATTACCCATGTCTATCAATATTCTTTAGTTTTAATGGAAAAAAAATGTTACAAGCATTAAAAATAATATAAACAAAAAGAACTCATTTTCCAACTTCGGGATAATTGGGGCCTATTTTCCACCCGTATTATTTTAACCCCACACTGTAAGGGATGAAAATTGAAAATTGTTGCAAATGTCTTAAACCTTCCAGTTGCCAAATTTTCTTTTTATTTGGGTGTTAAAGCAATTGGTGTACTCAAAAAGCCTAGAAAGTTCTTGTTTTTTGCTTTTCAAATAGGACAAAAACACGTTTAACTTGAAATCCATAAAAAAAGAAAAAAATCTGCTACTTTTCCAAAAATTTTATGTGTAAAACCAATCGCTAGGCAAAACTTATCATGTATTTAACATTTGGATTTATCATTTTATTTCACCAGAAAAAAAAAAAAAAGTTAGAACCTAATTCCCCAGGGTCCTAATTTCCCACTCTACCCTACCATAAATTTGGGCTTACCATTTCGCATACCATCCCGGATAAGAATCTTTGCCGTAATTTTAGATTAATCGCTTAACATGCCGTAGATTTTGTTTGTCTCCTCAATTAGGTAATTTCATTTCCCGGAATATGTACAGTGTGTCCCATTTTCGATGATATTTCGGGGTATCCATTTACGAGTAAAGATAGTTGCGGTTTTTACAGTACCGTGCAACTTTTTTGTGAGAAGAACGCTGGTATAAACAAAACTTTCATAACCCGCTACATTTCTGAGATACAGGGCGAAATTGAAAATATTGCATTTTGGGACCCCCCTTGTATCTACGTTATCCTTTAATGTATGGCAAAGGTAAAAATTGGTTCTTGTACAGTTTTTTACGTAGAATCCAGTGGCGTAGTCGTATTTTTGCTGTAAGCTGTCAATTTTTAGCTATAAATAAAACTTATGGTATATTTTCCTTACGTTTGATTGGAAATTTTGTAAGCTTTACAAAAATATATAATATTTGATGTGTATTTTAAATAATAAACCTAAAATCTATGATTTCACAAAATCTGCGTAATAACATAGTGTGTGTACTATATAGCGTTAGAATTACTAGGTCGTGAGTTAATTATATTAGGATATTACAAACAGAAATTTTAAAAAAGCTAAATCAATTTTAAGGCAAAATAAAACTGAAAAACAACGTAATATTAACTCTATAGTAACCCCATAATAGATTTTCGCCTTAAAAGAATGCTCAAAATGGTGCCATTTTCCCGAACGCAATGTTTACATGCAGTGGTTATGCTTTTAAAGCATTTAAAATAATTATGGAACGTCTTCGCAATTTTTGAAATCCGCATTGGTGGCATTAAGTAGTTCATCTATTGTCCGATGACGGGTACTATAAACCGTATTCTGCAAGTAGCCTCATAAGAAAAAGTGTGGATAAGTCAGGTGACCGTGGAGGCCATCTAATTGGTCCATGCGTACCGATCCACTTTTGCGGGAAATAATTGTCTAAAAAAGGTCGAACAATTACAGCATTATGTGCGGGCGCGCCATCCTGTTGGAAATGTATCCTGTTAAGATGAGCTAAAGGAACATTGTCTAGTAACATAGGGATAACATCTTGCAAAATTTCAAGATATCTGTTCCCTGTAAGACTGCCTTCATAAATTCTGTATTCTATTTGTTGCCCTAAAATAAAACAAGATACCCGATCGACCCTATTGCACTCTTTTGAATAGCACATGCTGCTTTTCTTGAGACCAATGCCTACTATTAGAATGCCTGTTAAAAATACCTGCACTCGAAAAGTAAGCCTCGCCGGACCATATTATAAATCTAGCAAAGTTATTATCAAATTCGAATTTGTTCCAAATACCAGTTGCAAAACAGTAAACGACGTTCTGCATCCCCAGAATGCAAATGGTGAACAATTTTAATCTTGTATGGCTTAAATTTATGTTTGGTCAATATTCGTTGAATCCGAGTCTTGGGAACACCAATCTCCTGCTCTAGAACTGCATGATTGTGAAGGCGTTGCCTCTATACATGCTAAACGTTGACTTCATCCGTGTCGCGATTTTCCTTATTACCCATTTTTGGTCGGGGTTGGATAAATGATCCATGTTCTACCATTTTTTTTTATTCGAGAAAACATTAAAAGACAAGGTTGCCTTCTTTCTGGATATCTATAAATCCAAATAATATTTAAATAATAAAATAAATCCACATACGTCAAAAGATAAGTAAGTATTCAACAAACCTGTTGAAATACGGTTGGGAAGCCTACCGGAGTTTTCATTGCTCTCTATAAAACAGACTAACATGTTATATTTTTCAAAATGTTAATAATTTTCATTTTCAGCCATTGTAACGAATACAATATTACGCAGAGAATATAAACTACGACTTACAGGTCTTGACAAGCGCGTAACAAATGATCATTTAATTGTTCCAATAACCACGGCCTACTAATTATAATTCTACATAATACACACTATGTTATTACGCAGATTTTGTGGAATCATAGATTTTAGGTTTATTATTTAAAATACACATCATGTATTATATATTTTTGTAAAGCTTACAAAATTTCCAATCAAACGCAAGAAAAATATACAGGGTGTTCCGTTAAAAAACCATAAGTTTTATTTATAGCTAAATATTGACAGCTTACAGCAAAAATACGACTACGTCACTGAATTCTACGTAAAAAACTGTATAAAAAACAATTTTTACCCTTGCCATACATTAAAAGATAACGGAGATACAAAATGCAATATTTTTAATTTCGTCCTGTATCTCAGAAATGTAGCGGAATATGAAAGTTTTGCTAATACCAGCGTTCTTCTCACAAAAAAGTTGCACGGTATTGTGAAAACCGCAACTGTATCTTTACTCGTAAGTGAGATACCCGGAAATATCATCGAAAACGGGACACACTGTACATCGAATAATGGTACAGGATTAAGCCGGATAAAAACAAAGTTTATTTTAGACTTATTTTAGAGATTATTTGTTTGAAACAATAGGTGTTCTCTATCAACCTCTAATAAGAGTTAATTTTATACTGCCATATATCGAATATAGGTAAGCGGGGGTTATTGAGTGGATGAGGTAATTGGGTGGTAAAATTTTAACTTTTTATTTATATTTGTTGATTTTTTTAAATTTTTATGACGTATGAAAAGCCAATCTCCTCAAGAATAAGCCATAATTATTTCAGATTTATATCATTAAACATTTAAAGGTGGCATATATCCTTAGTCAATCTTGTAATCTCATGATCCTGAAAGTGATGTGTAAACTTTGCCGCCGACCTTTCACAAAATACATTTATAATTTTTAACGTGTAAAACTTATTTATTTTTAGCTATAAAACGATTATAAATATATTAAAGAATATGCTCAGTGCTTCATTTTAGCACCCAATTACCCCCTTGTGGGAAATTGGGCCATAAGTTTTAAAATTGCGTTTTATAACAATTCTGTGTTTAATTCAATTCAAAAATGCATCAGTAGTAATCCCGTGTGAATGACCGTCCCACTAGGTTTGTAATGTTTGTATTTTACTCCTACCACCCAATTACTCCATGTGGGAAATTGGGTGGGGTCTAAAATCAGTTAGCATTACTGTCTGTTTATTTCTACATTCCCTACTTTTGAGGTTATGTCATTAGTTGTGTTGTTTAACAGGTGTTGTGTTAACATTTGTTAAAACAGTGTTAAAAAACTGATTACATTTTGTTAAGTAAGACTTTCAAAATGCCTAGAAATTATTTAAAAAAACAACCAAAATATGATCTTGAAAAACTTAATTATGCAATCGAGAAGATTAAACAAGGTGACTATTCATAAGGTATCAAATACTTTCGGTATAACAGAAAGCACTTGAAGGAACCGAATGAAAAGAAAAACTGAAGAAAACGTTCAGGGAGCAGGAGGAAAAATTATTTCTTATGAAATTGAACAGGATTTGGCCAATAATATTGAATACCTAGTAGACCTACAGCAGCCTCTGACTACGGCTGAGATATCAAGTATTATTCAAGTTGAGTGCTTTATGGTTAGAAAATTATCTAACCCATTCTCTAAAACTAATAAAGCACCTGGCTGGGATGGGTTTTTTGAACTACCAACATCTTGTTAAAAGAAAAGCACAAGGCATCCAAAAGGCTAGAGTTCAGTCAGCAACTCGGGAATCCTTTACAAAGTTTTTTTGAACTATATAATAAAGTAAAAGAACTTGGCATCACAAATCCAGCCCAAATAATAAACCTAGATGAAGCAGGGTACTCGAACTCTCTAAGTGGAACTGTCATTGCGAAAGAAGGTACCAAATGTTTGTAAGTCCACTGTGGATCTGGGAAAGCAACATTTGGTGTATTAGCAACAGTGGCAGCTAATGGTCATATATTCCCTCCTCTGATTATTTATAAAAGCAAAAATCTGTACACTTCATGGTGTATAAACGGTCCTAAAGAAGGAGGATATTTATCATCAGAAAATGGGTGGCGGGACAAAAACACTTCTTCTATTTTAAGAAACTCGCGAAGTGGACGAAGGACTGGCCAAAACCAATTCTTTTAATCCGTGATAGATGTACAATACAATACGGAGTAAGTGCAATCGCTATAGAAAATAATGTACACATCTTGCCTCTCCCAGCTCATTCATTGGGCAAATTACAACCGCTGGATGTTGGTGCATTTGGTCCTGCCAAAAAGGTGTGGCAAATTAAAAGAAACTACGCACGAAAAACTTTATAAAAAACTATAACTAAGGTAGTTTTCCGATCTTTGATGAAGGGATTAAGAGAACAAGGGGCCTTCAAGGAACAGAATATAATGGCTGGAAGGACCAATTACCATTAGGCCTAACAGGTACTCCAGCTGCAGAGGACCAACTTTCCTTACAAACTACTCCAGCTACAGATGAGCAGCCACCCCTACATGTGACTCCAGTTACAGGCCTACATGAGTGTTACTCTACGCCACCAGTCCGACAGACACATAACCTGCCCAATACACCTACGTACTCTGATCTTGTCCTTTTCGAAAATTGCTGTTACAGGCTGGTCCACCCATACAGGAGAGAGAAAAAGGCAAAAGGAAAAAATTGACATTTAATAACATGGTTGTGCCTCGAGATGAGGTTATAAAACAAATTGAAGAAGAGGAACAAAGAATAAAAACCAAAGAAAAAAATGAACAGGAGAGAAAACGAAAAAGAGAAGATAGCAAAACAGAGAAATGCATAAGCAACAGCATACAGCTAAATTTAGCCCGAAGAAGGGCGAACACGTTGCTGCCTGCTACCGCAATAAATGTTCACCTCGAAGGTCATTGGGATGTCTACCTTCAACAACTAATCAGGTGTAATATATTATCATTTGGAGTTTACAGAGTGCAAAGGAACAAACAAGTTCATTTGGTCAGAAAAATGGATGAAGTTCCAACTCTATTGCAAAACATTTTTTCATTGTTGACGGTAAACAATTTTTCAATAAATTCTTTGTTCGAAGATGCGATGTTTTTGTATTTGTTAATCGATAAAGTGTCGAAATGGTCTGTCAATTATTTCGTAAATGGTTGAAGATCGGTATAGGACTTCATACATAAGATGTATTTAGATTTATTCCGGGCATTAAAAATTTAATAATATACACGGTGTTCCGTTTGAATTGTTAAAGTTGCTTTTAATTTTTAGTAGAAACGGCAACACTGCACCACTGAAAATATTTTTGTTGAATAGAGATTTCTAATGTAAACTCTCCAATTTTCATCTGTCTCTTGACAAATATCTGAGATAATTGAGCGTTTCCAAACTTTTGGGACACACTGTATATTATATCGAATTAAGGCAAGAACTCTTTCGTAATTGTTGAGTTATGAATCATTCATCCATTTTGCTTGAAATAAATAGTCCAAAAATGAATACTACGTTTTTATCCGTCAATGTTAAAAGTCTAAAATTAAGGTAATGTGTTAATCCGGTGCCGTATACTCGTTATGTAGGAGGGTTTAATTAACACACTAGGGGTTGAAAGATAAAATATATCGTGTTTCAAAGAAATAGTCCCAAAATTGAGCTACGTTTTCATTCGGTGCCAATTTGATTCTACATAATCAATACATCAAGAGGGTGGTATTAGCGGATTAGATTTTTTGTGTTAATCCTAATGAGTAGTCTTTCAACACCATGGGTTGGTTAATAATTCTAACTCCATATATAGATTATACCGAACTAGCAAAATATTCGTGCTTCGCAACGGGACGAAGTGTATAGGTTTAACGGCCTGATCTGGGCGTTGAATTTTAACCCGTATTTCCCTCTTTCAGGTTTGCAAACGCCTTCTAGACACGCTCTCGAAATCGTGTTTAATTTGAATTTGAATGATCTCTAAAGTAGCTTGCTATAAGTCTCAAGGAATCCAACAATCCTCATTTCCCCCCATCGGCTCACCCTTATAGCACTTTCCTAAACTGAATCCGTAAATTCCACAGTGATCTCCATTTTGGTTGTACAACATTGCTTAGTTTGATTCACAACATAATCTTTTACAATATTTTTACTTTCAACCACTAAACCCCTAACGGATGTTTCATGATCGCCTTTCCCTTGTTTTTGTCAACTATTTTACATCGTCATGATACTCCACACGGTATACTTGGTTCAAGGCAAAACACGTGTTTTTTATTTTTAAAAACGTATAAATATCAATTTTCATATTTCTGGACTTAACGGCCTTTAAGTTGTATTCACTTTGTTTAAACAATTTATCCACCTTTGGGACTCGATTTCATCACCCTGAGGTAAAAATTCAAAAAACGGTGAAACATGGGTCCGTTCCCGATTTTCAGATCTCCACCTGCCAGGTTTGCGAAAACGCCTGTTTTTTCAACTCTTAATTTCTATCCCTTAGGGGTTGAGTTTCAAAAAATCTTCCCTTAGTTGTGCCTAGTGGTAAGAGGTGCATGTTACCCAAAGTTGAAGTTTCTAGGCTAACGGTCTGACCTGGGTGTTGATTGATAAGTGAGTGAGGACAGTCTTCTATTAGATGTGAGGAATCGAATTGATACCGGATAAAAAAAGTAGCTTTAATTTTATTTGGACCTTTGATTTGAAACTTAATGATTTTATCTTTCCACTTATCATGGGTAATCCTTCTATATATGTAAAACATGGAATAGAATTATAACACAAAAGCTCATTGTCATAATTTAAGACTAATTTTAGAATAATCGTTCGAACATGCCCCCAACGGGTTAATTCTTCCCGAAAAATATTTGCTGGCTTGAAGGTAGGAAACTATAGGAAATATGAAGAAAACTAAGAAAATCCAAGGAGTTCCAGTTGAATAGAAGAAAATTCAATCTGGAATTTCAAAGCAATCCGAGAAAATCGGAAACTTCCGGAACCTACATATAAATGTACAATGTTCAAGGCACATGTCTTTCTCACTTGGTAAATGAGTATTTGGTGGGCCGTTTTTTTTTCGATCACACTACAATGTCTTCGTTTTAAAACATTGGAGACTGCACAGGTTCTTTATATCCACTTAATTCTCTGATTCGTGATGATAGTGATCTCGGTAAGCAGGTAAGTTGTGCTCGTTGGCGTAATGATCGTTGACAAGCTGAAAAGCCAGATTTCGTATTCTATTGGTATTAGGACTATTGCATTTTGTATTACCATCGTATTGTTACCAGCAATGCTGAGTAAGGAATATAAGATTACCATTGGCCACCACGGCTATTTCTTGCATAATCGTACGCAGCACAGGGTTTGCCCACTGTGTCTACTCTACCTTCAGTATTATTGTAGTCAACATTTATCTCGGATTTTCCCGTGTTAGGATCTATACCGTCGTCATGATGTAAACTTGATACCAATTCCACATTCTTATTTGCTGTGGGTTTGTATGACAAGAGTTACGTGTTCACGAAAACCGAACATACTGGATTAGACTGGGCGTGATTTCGCTGGACGAGTGAATTCTGGTAACTCTTATTTTTACGGATTGTGCCTATCAGTGTTAGTTTATTAGCATAAAGTGACTGCGATAGGTATGCTCGTAAACTAATTGTCGGTGGTTACATTTCTTACAGAACCGTTTATTGTTTCACAAAATCTCTGAACTACAGCAGTTCGAGAATTGCATACCGCATAAGGACAATCTGGCCTCTTTCCGACCTAAACTTCGAGGTTGCACGTAAAACGCACTTTGAATCCACTAAAGTAAAGATCTTTTCTCCATTTTTATTGAGCTTGTTTGGGATGTACTGTCTAAATGAACAGCGTCCTCGAAATGCCTACAATTTTTTTTTTGATCGTGACGTAATGAAAAGGAGTATACGCATTTTTACAGTTTGTGACAAAAGGGGAGCCAATTTCTCCAGTTTTTTTTCGCTCATGTTGTAATCTTTAACAGGTGTCTTATAAATAATTCACCCACTTATGATTAAATACTTCTAGCCCAGAGCTATAAGTATAAATAATGGATAACTAGAAGATTTTATGCCACTTTGCTATCGGTAGATTAATAGGTCCAGGTTCAATAACATTTGATTTGTTTATTAACAAAAATAGAATTGCTTATATATTTTCGCTTTACAAAAAAAAGGTGTTGCTTCAAACCTGAAAATAAATAATGTAATCTCGGACGCCAATTTGTTTTTAAGGAACCAATACGTCTTAAAAAATAGAAAAGTCGCAAAAAACTCATGAAAATAACAAGTAAAAAATAATAACAATGAGTTTTATTACGATACTGAATTTGATTATAAAGACGATCTCTTCAAAACTAATGTTAGTGATTCTTAATTAATTGCCTTAAACTATAATGTGAATTAATTAACAATATGAAATACCTGAAGTAATTTCTTTTACATTTTGGGTGTTACTGGAACTTTAGCAGATAAGGAAATGCTGTCTACTAATCACTTTAAATTTTATTGCGCAATTTTAATGGAAGTTGAAGTAAACCTCAGATTGATATACTGGTAATTCCAAATATATAGAAATGTCTTTATAAACCTCCAAGCTGAATTGATTTCGCATGGTTCAAAGTAAAATTTGATAATTGAAATCCCACTTCGTAGTAACAAAGCTATTGCATTATCTTGCAAAGTTAACGTTAAAATAAAATTAAACCCAAAGTAAAAATAAGTGGGAAGAGTTTAAGTAAAATTGAGTTGCCTGAAATGTAAATGTCTCAAATTTCAGTATAATAAATTTAAAAACTCACCATATAAATGTGGCACTCTAAATAAAAAATTAAACAAAGCGAAAATGGCTTGTACTTAAACACGTAGTTCAAGCAACGAATAAAGGAAGCTCAAAGTAACCCTGCGCAATGACCAAAAATGACGAGCGCGCAAAGGGAAGTGCAGTGAATAATAATTGAAATAATTTATTTATGCAACTAACGCTACACTTAAGTTGCCAATATGAACGTAAATTTAAACATACATAAAAAGGCTTGTTACGCTCTCTTGTTTCAGCATCATGGAACCTTAGATGTCTTAGACGAAATTGAAATCTGTTTATTGACAACCAATCGGAATATTTCAGATGTTCAGCCTTTGCTCTTATATTTTTAGGTGCGTGATGTTTCCTTTGTATTGTCCCAGAAAAAATTGACCTGATGGTGGTTCTGGCTCTGTGTATGATATATTTTGCTCTGAATCTGAATTTTCGATCGTTTCTTCCACATGGTATCTTATCCATCGTCTTCGTCATCATCGTTGAAAATCTCCGTGTCCGTTGTCCTCTAATATACTTTCTTCTAGTAACTTTTGCAAACGTTCCTGTTCTTTTTAATAGCACCACATGCTGCAACAAAAATCTGCGATAAAAAATATGCAACATAAAGCTCTCATCAAAACTTTTATTTTCCCTTTTTATAACCTAACTTATGTCAAGGACGGAGCTAGATGTAGGTCTAAGGCGGAGGACATTGCCAAAAAAACCTAAACGTAGTGCGCATGCAATTTTTTTAACTAATTACAGTTTTTTCTGCAATTTACACGTATAAAAAGATGTCATGGGGAGGGTAATTCCCCCCCCCCCCACGCCTTCCTTAGTTCCGCGCTTGGCTTATCTCTTAAATTACAAAAAAAATTACCGGATGCTGTTTTTCACAAAAAAAGTGAAAGAAAACACTCAGAGCAATTTTGTGTCGAGTTTACACGCGCGCGGACTCTCACTCTACAATTACTGATCACGCGAGAACAAGTGGACACTTTAAGTTCATACAACAGACTAATTTACTTTAGCGTGCCTCGGACAGGTACTGAGATTGGCAAGGCTCGGAAGCGCCGTGATTCGCGGCGACCGGTTAAATTTAAATTTCAGCGGACTGGGAGTCCGCGCGCTTATACCGGAAGGTTAATTGGCATGAATCAGTAGTAATATTTTAATGGTGTTGATGTCGTTGAAAAGGACTTGGAACCAGCTTTCAAATAAAGTATTGCTTGCCATATGATCCCATTTAAAATTATTTTACAAAATGGCGTCTGTACGCCATTTTTAATGTTTACGTCACTGAATCCCATCAAAAACGTTGTATATGTGTCTTAGTTCGGTTTCCCAAAATTTTATTAATTTCAGTTTTATGGTTCACATAATAGCTGGGGGCTTTAGACGGGCACTATGAATTTGTGGAATTAACCGATTAGTTAAAAAATATTCAGTTAACCGATTAGCCTAAAATTATGGCAATAATTTTTCCGGTTAAAATCGAATTCCATTCGATATGACGGAGGTGTAATGAACAATTGGTGGTTGTTACAAGTGAGTGGTGAGTCGAATGGTTAGTGTAAAATTATGTCGTGTAAATTGTTAAAAGTAAAAGAATTTATTTTAAAGCTTACCTACGTACGTCGTAAATTTATAAAGTTACCTATTTAGATCGCAGTAATTACACTAATTATGTGTTGTTTTACCGCAAAACGACCCATAGCTAGCATATATTTCACGCAAAAGTAGACTAACTTTGTACGTACGTAAGTTCACTGTGAAGTTCGCTTTGTCGATATAATTTCTTTACTTAGTTATTTATTATTGAGGAGCAATATTTTATTTTAACGGTACAAAACAAAACGGCGCATAATTAGTGCCTAATTACTACATGAGAAAAAAAGTTTTTTATCTAACAATTCGTGGCTCCGTGAGGTTAGCCCTGTTTGCAAAACTTTTGCTAATCTTATTTCCTATTGGGGGTGCAAAATTTAATTTCAACGGCGCACAATTAGCGCCTAATTAGACCCGTTGAAATCACATTATTCAAAAATGACACGGCTTCTTCACACACCTGCCTGTGAATCTTCATGAAACGTACGTCGGAAATGTATAAAGTTGTCTATTAGATTGCAGTAATTAGACAGTAATTATGTGTTGGTTTACCGCAAAACGACCCATACCTAGCATATATTAAACGTAAAAGTAGACTAATTTTGTACGTAAGTTCACTGTGAAGTTCGCCTTGTCGATATAATTTTTTTACTTAGTTATTTATTATAGGGGTGCAACATTTTATTTTAACGGTACAAAAGAAAACGGCGCATAATTGACGCCTAATTAGTGCATGAGAAGAAAATCATTTTTGCGGAAGTTCACGGTTGTGAAGTTAGCCATGACAATATTTTACAATAAATTATTAGAGCACAAAATTTTATTTTAACAGCACAAAGTTCTGTATAGTTGGTGCTTAATTACATTTCCTGTGAAGGTGCAAAATTTTATTTTATCGGTACTTAATCGGTATTAATATAATTTTTACAATAACTTGTTTCCTTCCTATGGGGGCGCAAAATTAATAGTGTAACAGCGCATGATGGGTGCTCAATTCAGCCGCAAGAAAATATTAATGTATTCACAAGGCTATGAAGTTACCCTTGTCGATGCAATTTTTGCGCAAAATTCTATTTTAACGGCGCATAATTGGTGTCTAATTACTGCATAAGAAAAAAGTTATATCTAGCAATTCGTGACTCCGTAAGGATAGCCGTGTTTGCAAAACTTTTGCTAATCTTATTTTCTATTGGGGGCGCAAAATTTAATTTCAACGGCGCACAACTAGCGCCTAATTAGACCCGTTTTATTAAAAAATGACACGGCTTTCTTCACACACCTGCCTGTGAATCATCATGAAATAATGTATTCTCCATCCATAAAAAATAACAGTTTCGCTATTGTAAATGTAACTGTTTTTTAAGTCGCCTTTTGAAAGTTTCCCGACATGCATACTTTTAGGCTGTGATTTCTCTCTTTAGTAACTTTACGCTGTCCCATTTTCAAATTTGTGTGTTATAGAGTTGGTCCTCATAAAGATTAAGATTAAAAGTGTGATAGACGTGAAAACTTAAACATGCGATCGGCGCATTTGCTACCATTATTTTTTCATTGCAACAAATTGTTGTTTCAAAGTTAATTTGTAACTTGCAAATCTTTATTATTATTTATTAATGTACAATATTTTTGTCTTCTGTTGGTATTGAGATTATATTTATTTAATGTATCGGTCCAAAGGACGAGGTTTTAAACTTTTGGAGATTGAGTAGAATTAAAACTTTTGCTCGAAGTTCAACTCTTTGTGAGCAGTCCTTTTTATGCACGCGGTTTCCGCGTTGGCTTGTTTATATAGACGTCAGACGCGATGCCGTCCACCTACTAGATGAAGCGGTCATAAGTGCTGCCACCAATCCATATCCAGCTGTTAGTGTATTTTTAGATATAAATCCGGTATAATATGTGTTTCAAAAAACGGATTATATCTTATATTAGTACCGATCATGAGGTTATATATCTTTTGTCATTCTGACACATTGCATTTGGGTTATAAGGTAAATGTGTATCTAATTTTCTAACCGCGGACAGTGAACTGAGAAGAACGATTTACGTTGTGGTGTTTTAAATTGAGGTACTTGTGCCAAAAAAGAGAAAACAATAGAGTATTTCATGTTTGGCGCTACTTGGAAAACATCAAATTAAGTGTAAGGCGGTAATACTCTTAATGTTTTACTTATTTTTACGTCCATACACTATTGCACATTACATGCATCATTAAACGGAAAGCGTTAATTTATGCAAACGCACATGTAATAGTGATTAATAGAGAAATGCTTTAATGTGATTTCAATCATGTCTATGAAAATACGTGATTATAATACCTTCCTGTCGCTCATCAATCTGTCGTAGTTGGTTACTATATACGAGCACATATATGATATTACCATTAACGAGAGTAATAGTAATTACGAAATTAGTTTCTTATTGACAACTTATAATTTGGTGATTCTCCCTTTGTAGTAATTCGGTAATTTCTTAATTATTTGAAAATAATTCGTCTAACTGAAAATGTAAGTCTGAAAGGATTTAGCGTTATTTCCTAATACACGCTAGAGGAATTAAATTCTGATTTGCATCGACTCTTTCCACATTTAAAATACTGTGGCATCAGAATTGCCATTTTTACCTATCCGATGATCGTAATAGGACTTGAAATTCCTTAAAATATTTTGAATTGCATTTATTTGACAGTGACAACGGTAATCTAAGTATGAAGCCGCCGTGATATCCATTTATGTTATCCACTACATATTGCTTTTGATATTTATGTTGTTTTGCAAGGTTTAAAAGGTCTATCAATCCGTTTTGGAAAATGGAATATTTTTATGGTTATCCACTTTTATATGTTATTGAAATCACATTAAATCGATTCTCTATTAGTCACATTTACCTTTGTAACTAGGTAAAATATTCTCGCAATTAAGAAATTACAGAAATATTACAAAGGGAGAATCACTATTGATCTCTTCGAAATATACAGTCCCTACTCATTTTATTAGACTCACTTGCTAAATTTCAATATAACTGTTTCTAATAGTATAATTCTGGTGTAAAGGGTAATATATAAACAGTTATGTTACATATTATTTATTGGAAAAAATATCCAACAATAGGACTTAATACTAAAGAAAATTGATATTTAGCTAAACTTCCTCTGCCTTAGACTGTTCATCTACCCTCCTTGGCATTCTACCAATGCAGTTTAGGGCTAAGTTTTCACCACAGCATTATATATACGGAGTGTTTAATTGTTAACTGTGATTTAGCATCGACTATGAGGAAGGTTGAATCATCACTGAACCATGTATGTAACGGAAAAAGCAAATAAAAGGAAAATTAACGTATTTAAATCAACCTAATAAGCGTCAATCATTAATGGTTCGATTTATGCCCTACAGATTGCACCTTACTCTATAAATTGACACAGTTCACTCAGCTACTTCCAATTGTTGTTTTGTGGTGCTAGCATCTCCCCTTCCACATTTTAGCACAATATTTCGCAGGATTCGTTTTCCTCTATATGTTATTAACCTTTTTCTGCCACTCCTTCCTTTTCGATTATCATTGGTGGACTGATTTGCATTTAATTTCTGATTGATTCGGGATGCTGAAGCACCTCGAAGAAATGTCCTTTTCGTTGTATTTTGTGTTCTTTAATGAAGCTGCTATAGCAGCTCTTTTCTCGTTTGGTAAGTCTTTTGACTTTCCCATCTCTAAAAATAACACCCATATTTCAAAATCCACATTTTAAATTAATATTTCAAGTTGTAACTTTGATAACTGCTTAAACATATAAATCAATACTTACTAAAGCTTCCCTTATTGCTGCAAATTACTTACCTTAACAAAATAACGTCTTCGACAACAAATAATTAAACGCTAAAAAACAGCTTATAAAATTTCCCAAAACTGTATCTGTCAAATTATAAGCAATTAATTAGAACTATATTATCGATCGCTTCATCTAAGTTTAGAGCTAACACCAACCCTGTAAAAGGGTTTGCTTGTATTAGTAGGCGAAAAATGGATATTTATTTCCCAACAAAGGTAATTGAGTGAGTATTAATTTGAGTAGACTATAAGTTCACAATAAGAAACCAATTCCGTAATTACTTTCTGTAGCGGTCTATGGAAAATTCATATAATTATGTACTTGTATATAATAGAAAACCAATTACGATAGGTAAAGATGTCCATAATTGACAGGAAGACGTTAATTATTATTAATCACTATTACATGTCCATGTGAGTGAATTAACGCTTTTAAAAACGTAACTTTTTGTGACATAATCCCTTTATTTAAAATTCATATTATTAAAAATCCGTTAATTTTAAGCTATCAATTAACATTACTAGCCTGGCGACCAACAAGATAAAAAAATAATTATAAATAGAAATACTTATTTCGTACATTTGATAAGAAACTCATTATTTTATTATCAATCACACTTCATGACATTAATATGTCGTTTAACTATTAATTGCTATTAATAAAATAATTGAATTGATGAGATCGAACGATACAGGTGTTACTATTAAAGAAAATGATCTTTTGGCCCACATATTATTTTTTATAACGTTTTATCACTATTATTTGTTTTTAAGTCCACGTTCGCCATTGATATCTAAAACTAAGCCAAACTATTTTAATTTGAATCAAATTTATACAGGGTCATCGTCGCGTTTGGGTCTGGTGTGTTACCGCACAATCAGCGGACACTCGTATTGCACGTGTTGTGGAAAACGTCTATTTTATTAACGTTTATCTTTGTTTAATATGACCTTTAGATTATCACATTGTTTAACATACTTTGTTATATTTATTTACATAATAAACACGCGATTTGCATGAAATTTCCAATTCAAGTGGTTCAAGTCGCTTAAATATCACGCCCAAGTTTTTTGTGTAACGCATTGTAAAGTTTTGTACTTCAATTTTTGTACTCGCGCATGTGCGCTACTTATATAGCTTAGTTTATTCTTACCCTTGTATTGGATTCTTGCCTAAGGCGATATATATATATATATATATATATATATATATATATATATATGTGTATGTATACAGGGTGTACCAACCAAGATGCAAAGTTCGATAACTCCTTTGGTTTCATAGATATCAAAAAAGTTCTCAAACAAAAAGGGTAGAGGAAGTAACAGTGCATTGTTTCAAATTATTTTGAACTATACAGGATGTTTCAAAATTCAAATATGAATCTAACTTATGTTTTTTTAAATGGGAACCCCTGTATATTATTTCAAATTCAGAAAGCCCAAATTTTTTCGATTTTTTTAATGTCGGGGTTGAATACATTATACAGGGTATTTGGAAATATATGGATTTTTTTGTGGATTTCAATGCTGTAGAACAATACACTGTAGAAATAAATTATTATCTGTTGGCCAGTTGTCTTTCAGAATATTGTCTAGTATCGTTACCCACCATTATTCATTTAGCTGCTTGGGGTTTGTATACAGGGTGGCTCAAAACTCGGATGTGTCATTTTCTTCCTTAACTCAAATGGAACACCTTGTATTTTTTATCACTATCAAAGTCCTCTGGTACTCCTCTTTAATTTTTGTCAGAGGTTCCCTTTACCTAATGTGAGTAGTTATCGAGATATTTCCAGATATTCATTGCAATTCGCTGTTTGAAAGTAATTATCACGAAGTTTTTGTATTATTATCAAGTAGTTTTTGTATTTGACATATCTGTCAGTTCGACAGGTTTCACTGTAGTGTTTCGTTCAGTTATTCGTTCAATTTATTTCTCTGTTTCAATATAGTTGAAGTGAAAAGTAGCTACGATATGAATGGTGAACAATTTTTCCGTCGTGAAATGACTGACATGATTTGGATACTTGGTGAATGCACCAAAAACTGTTTATTGGCGTCAAGAGTATATCGTGAAAGATTTTCAGACCGGAGACAACCGAGTAAAGTTTGAGAAAATTGTTGGATCGTTTTGACCGTACCGGGTCGGTTCGATAACTCCTTTGGTTTCATAGATAGCAAAAAAGTTCTCAAAAAAAAGGGTACAGGAAGTAACAGTGCATTATTTAAAATTATTTTGAATTATACAGGATGTTTCAAAATTCAGATGAGTCTAACTTATGTTTTTTTAAATGGGAAGCCCTGTATATTATTTCAAATTCAGAAAGCCCACATTTTTCGATTTTTAATGTCGGGTTGTATATATATATATATATATATATATATATATATATATATATATATATATATATATATATTCTACAGGCATTTAAATGAGTACAATTTCAACACAAAGCAATCCATGTCTTTCCGAATACCCTGTATAATGTATTCAACTTATATATATATATATATATATATATATATATATATATATATATATATATATATATATATATATATATATATATATATATATATATATAATGCAGCCCATACATTCAACTTAAAATTATGTTGATAATGCGTTACACGTTTAACCTTTGGATTTTCCTCTGCCCAGAAGTGACTGTTATGACTATTAAACATACCTTGTCTAGTGAAAGTTGATTCATCGGTGAAAAAAACATTTTGTAAAAAATCTGGGTTCTATGTCATTCTTGCAATTATTCGAAAAAGTCTCTTCTCAAAAAAAGATCCTCGGGCAATAATTCTTGTACTTGCCTGTAGTGAAACAGGAGCAATAATTGTTCTTTTAATACACGATGTACACTAGAAACACTTGCGTTACTTGCCCTTGCCACATTTCTTATTCTTATCGTAGGATCCGCAACAAGTGGATTTAAAATATTTTCTTCTGTGTGAGGGATTCTTGTCACTCGTGGTCTACCAGAATTTAGCTTTTTTAATTCAAATGTGCCAAGTCTCACGCCACCGCCTCACTAAACACAAAAATGTTTTTGAATCCGGAACACTTCTTCTTGGAAATTTTTCCGCATATCTTCTTTTCGCTGCTAACAACATATCGGTATAGTCACTATTAGTGTACATATTCATTTTCAAAGTTTTTAAAGCGTTATTACATGTTAAAGAAACCAAAGCTATCAACAACAATGTGTCAAACGAATCTTTCATACAAAAAAAAATCGCGAGTCTGCATTCTAAGCCTACTTAATTCAAGTAAATCAAATTAACTCAATTATGTTCTTATTTTAAGTAAGCCATGTTAAAACCCCAAATAACTCCAAAACCTGTAATTTTGTTGACTTTCAACAAGAGTAGCTTTTTGTGGTAAATGGTTTATAAAATATTATTTTTGTCCAAAAAATTAAAAATATTCCCATAAAAAACAGTTTAGGGCAAAATAAGTGACCCCCCCCCCCTTTAGTGACGCTCCTGTACGAAATATAAAAAATTTCTCAACACTAACGCATTGCAAGTTTTGTACTTCAATTTTGTACTTCATTGCCTATTACATTTATCTTATTTATTATCTTGTAGGATTTAATATATATATATATATATATATATATATATATATATATATATATATATATATATATATAAATTCTATACCCGATGTGCGAACCTCCTTTAAACAAAGTTCTCAAAACATTAATTTACTTAAACTTTATATTTTAACAGGGAACTTTTTATGTCAAAATATTTTAATAATACAACCCTTTGTATTAAATTATAAGCGTGTACCTCCGATTGAATTTGGAGTAGGACTTAATAATGATAAATAATAACTTAAATAAATACTCATAATATGTTTATTTTTAATAATAGAAATTGGTTTGTCTTTATGCATTTTAATGAAATATTTACAAATATTTAATAAATTAAAATTAAAATAATATCAACATTCTAAAATGATAAGTATATTAATATTTAAATATTTAAACATTATTAGAATTATTAAAGTTAAATCCAACATAGAATATAGAATTTAAAGTTTAATGACCAATGATTAAGTTGAGTTTCTAATTTTCAAATTTTCAGCAATTAAACCCAAATAAAATATTAATTATAATTATAATTCAATAATTCTAAAACTTACTTTACGATTTCGATTTGAATCTGAATGATGTGTTAAATTTTAATTGTAGATTATAATATTATCAATATCATCAAGTCACGACTTTGACAACTTAAAATTCAATAATGCTTGATCGTCATTTCTAAACAATTCTAAAAGTTTTAAAGTTTCGAATTTTATATTTTTAAAATCTAAAATCTTATAAAATGATAGAAATGATATGTTGTATGTGAGGATACCGATCCTATTAGTGAGAAATAAAAGACATAGACTATTATATTAAAATAAAATAAAAATATAAAATAATTAAATATTTAAATATTTAAATACTTTAATCGTAGACAAAAAAAACGGTTTATGAGCAACGTTTCATTTAATCAACTTTTAGGCTACAAAAAAAGAGTTTACATAAAATTGTGGCGTGATAAAATAATGAGCCATTCATAAAACCCAATAAATGATAATACCACAACTGTAGTCATAATTATTCTATTATGTTGGTAACTCAATCTGTAACATTACACTAAAACCAAATTACATCACGTTAAAATTTACCTATTAGTTATATTACTTATATAATTCAAATTAAAATTTTTTTAAAAACATTATATTCAAATTACTTATAAATTAAATTAAATTTTCATACGATTAAACTATTTTTACTTTTACAACAAGTAATTTGACGTGTCAATTGATAATTAGGTTAGTGTGGTATTATTTTATTTTTAGACTCTTTTTTTAGCCAAATTTAGTAAATTGCTTGTCTAAATTTTATTAAAATTGTTAAACGTTTTTTTTTTCAATAATAATTTGAAGATATTTTAATATTAATCTTAACAAAAATTTTTTTCAATAATGGAATTTTGAACTAAATTTTAGAGATTTTAGACCTTAAAAATTTATTTAAAATTAAAAATTGAAAAAGAAGTTTTTAATTGAAAATAAAAATTCAATTTATAAAATTCAAATTCTTTTGTTCAAAATTTTAATTTTTACTTGAAAGTTTAAGTTTAAAATTAAGTTACAAAAATCTAAATTTAATTTGTACATTCTAATGGTTTGAATCTTTAAACGAAAATTTTAAATTTAAACAAAGTTTGAAGTTCCATGAAAAATTTAAGAAGGTTTGAAAAATTTTGTTATTCTGAATATCGTTTGGGAAAAAAATTAAAAAAATTGTATATTATATAAAAATTAAATGTAAAAAAGGAAAGAATAACTTAAAAGCAAAAAAAAACAGTTGACTAAAGAAAATTTTGTCAATTTTAATTCGCATTGAAAAAACCGATTAAAAGTCATTTTTATATTTCAATGAAACTTATTGTTTTATTTGGAAACCCTTTTATCCCCTTTAATTTTAACATTAAATTCTTAACACTTTCCCCACTATAAAACCCCATAGCAAGTCTCCTTCGATCTAATATCTAATGTTTATTAAATTTTTTTATTAAAGATTCCTTTTCTAATTCCTTCTTATTCATAACTTAAACAATTTCTTAAATGTTCTTACAAAACAAACCTAAATAAGGAATCTTCTTTATAAAAATAATTCAATGTTATTTTTGCCAATTAAGAAAAATGAAAGGTCTTTGATCTTTTTGGATTTAAATAATAGAATTTTATTTTTAAATGATGAAAACTTAATTTTTAATACCAACTTTAAAACCATATACTGTGCGTTTCTTCGTTAGAAAAAATTATATTTAATAAATTTCTTGTTTCTCCTTTCTTCTTTATTTTTGCCTCTTACTTTTAATTCATTATCTCTCTACATTTTCTTTAACTTAGTTCTTTTCTCTAAATTTAAACTTTGGGGATATATCTCATCTTAAATAAACTTATTCTAAAAGTTCTTTCAAATTTTGATTTTTGAATAATTTTAAATCTTCGCCTTCTGATAAATTAATTTTTTAATTTTAACTTTACCAAATTTTTAAATCATTTGGTTTAGTTTTTTTTAAAATTCTACAAATAAACATTTCGATTAGTATTATTCTTAGTAATATGTGTTATAAATCTTTTCTGGATTAATATTACTACAGCTAATTTCCACTGTTTAAATTTTTATTAGACTTCTTTCTTAAAATCCTAAACTTTGAATTATTTTTCATTAATAACTTTCTTTAGTTTAGTCCAACTTTTTTAAATAAAGAAAGGTATTGACAATAATTTGTTTTAAACCTATTTACATTTCTTTACTGCCTTTTATCTTTAATTTGCATAACAAGGATACATCTTTCCTGTTTTAAATTTCTTTATTGCTATGGGTTATATTAGCATTTGTATTTTAAATAATATTTTCTAAATTTTTGTAATAACAATCAATCTTTTTTTGTTTAATTCCCAAATTTGAAGCCTAATATGCAAATGGAGATTAATGTTTTTTTTATTAAAGACAATTTCTACAATAACTTTGAATGTTTGGTAATTTTAAGATAATTTGTTTATAATTCCAAGCTATACAATGAAGTTCGACATACTCACTAATTATTCCATTTTATTTTTTCAGGTACGTTCCTATTCTTAAATTCCTTTTTCTCTAAGCTATTACTCTTTCAATTAAAACTTTTTATTTAAGGCTATCTTTTTCAAATACGAAAATGTTTTTTACAATATTTTTTCCGTTTTTAATCTAACTTTTACGTCTTTAATATCCTTAAAACCTTTGCTGTAAAATAATTTTCGTTCCTTTTTATTCTTCTTAGGTTTTTGCTTTATTATGAAAATTTCCTATTTCTTAAACTATCTTACTCTTCTTAGAATTTTTTAACTCGTACTTCTTTCTTCTCTCCTTTAAATTTTAAAGTTTGAAGCACCTTATGAAATTGCACTTATTTATTTTTTTTTAATTTTTGCAAATTATTACAATAGTTTTACATTCTGTTGTTTCAATATTTGTAAAAAATAATTAACACATATCAGAATTTGAAAATTTCTTAAAATTTTCCAAACTTTTATTTCAGGAATTGTTTATTTACTCTCATTTTATTTTACAGTATATATTTGTAAAATTTTCAATTTTATTATATTTTTATTAATATCCGTATAATTTGTCTCATTTATATTACTTTTTCCGTTCTTACATTTACTTGGTTAATTTGAATATTTTAAATTTCTGAATTTCTTTAATATCATGCACTACTCCATTTTAAATCGTTTTTTCTGGCTTTCCTATAAATTTCCTCCATTTTTATATTTATTATAATGTAACATTTTATAATTTTTTTTTCTTCTAACTCCCAAAACCAAAATAATTAAGGTACAACTTATTATGTCTACCCATTTTTACTTAATTTACATTTTCTTCCAAAATTATACATTTATTTTAAATCTTAGCTTTCAAATACATATTAAATTATAAGTAACATACCGTTAAAAAAATCTTAAAAATATTTCAAAAAATTTGTAGTTTCAAAGGTAATTTTAAAATTGTAACCGAGAATTGAATAAAACAAAATAATTAAGTAAAAATTTTAATTTATTTAAATTTTAAAAATAATTTGTTAGATAATTGTTCTAAGAAAAATTTACATATTATATTTTAAACAATTTATTTTTTAAATTTTTAAAAAATTAAATTTCATATTCCTAAAACACTAAAACAAAACATAATTTAAATTTATTTCCATAATGCACTATGTATATAGGTTCATACACAAGGATTGAAATTATTAAATTGTTATTATTACCAGAAAAATTTGTAACATTCTAATTAATAAACGAAATATAAGTACAACTTATTTATTTAAATTAAACAGATTTTACTTAAACATTTCCAACAAAAGAATTTACTACTAATTTAATCTAGCATTTATAATAATTATTTAAGCAGTTATAGGTTACATTTCCGTTAAAATCGAAAGCAATAAACCGAATACAATTTGTTTACTGTACATCAGCAATTTAAATTGTAAAAGTTTAATTGAATAAACCTATAGAACAAACTTAATTACGTGCTTAAAATAATTATAAGGCGTTGTCCTACAGCACAAAGAATTATAATATACTAATTTAATAAGTATTTATAATAATTATTAAAAATTATTAAATTAATTATTTTAAAAATTTAAAAAAATTTAGTGTAAAAATTAAAGTTCATAACTCCTTGTATAATATCAAAGTCTAACAAAGAAGGAGTAAAGTTATTAATTATTTACAACAGAAACAAAATTGATATATCTAATTATTTTAAATTTAAACCTATTATTATTAAAGCCACATGATTTTATTGTTATTACAATACGAATTAAGATTGGATTGTTTTTGAATTGTACTAAAAAAAAAAAAAAAAAAAAAAAAAAAAAAAAAAAAAAAAAAAAAAAAAAAAAAAAAAAAAAAAAAAAAAAAAAAAAAAAAAAAAAAAAAAAAAAAAAAAAAAAAAAAAAAAAAAAAAAAAAAAAAAAATGCCCTGTAGAACAATACACTCTGTAGAAATTAATTATCTGTTGGCCAGTTGTCTTTCAGAATATTGTCTAGTATCGTTACCCACCATTATTCATTTACTTGGTTTGTATACAGGGTGGCTCAAAACTCGGATGTCATTTTCTTCCTTAATCAAATGGAACACCCTGTATTTTTATCACTATCAAAGTCCTCTGGTACTCCTCTTTAATTTTGTCAGAGGTTCCCTTTACCTAATGTGAGTAGTTATCGAGATATTTCCAGATATTCATTGCAATTCGCTGTTTGAAAGTAATTATCACGAAGTTTTGTATTATTATCAAGTAGTTTTGTATTTGACATATCTGTCAGTTCGACAGGTTTCACTGTGTGTTTCGCTCAGTTATTCGTTCAATTTATTTCTCTGTTTCAATATAGTTGAAGTGAAAAGTAGCTACGAGATGAATGGTGAACAATTTTCCCGTCGTGAAATGACTGACATGATTTGGATACTTGGTGAATGCACCAAAACTGTTTATTGGCGTCAAGAGTATATCGTGAAAGATTTCTAGACCGGAGACAACCGAGTAAAGTTAGTTTGAGAAAATTGTTGATCGTTTTGACCGTACCGGATCGGTTAACTATCACAAGAGAAGCAGGAAAACATGCAATAACGGAAATATAACCAACTCAAAGTGTTGCTGAGCGTTCAGATGACCCGCATACTAGTATACGAAAGATTTCATCTCAAAAGGCATTAGCCATGGTACGGTTTAACGAATCCTGTCATTACTAAATGCATCCTTTCCATGTCCAACTACATCAGAACTAATGCAAACGATTTCCAAAGCAGAGTAGAATTTTGTCAATAGGCAAAATCGAAAATTGACGAAGACTTTGATTTTGTTTTGTTTGGGGATGCACTTTCAAAAAATGGAGGAGTTAACCGACACAATTTTCACTATTACTAGACATCTAACCCACATTTGATACAAACACACAGTCAAACAAGATGGTCCTTGAATGTTTGGGGAGGGAAATCGTATAATAGGACGACACTTTTGAAGAAACGGTGAATCGTACTGTTTATTTACAGTTTCTTCAAAATCATTTACCATTTCTTCTTGAAGAAGTGCCCCTCGACATTCGGCAACGCATGTGGCTGCTACATGATGGCGCACCGGTTCATAACACAGGTCCTATCAAGGACTATCTGAATAATTATTTCCAACAAAGATGGATAGGCAGAGGAGGACCTAAACATTGGCCAGCTCGATCACCAGACCTAACTAAAATGGATTTTTTCTTGTGGGGTTATGTAAAGAGTATGGTATAATGACCCACCAACGACAAAAGAAAACATGGAGTCAGAATTACAGAAGCATTCAAGAGTGTTGATCTTACAATATTGCGAAATGTGAGTCGGGCATTCGAGAATCGACTTCAACATTGTATTGATGTTGGTGGAGGTCACTTCGAACACCTAATATGATTAATTTAATGTTCTTATTTTCTTTTTATTATTTATTCTTTCGTTATTGTTGTTCTTCTATATTTACAGTTAATGTTATCAGTATCAAGTAAACAGGTTAGATAGTTAGATAGTGATTTGTATTGTTTCGACATATTTGCAGGACAAATCCTTCTCAAACAGCAGTAAATTTGTCAAACTTATCTGTCAAACACAATGACGACCAGATAAACATCATAATCCTAGATTTTGTATCAAATTCATCAAATATCTGGAAATATCTCGATAACCAGAGGACTTTGATAGTAATAAAAATACAGGGTGTTCCATTTGAGTTAAGGAAGAAAATGACATCCGAGTTTTGAGCCACCCTGTATACAAACCCCAAGTAGCTAAATGAATAATGGTGGGTAACGATACTAGACAATATTCTGAAAGACAACTGGCCAACAGATAATTCATTTCTACAGAGTGTATTGTTCTACAGGGCATTGAAATGAGTACAATTTCAACACAAAACAATCCATATCTTTCCAAATACCCTGTATAATGTATTCAACCCCGACATTAAAAAATCGAAAAAATGTGGGCTTTCTGAATTTGAAATAATATACAGGGGTTCCCATTTAAAAAACATAAGTTAGATTCATATCTGAATTTTGGAACATCCTGTATAGTTCAAAATAATTTTAAATAATGCACTGTTACTTCCTGTACCCTTTTTTTGAGAACTTTTTTGATATCTATGAAACTATGCATCTTGATTGGTACACCTGTATATATATATATATATATATATATATATATATATATATATATATATATATATATCAGGTGTACCAACCAAATAAATTCGATAACTCCTTTGGTTTCATAGATATCAAAAGTTCTCAAAAAAGAAGAGTAACAGTCATTATAAATTATTGGAATATACGGGATGTTTCAAAATAGATATGATCTAATATGTTTTTAAATGAATTATTATTTCAAATCAGAAAACATTTTTCGATTTTAATGTCTTATATATATATATATATATATATATATATATATATATATATATATATATATATATATATAGTTGAATACATTATACAGGTATTTGGAAAGACATGGATTGTTTTTTTTGTTAGTCTGCTCATCCTTATGGTTAGTATTTTACTATACTATATATATATATATATATATATATATATATATATATATATAGTCATACATTCAACTTAAATTTAGGTTGATAATGCGTTACGTTTAACCTTTGGATTTTCCTCTGCCCAGAAGTGACTGTTATGACTATTAAACATACCTTGTCTAGTGAAAGTTGATTCATCGGTGAAAAAAACATTTTGTAAAAAATCTGGGTTCTATGTCATTCTTGCAATTATTCGAAAAAGTCTCTTCTCAAAAAAAGATCCTCGGGCAATAATTCTTGTACTTGCCTGTAGTGAAACAGGAGCAATAATTGTTCTTTTAATACACGATGTACACTAGAAACACTTGCGTTACTTGCCCTTGCCACATTTCTTACGCTTATCGTAGGATCCGCAACAACTGGATTTAAAATATTTTCTTCTGTGTGAGGGATTCTTGTCACTCGTGGTCTACCAGAATTTAGCTTTTTTAATTCAAAGGTGCCAAGTCTCACGCCACCGCCTCACTAAACACAAAAATGTTTTTGAATCCGGAACACTTCTTCTTGGAAATTTTTCCGCATACCTTCTTTTCGCTGCTAACAACATATCGGTATAGTCACTATTAGTGTACATATTCATTTTCAAAGTTTTTAAAGCGTTATTACTTGTTAAAGAAACCAAAGCTATCAACAACAATGTGTCAAACGAATCTTTCATACAAAAAAATCGAGTCTGCATTCTAAGTCTACTTAATTCAAGTAAATCAAATTAACTCAATTATGTTCTTATTTTAAGTAAGCCATGTTAAAACCCCAAATAACTCCAAAACCTGTAATTTTGTTGACTTTCAACAAGAGTAGCTTTTTGTGGTAAATGGTTTATAAAATATTATTTTTGTCCAAAAAATTAAAAATATTCCCATAAAAAACAGTTTAGGGCAAAATAAGTGACTTTTTTATGACCTACCAAAGGTATTTGTGATCTAAATTTCATTTAGGTATCTAAAACCGTTTCAGAGATAATTTAAAAAAAAGGATTTTTGGGGCCACTTTTACATGGCCGTATCCCCTTACGGAGGCATTTTCGGACACTGCACTGTGGTAAGGAATAAATTATAGGAAAGCTTCAAACACACTGCTAACTTTAGGCAGCCCAGTAACCGTGAACTTCTATAGTATTTCGCAACCAAATATGTTATAACATGACTTAGCACAACATGGTTGTGGTAGAAATTCGATTGTACCCAAGCATTCTATATGTTATATTGAGCGATAATTAAGCCAATTATACTTTGAAATATAATTTTCTACTCTGGTAAGGAATAAATTATGGGAAAGCTCCATACACATGGTTAACTTTACAAAGCTCAGGAATCATGAACTTCTATATAAAGTGTTTGGCAACCAAATATGTTTGAATAAAATTTAGCACAAAATGTAGTTATTTTAAAAAATTCTGTTGGTATGCAACCATTTTGTTGTACCATAGAAGTACCAAACGGGTTAGTTACTAAACATTTCCATCGTTTGGCACCCATGAATCTTATGTACAGGGTGTTTTAATATTCCATGCCAATACTTCAACATATTGTTCAAGTCAAAAAATCTAAACATTGGGTAACAGAGCGTCAAAATTTAAAAAATCGCTTTTTATTTATCTTTAGAACCACATCAGGTATTTTTCAATATTTGATTCATATACTACATTTTTCACGAAAAGAAGTTTGTTTACTTTTACCACTGGCGGTCAGCGGTAATCCTTTTTTTTTTGATTTAAAAAATTATAAATTACTCCGTTTTTCAAAATTATCATTATTTTCTAATTCATTTATCCTTTGAAACTATAGTTTCAAGTTTTTTGTCTGATGAACGGTTGTCGATTTAAAAATTAAAATTCAGTTTTCTCCATTCCCGTAAAGTTACGTTTTTTAGAAAATTAATTTTATTTAAATTATAATTACAATTGCATTAAAAATCATCTATAATTTTTAAATACATAGTTAATTTATCGTTTAGATTATATTAATATTTTGAGGGTTTAAACTTTTTAATCAAAAACTATTGTTTGTACAAAATAAAGCTAATTTGAACAAAATTATAATTTGGACAAAAACGAGTGGCGTACTATTTTTTTATTAAAAATATTGTGTCCCCTTAATAGTCGAATTTTATTTTTAGCTATTTTTGCTCAGCCCGGCGATACCTTAATCAGAGACGGAAGTGGTTCGTATTTGAGGTTATGGCAACTTTTTGTTCGTGACAAACACGCTATTTATTACCTATAATTTCAATAAATAATATTCTTAAACTATTTCATATTTCAACTAAATCTAAATTCAAAAAAACAATCTAAAATACAACAAATTAAACACAAAAGAAACATCAGGACGGGTCCTCCAGGTATCCACTACCTGAGTCGGTTCAGGCGGGTTAGACGACTTCCGCGGCTGGCGCTGAGTTCTACGGACTCGGTTTTACCCTCTGTGAATTGAATAATTAGTGGTAAAGCAGGATGAGAAAATACTCTAATTTTATTTTGTTATTCAAAATGTGTAACCTCATGTTTAATAATTTTCACAGAATTCTCTTTGTATATTTGGGTAATTAAAGTATTACGCAAATTAATTGAAAAGAAATCAATATTTTTTTTTACTGTGCATTCTACGAATTTATATTAAACGACTAATATACGAAACAGATTTTATGTAAATGTATTCCGAGCAGAATACACTCGAATTGATAACGAGGGCCACGGCTCTTTTTTATGAAACAAATGCGGTTTACTAGGTCAACCGGCGCTTTATCGAATGCTGTTATATTTACGTAGCTTTAATTTGACTGCTGGTCTTTGCAATAATTATTTTAATTATGCAAGAAAATTAAACATGAAATAATAGGATCGTAACTATAAAGATGTGAACGAAATAAGAAACAGATTGTGGTAATTACGTATCTCTTTTAAAACGTGTACAAAAAGTTTTAAATTTTACTTTCAATTTGCGATTTATTCTTATCGATTCAGAGAAAATATGCGGGAACGGGATTCTCTTTTGGAATTAAATCGGAATTTCTCCTTTATAGAAAGGGAATTTATTTGTCTCTTCTGGAAGCGGGTTTTTAATACTTTATTAAGTAATCGGGATACGATCACAGGATGTTGCGTACTAATTTAACTACCGGAATACAGAATGTATTTACGGTCACAGGTATAGTGGTTTTAACTGGCTATTCTGACGAAAGACGGGATTTTCTGGAGATTATCAGGCGATTATCTGTCTGCAGATTTTACAGGTTTCACAGCTCTGTCGTGTATATGTTAGGTGATTTCGGTAAGATAGGATTAATGAATCAAATGTGCATACGCGCCTTTGGTTAATTAGTAGGGCGCTAGACTGAACAGGCGTACGGCTTTCAGACAAGCAAAGCTAGGAAAATACCGACGTAGACATACGCCGTGGTTTATTAGGATATGTTTGTTTACGCTGGACATACACCCGATTAAGTGTTTAGTGTACAAGTATGGTGATTTTTTGCCGACGAGATAAATTAATGATCTGACAAAGGCAGAAAAGAAATCTTTATAACGGAAAACTGTTCTGGCAAATATCATCAGAAAATGTATAAATTACCCCGGAATAGGTCACCGGGTAGAAATAACAGCTTCTGACTCCAACTAAATTGGAATAGAAATCAGGAACGAGGGCAGGAGGACTTCGGCAGAGAAGTGAATAAGATAGTTACTTCAGGAATGAAATAAATAGATAATTAATATCGCGTCGCGCTTCCTTATACCGTGTCTGTTCTGATATCGAACATAGGAATTTAAATTGGAATGAAAGTTTTGGCGATTCCTGCTCGCCAATTCAACCGACAGAAAAGCTAATGGTATTAATCAAAAGTAAAGTGATTGCACATCTGAAGGTACTAATTACAAAACTAAAAGATGAAATATTTAGTTTAAAACGCTAAATAAGGAATTGGCGTTTTTAAATATGATTTCAATTTGTTTCAAAAGTCTCATATAATTTTAAGTATTTAGCGTTGATTAATATTGTCATCCATGTTATTAACTTTGCCTTTAACCTTTTGCCGGTGGTGTTAGCTTACGGATGGTTCGAAATTTGTTTGCCGTTAATTTTGCCGACAACAGACCTACACCTTCTTTAAGTACCATTCACCATTATCTCCAGAGAATTGAAAGATCTGGAAATATTTATGTCGAATCAGAATCTAGCGGTGGTAAATAACATTTTTGTATCGTTAAAACACTAAAATTAAAAATAATTATATCGCAGGAAATCGACAAATAGAATTAGTTGATCACACTGAAGAACGTGTTTTGGCAACGCACAGTGGAGTATTTGACCTCAAAAGCTGGCCATAATTCAAGATCTTGTCGGTTTACTGTTAAACTCAGGATGTAGGGGCTTCAGGGCTCACTCATGTCGAATCCGATGTGAGAACTTCAAATAGCGGATCCAAAATGTAAAAACTTTCGTAGATTTCATTACATTAGAAACCGCAATTTTGGAAACTTCTAGGTATAGAAAATAAATTTTGAAAACCTTTATTGATGAGTAAACAATGTAATTGAAGAATAACTTCACTTAAGGTCTAGAAAATTTATATGTACATTTCAAGTGTTACTGAATTATGTGAATTATATATGAATAATATCCATGTTAAAAATCTGGTCTTCTCAAACTGCTGTGGTGGTTCATCCGAGTCAGTCCGAGCCTTAGCCAGTACCTTCTTGATGAATCGTCTCGTCATCATATCTGCGAGAAATTGAATGGCTCATCTGGTAGTAGGGTGAAAGTGTTTCCTTGTCTAAGGGTTTGCCGGTTTTCTTTGGTGTTTTTCGAGTGCAGCTTAGAAATGGATCCGAGGTGAGCAATAATCTATTCACTATGTCTCCGTTGCAGTCGATTCTCGAAGATTTCCTAGCAAATCGTAATCGATATTGTTGAAAGTGTTTGTTTCTTACTTACGCAGCCTCTTCGGACAATTGTCCAATGGGTAGAATGACATATTCGATTATTGTTGAACCGTGAATCAAAACTATGTATCGTAGGGGTCACATACAATGTGTTTTGCCGTTTGCCGTTTCTAATGCAACCTTGCAACATCTACTTTGCGTCCAGATGAAATTGTTTCTAAGATCATTTTGAACCATTTTATGATTTCTATATTAACACCCGTTATTCTCGGATCGACGAAAAATCTCCGGGACGTATTACCATCATTGGTATTGCCAAAACCTTGCTTTGGAATATCCACCAGTAGTGCGGTTTCTTGTTTGAATTTACTGTGTATTTCATGTTTTCTTTCCTTGAATATCCTCTTTTCATCTCCCGTCCTAGCTTGCCATTTTGTATGACAAGTGTAACAGAGATTCGAAGAATCTTGTTCTCGAATGTAGGATAGACATTCCAAATTTAAGAACATCGTTATTTGTAGTAAAACATTTGTTAAAATGCTTTGAAATCACATAAATAACACCTCATTGGTGAAGTAGCGCTGGTGGCGGCATTGCAGATTTTCCTGACGACCATTGTAGGGAGTAATATTTGGATTTTCATAATGACTCACTTTGGTTTCTATGGATTCTATTTCTTCATTGACTATATCGGACGATTCATGGACAAATCTTATCCTGATTGGTCGACAAAACCTTGCGGATGATGCAATTTGAATTTTATAGTTTACTTTTATATATATATATATATATATATATATATATATATATACAGGGTGATTTTAAGTTGATGCTTTTTTTAAACTGTGTATAGAACTAATTAAAATAAACAACTTTTTCAAATAGCATTTTTTCGTTTTGCTTTAATTGTTGCTGCTGCCTGTTTTATGCGCCCAATTAATTATTCCCGCGTGTTTACCGGTGTTTATAGCCTCACCACGCATATTCGGGTTGTTATGGAACTGCAAACAATCTGTGATAAGACGGCTGTTAATTTTGTTTTGTTTCTGTTTACACTTTTTATGTCAAGCAGAAATGTGTCAATTTGTTGTCAGTTAATCGCGTGTTAGATTTCAGTCAGTTTGTGATTATTGAAAAATAAATAATGGCTCATGTGTATGAAAATAATGAACTCGTGGACATGCTGTTGATTTATGGGGAGTTTCGTCAAAGTGCGGCTGCAAGCCGCAAGGCTGTATGCAGAACGCTTTCCATTAAGAGTGCATCCGACATCCCGTAGTTTTATAAATCCCGTTCAGAAGGCAAGGGATACTGGTTATTTAAGAGAACATCGTGGAGGGCATGTTGGAAGACCGAGACAACCCGTGAATATGCAGAATGAAGAACAAATTTTGAATATTGATGAGAAAGATCCATCGATAAGTACTAGAGAAATTGCACGTGAGGTCGGTGTAAGTCAAACAAAGGTGTGGAAAACATTGCGGGAAAATCAGTTGTACCCATTTCACGTTCAACGTGTACACGCGCTACTTCCTCGAGACTATCCCCGTAGAGTTGAGTTCTGTGCATGGCTTTTACAAAACAATGCAGATCATTTGAATTTTACAAGGAAATCCCCATGCTATACGGAGATCAAGTTTTCAAGAAAGATTTTCCGTAAATGTTTGGGCTGGAATTGTAAATGGAATACTCATTGGTCCGCACATCTTGCCAAACCGTTTAACGGGCGAGAATTATCTGAATTTTTTGGAAAATCATCTACCTAATCTGCTGGAAGAATTGCCATTGGATATAAGGCAAAACATGTGGCTTCTACAAGACGGAGCACCTCCTCATTTTAGACGAGAAGTGCGGGAGTTCTTGGATTATACTTTTCCAAACAGGTGGATTGGTCGAAATGGGCCAGTTGCGTGGCCACCTCGCTCACCAGACCTTAGACCATGCGATTTTTTTCTGTGGGGTTACATAAAAGCGTTAGTTTTTAAAACACCGGTAAACACGCGGGAAGAATTAATTGGGCGCATAGAACAGGCAGCAGCAACAATTAAAACAAAACGAATTTCGTTAATACGCGCTGTCACCGAACAGTGGTTACATCGCGCACAGCGTTGTGTAGAACAGAATGGTGACAACATTGAACATGTCATATGAAATAGAACTTGACTGCTTCTCTCTTAAAATATCTCTTTTATTTTTGAGTTAATTAAAAAATGTTATTTGAAAAAGTTGTTAATTAGTTCTATACACAGTTTAAAAAAAGCATCAACTTAAAAATCACCCTGTATATATACACACACACACACACACACACACACACTCACACACTCACACACACACACACACACTCGCACTCGCACTCACTCGCACTGCACTCGCACGCACGCGCCGCACGCGCACACACAGCACACGCACACGCACACACACACACACACACACACACAGACACACAGACACACAGACACACAGAACACAGACACACAGACACACAGACACACAGACACACAGACACACAGACACACAGACACACAGACACACAGACACACAGACACACAGACACACAGACACACAGACACACAGACACACAGACACACAGACACACAGACACACAGGCACAGACACAGACACAGACACAGACACAGACACACACACACACACACACACATATAGCCAAGCTAGTGTAGAAATGAAATCAATATGGATTCCAATAATGTGCGAAGAGCTTAAGCGCAATACACCTGCGCAAGAAGTTACGGCGCAACATGCGCAATGAACTTTCGCGCAACCACGAAAAAAGTTTAATATATATATGTAAGTTCTAAAAAATATGTTGGGTTACTCAGTGGCTCAGCGGTAAAGATGTCAGACTAGTAAGTGAAAGGCACCAAGTTCGAATCTGAGAGTAGTCAACTGCTTGGGAAAAAATGTATATATAACATATGAATTCGACTCAAGTGCGGAAACAGCCTGATGACAAAAGCAGAGTCCGCTTCCGAAACGTCGCGCTCAAAAAGCAAAAACTGTGGAAATAGGCCGATCAACTCCACTAATAGGAAACCAGAAACAAATCGCTTGTAATACAGAATAAAAAGTAACTCTAATTTTATAACTTGGTACTTTAAACTACATAATTGCGTCTATTGGCTTAATTAGTTTCAATTTTGTTATTCATACCGTTTAACTTTTTTGAAAATTCTTCGTTGCAGTAGTTATTCATTTTAAAGTTAATAACATGGACGACAATATTAATCAACGTTAAATACTTTTTAAAATTATTTGACACATTTGAAACAAATTGGAAATGAAGGCATTCCATATTTTAAAATGGGCAATTACTTATTTAGTCTCTTTTAGTCTTGTAATTAAATTAGTACCTTTGGATGTGTAGTCACTTTACCTTTTGATTGTTACTATTATCTGTTGGTTGAATTGGCGAGCAGAAATCTGCAAAAGCGTTCATTCCAATGTTAAATTCCTATGTTCGGGTTTGAGACCGGACACCCGGTATAGTCTGCGATCTAACGTGATGGAGTGAGATAATGGAGGTGGCGCGTAGGTGGGGTTCTGGCGTCGAAATCTAAAACGATTTCTTAACTACGGAACAAGAGGAAATAATTATTGAAATGCACCGGAGCATTTTTACTCAGTATAATTAAATAATTAATTTACGAGTTTTTGTTAACGATTTGGGTTCTTTACAATATTACAAAGATTGTTAGCTGAAATGCTTGTGCTAAAATGTAAACAATTTCTTTAATGAAATAATAAATTGGTATGCTTTTAGTTTTAAGATGTAGATGTGTAATTTCATACATTTTTATTCAATAACTGATAACTTATAGAGGAGCAAAATGGTTAATTATTTGCACCAAATTACCTCTCCGAGTCAATCGAATTTTTACAATAACTTTTTTCTAAAGACGCATAATTGGCGCATAATTACTTCATAACAATAAATTGAATTAATCCAGAATTTAGCGACTATATGAAGTGGTCGTGTTAATGTAATTTTTGCAATAACTGAGAGGGACAGAATTTAAATTTAACAGCGCGCAATTGGCGCCCAATTACTGCATGAAAAAAAAATGGATTTGTTTTCAGTTGGCGACTTTGTGAAGTTATGAAAATTTGTCTATACCTTTCTGCTAGTGTGCAAACTTTAATTCCAGTGACGCAAAACTGCGCATAATTAGCGGCTAATTCTAATACACATGCTTGAAAATAACCCGGATGTTTGCATACAAATTTTTCGGTAAAATGCTTTATAAAGATTTGAGTTAACTAACTAATTTGTGTATGCCATCATTACAAAATTTTGAAAATTGTAGGCTACTGTTATTTCTTTAACTTGAGCTCAGATTATCTGAACACGATATCAATGTATTAAAAAAAACTTAAGCATACCAATTTAAAGGCAATTAAAAAACAATTAACAAATTGTTAAGCCCACTAGTAAATCTTAAGCTTTCTTAATGTTCAGAAGACGAGAATGCCAGGACAGCCCACCGCCCGACCGGTTTCGTCATTATTCTGACTCATAAGCAGCGGGTAGATCTCTCATGGAATATCTGAAAATGAAAAGTCATGTATTTCATTCCCTCGCCAAGGGGGAGGGCGGGCCTTTCCAAACTCGTTCAGCCACAATCATGGATTCCCAGCATACATACATATCTTACGAATATGGTATATCATGACGAACGACACGGACTGTAGCGCTTAGATCCCGCCGATTTTCAGAATTCTCTCAATGCAATATGATATAGGATCATAATGCCCACATTTTAAAATTATCTCCATTTATACAGGGTGTACCAAAAATAGTAGCGCATCAATGTTGTGTTTTTGCATATTTTTGCATATTCGAATTGCACGAGTAAAGTAAACCTAAGTTGCTGTTATACTGTGTGTATACGTAAACCTTACCATTTTCGAAATATTTGAGATTTTTTAAAATTGTTAAGTACAGTGATAAAATAACTATTGGTCACTATGAATAGTTAATATAATGAGCCCATATAACTGGTTGGAAAAATCTATACAGGGTTTAAAAAAGTTAATCCTTTTCATTCTTATTTAAATATAATTAACTTGCTTAGTTCAAATGGAACACCCTGTACATTTTCTTTTCATTAATGGAGAATTTAATTATCGTTCAAACTACATTAGGTTTTCCTATACCTAAAATCAATGGTTTTACAGTTATTCCCTTTTAATTGAAATATTTACAAAAATTACGTATTTTGAAAGAAAGGATATATCCAGGAGGCAATGATTTTTCTAGGATTTACATTTGCAAACTGTCATTGTCAATCTGTATTTAAATTGTAATGCTGTCTTTAACTGTGCTCGAAATAATTACTAAAAGTCGAAAATGAAAATATGTATTCCATCCAAAAGCGGGTCGATATGATTTTGGTGATCGGCGAATGCAAAGAAAACTATCTGTTATCTACAAGAATTTACGCTCAGAAATACCCAAACCGCAACCATCCTAATAAAGCTGTTTTCGAAAGACTTCTACAGAGATTCGAAAACACCGGCAGCGTAAGTTGCGAAAAAATGCAAAAAAAGAAACGAAACCAGTTGCAGAAAATGAAGAGAACGAATTTTCAATATTGCAAACCGTTATTGACAATCCAAATACCAATTTAAGTGAAATTCAATACGAAACAGGAATAAGTAAAACTAGTGATCATGGAATACTAAAAAAGTATCGCTACCGTCCCTATAATATTCTAATCCGCCGAAGAAATCGATTTCCCACCAAGAATCGAATTTTGTTTGTGGGCAATGGAAAAGTGTAGTAGTGATCAACATTTTTTTAAAGTACGTCCTGTTTTGGGACGATGCGACATTCCCCAATAACGGTTTGGTAAATCGTCATAATTTTCATTATTACAGCACCGAGAATCATAATTTATATCGAACAATAGATCGGCAGCATAGGTGGTCTTTAAATGTGCTACACCATTGATTTTAGGTATAGAAAAATCTAATACAGTTTGAAAGATAATTAAATTATTTATTAATGGAAAGAAAAATATACAGAGTGTTCCATTTGAACTAAGCAAGTTAATTATATTTAAATAAGAATGAAATGGGTTAACTTTTTGAACATCCTGTATAGATTTCCTCCAACCAATCATATGGGATTTGATAGCTCATTATATTGACTATTCATAGTCAATAGTATGGGATATCAATTGATAAAATTTACCTTACAATTTTGAAAAATCTCAAATAATTCGAAAAGCGTAAGGTTTACGTGTATACACAGTACAACAGCAACTTAGATTCATTGTACTCGTACAATTTGAATATGCAAAAATATATAGGGTGTTCCATTAAAAAAACAACTTCGATGCGCCACTATTTTTTGGTACACCCTGTATAAATGGAAATAATTTTGAATTGTGGGCATTCTGATCCTATATCATATTGCATTGAAAGAATTTTGAAAATCGGTGGCTTCTAAGCGCTACAGTCCGTGTCGTTCGTCGTGAAATACCCGGTATGTGCATGGTGGGATTAAGGATGGGTGTGGTCAGGATACGATAGGAAGTAACGGAGGGGGGAAAAATAGTACCCCAGCATTCGCCTAAGTAGCCGAACATGGTGTGCATATACGCAGTGACCATGCCGCTACATGTGTGGGGAAAACCCCCTGAAAAAAAAACCTCAAACAGGGTAGTCGTTAACGGGAATCGAACCCACTACCTCCCGAATGCTAAGCAGATTGTGCCTCCACTACTCTACTACCTCTGTAAGGAATATCTCGACTCTGAACAATACGTGAGAGTTAAGAGTAACGCCATCTATCCCTTGAATGGGATTTCTCAAACTGGTATATAACAATATAATAATAAGAAATTATATTTCTAAAAAAGAAAACATAAACAAAAAGTTTGGTTATTATCAAATTGTCAAGTAAGTTATATACCAGTGTGAGAGATCCCATTCAAGGGATAGATGGCGTTACTAACTCTCGCGTATTGTTTACTTTTGTTGCCATCTTATGTACCGTTTACCTTGTATGAGATTTTTCTAGGGGGTTTTCTTCATACACATGTAACGGAATGGTCACTGCGTTTAGTCACACCCTAACTCCATTCCTTCCGATCCTATCCTGACTACACCCATCCTTAATCCCACCATGCATATATACGTAATGTATGTATGTATGCTGGGAATCCATGATTGTGGCTGAAAGAGCTTGGAAATCTCAAGCAGCCCGCCCTCTTCCTTGGCAAGGGAATGAAATACGTGGCCTTTTCCAGATATTTCAAGTCTGTCGTGACATTCTTGTCTTCTGAACATTAAGGAAGCTAAGTCATATTGGTGGGTTTACTTAACAATTTGTGAATAACCAAATTTTTTATTTATGCTTTCTTTTTGAGAAATATAATTTCTTATTTTTATATTAAAAAGCAATTGTTTGGTTTGCCGTTCATTATTTTTTTTAAAGAATTTGAGGGAGGAGGAAAGAATTTATAATATCGTAGTTGGAAAGTGATAGACCTTAATATTCCATTTATCATAAGATAAATGTTTTATTTTCGTCCAATCATAGTAGTATATTAAGTATTAAGAACAGTAAGGGTTGTTTACTGATCGAAGACAATATTTTTAGACCATGCATTGTCCGCGATCAATTAAACCCTTAACGTTCCTGATGCTTATGCTATTTTTCGCTTATGTTTTTTTTAATTCTTTGCTTGAGTTAACAAAGTGAAACTATTAGTCGAGGTTTCCATGGTTACAAACACTTAGACGAAATATACATTATAAGTTTTTGTTACGTACAAATAAGTTCATACGTTTACTTAACTGTCATGTATGCTTTTAACAACCATAGCAACCAGTTGTGAAGGGTAAGATCAATCTACCGATCTAAAAGTACACACGGTACATTGACAAATACGACAGATTGGACGAAAAAATTATTTACATTCACTTGAAAACTGAAGGTGGTCGCCCAACCACAATGTTTTGATGCACACAAGACAACAAACCATATTGTTTTCCTGTTATTTATTTCTATGATATATGGAGGTAACATGCATTACAATATCAAAAAGCATTCACAAGCATCTAATTTAAACATTTTATGCAGATACTTCTAAATGTGGGAAAAAAGAAGTTTTCTAGACCATGTTTGGAAACTGGAATGTGAGTGAATGTGTAGAGTAGACTTTCCTTAATCCTTTCCAAATTAGTATTTAAGAAATTGTAATTATCGATGGAGCCAGGTATTTTAGTGTACCAGGAGAAGGGTTTTTATTTATACTATCAACTTTTGGCATTTCCTTCATTGTTTTAACTGAATAATTCTGAATGCTTACTTTGTTAACGCAATACAGGAAATGGCAAAGATTGATAATATAAATGTATTAATATGTTGTTTTCTAATTGCAGGTTAGATTCGCAAGTGAAGAAAATTTATGTGAAATCCATCCGATGATTCAATGGTCTTATGCATATCAAAAAGCACGGAAAGGTCCATGGGAACAATACGCATTGGATAGAGTGAGGTTTCAGAGCAGAGTTTTAAAAGCCCAATCTGTTTTAGATCCTGTTCTTAAGTCAGCCCATCGTAACCAGATTTATAAGGAGAGATTTCAAGAGATTGATTAAGATTTATTCAGTATTTAATCTGTATGTAATTTAATAATGGAATGTGAAATGGGCGTTAAACATATTAATACTAATTATTTGTTGCATACAAATTAAATACTGAATTATGAGAGGCGTAGGTTCTAATCTCGGTTATCACTATGAGAGCTAGATAGTGATGACCAAGATTAGTTCATTAGTTTACGTATCAATGCAAGATGTGTTCCACTGTCACAAATGACAGTTTGATTGTGATATGTAAATAGTGTTAACGAATGTACCTGATTTTGTAAAGAATGTAGTTTACGTACAAAATGTATATAACAGGCAGGAATGCAAATCGAGAGGCTCTTATATAAGAGTAATACAAAACTGTATATTTGTTCTTTAAGAGCACGAACACTGTAATACTGTTACGTGCTTTACTAGTGTTTTTTGATTTTAGTTGACTAAGTAAATTCACTTAAGTTGTTAATTTTTTATCTTCTGAAAAATGAGAAAAAAATATTCAAAAGATTAAAAAATCATCGATTTAATGAGTAATTTTGCTTTGATAATTAAGTTTAGTATTAACATATCTGGCTATATTGAATAAAAGAGAATCATGGAAAATCAAAATTTTTGGTTCACTCTTTTGCTTGTGTGAATCTGGACTACTGGATTAATGTGTATCTTGACTGCTTTTGGAAAAATTTGTGATTAGCTTCTTGCTACACACGGTTTACAACTAAACCATACAAATCCAATATTGTCATTGATCTCAGAGATCCTTGTTCAGAATTACTTTCATAACTATCATGAATGAACCAGAATTATTGGTGAATCAGTTTGTTCTAGTTTATTTAAAATAATCTATGATAAATTATCATTGTATTAGAATTGTGACCTTTTCTTTTCTGCGTAATTGAAACATTTCATGCTTCGGTAATTCATGCATTCACACATTGTGGTTTTGGTTTTTAGTAGTTTCTTATAAGGTCACATTGTATAAATATTAGAAGCTTAGTATTTGCATATTAAAATGTAAACTTGCCTATTTTTACAATTTACTTTTAAATATTGTAAAAAATTTGGATTAAATAAATTTTGCTTATCATCACTTATTAAATGAAGTTATGTTTCATTCTCAAATAGGTGGCAATGTGTAATTATTAGTCATCTCGATTTGAGAGTTACATCATACCGCAAAATGTTACATTTGCTAATGGACATTAATTATTTAAATTGCTTTTTGAAATATATTTTATTATTTAAATTGTAAAAATTGCAGTGTTTTGTTGAAAATACTCTGTTTTAATATCTTATAATACAGGATAACTGTACTAATGTACCGTGTGCCCCAATTTCATTGTTTTTTTTTTGAAGATATTGTTATTATCAAAGATAGCAGTTTTTACACTCGCGTACTATTTTGGTAACCTAGATTTCATGGCAAAATCGAAAATTTAGTATGTTTTTGACTTGTAGTCAAACGTCAATAATACACTTTCTTCAAGGTCTTATACCTCTCTTAACCCTAGAAGTTCCGGGGGGGGCAAAAAGTACCCGCGGTTTTTCTTTTTTCTTATATCTTTTTTAGTTCTCAACTGATATGAATAGTCTTCCGTTTTATTGTCCCTTAATAATTCTACTTTCGTAATATTTTGTTAAATTCCACATATATTTGTTTTTTCATTTAAAAAAACACGCATAATTTAACGCAGGCACATTTTGCCCCACCTTGGGATTGCACGTATCAAAAATCATTTAACACTTTTACATTTTCTCGATATTTGTGATTGCATTACGTTGCTATTCACTCTTTATGGTTGACATGCGTATACTGAATCTCTAATGACGTTTTTAGATAGAATTGGAGTGTCAGGTGTTTAGTATTGTATTCGATTCGAGTGTGCATGTTACTTGTTTGAAGTGAAGCACTGCCTATACTTGTTTGCTAACTACAGTTTTATGTGTTGTATTTGAGTATCGGTAGTTTTGTAAAGTTGTTTATTACTAACATTAGAAATGAATAAAATAAATATAAATGACTAACACAGCATGAAATAGAAGAAATCGTTCAAGACAGCAATTTTTATAACGGGGATGTAGACGAGCTGAACGAAGTGGATTCTGAATCTGAAAACGAATTGAATATATTGGAAAGCGATGTGGAATCTGTGATTTTATCAGATGAAAGTGATAGTGATCAAGAGGGCAACCTAGATGCTAAAATTGTGACTGCAAGCAGTGGTCGTGAATATGTTACTATTGCACCAAGAGCACATCGTCGAATGTTACAAAACATTGTGCGCTGTCGAGAGGGTGTGGCCGACGAAGGCAAAACAACCGATATATTAGATTCTTTAAAAAAATTTTTACCTGGGACAATACTTAGTACGATTGTACAATTTACAAATGACGAGGCAGCTAGAAAAAATGTAGGAGAAACGGATTTATTGGAGGTCTACGCATTTATAGGCATTCTAATAGCAATGGGTGCTAATGTCGATACGACATTGCCAGTTCATGACTTATGGTCAAATATTCACGGACGAAACATATATAGTGGTGCAATGAGCAGAAATAGATTCATTGATCTTTTAAAAATAATTAGATTTGATGATAAAAATACTAGAGCCGAAAGACGAGAACACGATAAGTTTGCTCCACTACGTGACGTGTTTCAAAATATGAACGGCTTATTTGTGAAATATTTCACACCCGGTTTTCACACAAAAATAGATGAAATGTTGTCACTATTTAGAGGAAGGTGTCCATTTAAAGTATTTATCAAAGGTAAGCCTGGAAAATACGGTATATTGATACGCATGTTGGCGGATGCGAAAACACGTTATATTCTTAGTATGCAAGTTTACGCTGGCAAAGATGAACGTGAATGGAATAATCGTGGTCCAAAAGAAGTAGTGAAACGTCTTGCCCAGTGTATCAGAGGAAGTGGGCGAAATATCACAATGGATCGTTATTACACCTCTGTAGATTTAGCCGAAGAACTTTATGTAGATTATCGACTAACTGTTGTTGGCACCATGCAGATAAACGAAAAACATATACCTACTCTACTGAAAAATACCTCAGGTCTTGAGCTATATTCTTCAAAATTTGTATTTACTGCTCCAATTTCTGGAAGACCCCCCCGTCACATTAGTTTGATATATAGCAAAGTAAAATCCTGTAAGAAACCTGATGATGTTGTCCACCCAACACTCAGATGACAAAACCGATGATACAGAAAAAAAAAATCTAATATCAATCTATATTATAATGAGACTAAGTGTGGTGTTGACACCATTGATCAGATGGTACGATTGTATTCGGTGAAGCGAGGAACCAGACGATGGCCTTTATCTCACTTTTATACGCTAATTGATATAACGACTTTGAACGCTTATACGATTTTTACTCTAAATAATCCCTCGTGGAATGACACAAAACAAAACAGGCGTAGATTGCTCCTCCTTGAATTAGGTCATCAGCTCATAAGACCATTTATCGAAAAGAGATCAAAGAATGTGCCAGAAACCAGTTATATGTGCTATGAAAAGTATTTTGGGCGAAAAGATCGTTAGAAAAAATCTAGTACGAAACGACGTTGCTACATTTGTTTGGAAAACGTAAATACAAAACAGCAACGCGATCGTATTACAAAAACTAATAAAATTTGTTCCAAGTGTGATCAATACATATGGAAAGCAATATTATTTGTATAAATTGTAATTCCGGAAGTGCAAGTGAATAAAAAAGATTATATGTAATAGTGTACATAATAAGAGAATATTTCTTTTTGTTTGTTTATTGTATTAAAAGTAATGTTAAATGAGTCTAATAAAGTTATTACTACATTCAGATGGTTGTGATAATCATATATCAGCATACTATTGCAACATAATCATTATAATTTGGAAAAAATAAGATAAAACGAGCGCGGGCAAAAAATTCTCCCCTTGGGTAAGCACATAAATATTTATCTTAGGAATTCTAGGGTTAATACTATTATACTGATATATTTTGTCAATGGTACTTATATATTGCAAAGTGCCAAATTCAGTGGCATGCTTACAATTTTTCTAGGGGGTGTGGTTTTTGAGTAATAATGTAAAATTGTATTTTTTTAAATGGGAATCATAGTTGACTTGGCAACCGTCAGATGCAGTTCTTGTGTTTTCAAAAATATAAATATAGACATTCCTCAAAAACATCTAAATATTTTTTTCAACAAGACGGTGCCCCAGCCCATAATACTTTGGCAGTGAGAAATTACTTAGAAAACCATTTCCCAAATCGTTGGATTGCTACATCCGGTTCGGTGTTATGGCCGCCACAATCTCCAGATCTGTCAATACTCGCAGGGCCCAATCTAGCTATTTAGTCGCTCCGGGCAAAAATAACGTTTTGCCGCCCTTTACTCTAACACTAAATAAATCATGAGCTTGTTATTTCAAAGATATGGTATTGTAGGAATTATATAATATTCACATACGTTACTCTACTGGGGCTTCTGAACAAATATGCAAAAGTTCATGAGAGTATGTAGGTATACCGGGTGATTTTTTTAACCAGCCTATTAGACGCGTTTGGATACTTTAAAAGTTAGATATTCGAAATTTGGCACACAGCCACAATACACTATCTAAAATATATTGGTCGCAATGATACTTTCGGTTGTACCAAAAGTAACCATCAACTTCCTTACTGTAAATGGAACCATATATTTTTTCAACGCTGTTTGATTCTCTGCATGATTTGCTACATAATTCACCTAGCTTATGTTGACCAGGTTACAGACATATAACAACTTTTATGAAAAAATGTTACCTTGCAAGGGTTTATCCCTTTCAGGACGGTGCAGCACGATCGTGCTATATTGTAAAAATTTCCACGATTTGTAAATTCAACTTCTCAGTCTCGAAATGGTACAATTCGATCGTGTATGTCAGTTCACGCGTAGAACTCGAAACTTTGAGCTGATCTTTAGTTAATGTTCGAGGGAACAACATAGCACTGTTTATGACAAACAAGGAGGTCGCAGTAAGTATTTGTTTTTTTGAAGCTATTGTTATACTTTATTAAGTAATTGTGTTTGTTGAGTTACTAAAGTGATAAAGCTTACACGTGCGTAATTTTTTCGTTTGTAATAAAATATTTATCGGAGAAATTGTGTCATTTAAATAAAGAATCACGATCGTGCCGGTCAGTCTCAAACTCAGTTTTCGTTCTTCATTAGTCGGTTAGGAGTACTCAAAGATAATTTAACAATAAACAATTGATGAGGGTGGGAAATCTTGCAGGATATGAAAACTGAGAACGTTTGGAGCTCTGGATAAGTGCATCTGATTGTTAATTCATCTTCATTACGAGTTTTACGTGATCTTGACAATACATTTTTATTTATTTTTTCAGAAAGGGAACTAACACATGAAATGGTACTTGAACTAATTGGCGATGGAAATGATTCAGAAGCTGAGTTATTCGATGAGATTGAAGTAATAACCGATCATTTTGATCCAGTCCCAAATAACATTTTTGTTGAAGAAGAACCTCCTGATTGTTCAGATGCAGAGTACAGTGGTGACGCCGAAGATCCCATTGATAATATCGATCCCGTCGTAGTAGTTTCTGATCATCAGATAGCTGGACAAAAGCAAAGTAAAAAACTTTGGAAGCAAACTGTTTTCAACGAAAAAGAACATAGCTTCCCAACACGAATGCCAAAAGCAATCAGAACACCCTTAGAGTACTTCCAAGATTATTTCAGTGATGCTTTTTTGAGCGTGTTGCTACCTGTACTAATAATTACCACATGCGTAGCACTTGTTACGTTTTAAATACAGATGCAGCGCAAATAAAAAAACTTATACGAGTTCATTTCGTTATGGGCTGCATTACCTATCCACGCCTACATACGTACTGGAAAGATGACATACGGTTAGGTTTAATCGCAGACAAGATTTCCAGGGATCGCTTCAAACAATTACGAACAGCACTTCATGTAGTTGATAGCGATACAGCACCGCTAGGAAATGAAAACTTCCTTTGGAAAGTTCAACCAATATTGGACCAAGTCAAGAGTGCTTGTAATAGATTAGAAAAGCAGCCAGGGTATTACTCTATTGTCGAGCAAATGTTCCCGTTTTGCGGTACGTGTCCTCGTGGATTAAGACAAGTCGTTAAAAATAAGCCGCGACCCCAAGACTTAAAACCATTTGTAGCAACAACCCATGATGGCCTTATGGTCGACTTTAAAGTTTACCAAGGTGCAAAGACACCTCTTGAAGACAGATCCCTCGGTGTTGGGGCAGCAATAGTAATTCATCTTTCGAAATCTATTCCACCAGGAAGCTGTATTTACTTTGATCGCTACTTTTCATCAATACCACTACTTGAGCATTTGAATACAATGGGGATGCGTGGCACATCGACGTTAATGATGAACCGATTACCGCAAAGGAAAACTATAGACTTCAAACCAGATCGCCGCATGAAACGCGGCGAATCTCAACAATTTGTTTGCGATAATGTAGTGTTCGTAAAATGGATGGACAATAAATCTGTACTAATCGTATCCAATTGTACGTCTGCCGACAATGTTTTTGTAAAGCGTTGGGACAACAAATTAGGAGCTTTTATTAACATCACGGCGCCTAACATTGTCGCAAATTACAACAAACACATAGGTGGGGTAGACATCCTGGACCAATCATTAGAATAATTTATGAAAACAAAGAAATGGACACTAAAGGTGATACTTCATTTCTTTGACTTGTCTCTTGCTAATGTGGCGTTTATATAAGTTGCAATCAGCAGTAGCTGAAGTTCCTAAAAATAAAATTATGGATTAGCTACCCAGAAAAGAAGGAGCAGTGAGAGTGAGAATGAACCTGATGAAAATGCTGCTCCAAATGCTTCAAAGAAATACCGACGATCAAACCATCCTTCAAAAGCCAAAGGGTATGATGGATATAATCATCTTCCATGTTTTGATGAAATTGTCAATCCTCGGGCTTGCAGAATGGAAAGATGCAGCAGTAGGTCAAAAATCCGTTGTAAAAAATGTAATGTTTACCTTTGCCTTTCAAGATAAAATTGTTTTGCTGGTTTTCACCAAAAATAATTCTTTTTTATTTTGCTAAAATTGTTACTTACAGTATTATTTGTTATTTTATAGAAAGTCACTTCTTTTCTTTTGTTTAATAGAAATCAAATGTTATTTTTCTATCATGACACTAAGTTTTGTTATTATTAACTTATTCTAACTGTATACTTTATAGATGTTATAATAAATATTTTTATGGCCAAATATAACTTTTTATTACTACGATTTAGAAATTTTTTTGAGTAAAAGTTAATTACAGTCACGATCGTGCAGTGTACCATTTTGAGCCTGAACGTCACTATCGTGCAGGGGTAGTTTTCCCTAAAGTACGTGTTAGATATTTTTTAATCATTTTTCTGAATAGTTTTATAGTGTCCACATACATAAAATACGACTAAATATTCAAAATTCAAAAAAATTATTTCAGACCTGAAAGGGTTATTAGAAAAATCATAACTTTAAACGGCTTACGACAAGAAAATAAAAAGACCATCCGACTATAGTCGATGGATTGCCCTTTCAAATGCATGGTCTCAAATTGATGTTACTCTATTGAAGGTCCCGCAATAAATTTGTAAACTGGACTAAATTTAAATAGCGATGCCATTTTTGTGTAAATAGAACCCCAATTTTCTTTGCAGGAGTCGATAGATACTTGAATTTGTAAAATTTTATGCATATGCCTATCATTAACCCTTTCTGCGCAAAGAATATTTTTATGGAAAATTATGAGTTTATTCAATTTATTATTACCAGTAGCAGGGCGTTGCTATGGGGACTGACACAAATTCAATTGTTTCTACTATTTAGCTTTATTAATGATGCTTACTACCCTTTTGAGTTTAAATCGGTGAATTTTCATTTTATAAGCAATAGTACACATTTTGAGGTTAGTCTTTTAATGTTTGTTCAAAGTAATGTCAAAATTTAAGGCTAATCTCCTTTCTAATGTCAAATATGGAAGTTGTATACAATAAATATTTAGCTTGTCTGTATTACATTTTTTTTGAGTATGTCTATTACTATTTACAAAATGTATAGCCAACATCAAGTAGCCTTTGGAAATAAAAGAGTAAAAGCTGTCTTCGTTGAGTGTTTAACTGCCAAAGCACGTCAAAACCTAGCTCGGTAGCATTATTTGTTTTATAAAACATGATCATGAATCGTGTTTCAAATAAAATGATGTTCGATTTGTTTGTAATTCACGGAAATCAGTAGAAAATTATTCAACGTACCTACTTGTCGCGCATTTAACGTAAAATATCCAGAACTTCCCCCTGTAGGTGAAAAACATTTCCGCAAATTGAAAAAGAAGTTTATTGACTTTGGTAACATTGCGCCCCCACAACTTAGAACAAGAACAGTGACTGGAATTGAATTAATCAAATAAATGTGTTGGGATATTTTTGTCAAAACATACTAGTTTTACACGAACAACATCAATATTCTTTTATAAGTCTGCTAAAGCCAAGGCCAACGGATTTTCCTCGAGTTTCATTTTGTGAAGAACTTGATAAAAATTCAAGAAGATGGAGATCTGCTAAAACGCATTATTTGGACAGATGAACCTAAACTCTCACAGGGTGATGTTTTCAATACGAAGATTAACCATTACTGGGCAGCACAAAATCCTCACTTAATATGGGAAGTACAGTACCAGGTTTAGTTTTCAATAAATGTTTTCTGTTTCATTACTAATTACGGTGGTACGACGAAATTTTAACAGAGAAAGGATATCTTACGATTTTACACAATGTGCAAAATTTTCATGATACACTACCACTTAGACAAATGAATTTTTGTGGTACCAGATGGACGGCGCACCAGCGCATTATACAGAATAGTAAATCACAAACTCGGGGAATTATTTGAGGTTCGTTGGTGGGGTAATCAAGGTCCTTTGTTATGGCCACCGAGATCTCCAGACCTTACACCCATGGATTTTTATTTATGGGGACGAGTTAATGAATGGTTTATGTGGATGAACCTGCTACTAAACAGGATTTGACTGCCCGAATTACTTGTACAATGGGAATGGTTTGCAATCAGATGGGCTACGGGTGCTGTAGTCCAAAGACGCTTATTGTGTTTAGAAAAAATGAGAACACATTGATTATGTAAATTTTCAGTTTATTCGTTTGTTGCTTTATGATAATATGTAGGGGAAGGTTGCCTATATTGAACCGCCTCCTAAATCGGGCCACGGCCATATTTGAATGAATAAACGCGATGACTCCGTACGACGTGTTTGGTGATTTTTGCTATTTCGATGTAGTTTTTATGTATAGTTCGTAAGTGTTTCCGTGGCAATCGTTGGAAATTCATCCAGGGCTATTATTTTGATTAAAACAAGTAAGTTTTACCATATTAATATTGCTATTAAAAAGATCAAACCCAAATACGTTCGAATGTTAAACATGTGATTTTAGAAAATAACTGGCGGTTTCATAAGTTGAACCACCATGGCGTTGCCTAATTTGGACTGGTCCAATTTAAGAAACTAGAATTATTTCTTATGTTTATGTCTTTAAATGTTGGAATTCGTGTCAATATGAAGTGCTCCAATAATCAAAATACGTTTTTAACATTATACAGTTAGTGTCAAATGCGTGGTCCAACATAGGCTACCAATGTTTTACTTGGTTCAAGAATGTCTTCCAATAATAGAAAAGGCATAAAATATGGTTTTACGCATTTTTGCGTAGGCATCCCAACCTTTCATTAAGGCAACCAGAATCTACTTCCATAGCTCAGTGCAAGGTATTTAATAGAGATAATGTTACCCCGTTCTTCGACCTTGTAAAGAGAATTGTCGATGAATGCCAGCTTAATGCAACAAGAATATTAATGTAGACGAGTCTGACTTTTTAACTGTTGCCAAGAAGTGCCAGAAAATTTTAGCCCTAAAGGGCAAGCTGCCAAGTAGGTCCGATTGCTAGCGGCGAACGTAGGGTGAATAGGAACACCTCCTGACTGCGTGGTAGAGATATCTGACACCGGATACATCAATAAAGAAGTGTTTGTTACCTGGCTCAAATCTTTTATCAATGCAGTAAAACCAACAAGAACCAATAAAGTTTTGCTTATTTTAGACGGCAACAGTACTCACTCTGAAAATCTTGAGGCAATAGAGCTGGCACGAAATAATGGAGTGATTGTTACAGCTTCCGGGGCATACCACCCACCGGCTTCAACTGAAGCTCTATTACACTGTAGCTAATAAGAGATGGCTAAGAACTAATCCGGGATTGATAGTTTCTCAATACCAAGTTGATAAACTCCTTGGAGAAGCTTATGCCAGGGTAGCTGTTTGCTAACACAGTACCATTCTGTGAATGGTTTCAAGAAAACGGGAATTTGGACGGTAGACCGTAATGTTTCCAGCGATGTTGATTTCGCACCTTCATATTATATTCATCCCAAAAACAAGTGTAGACATGGCTGAACATGGTAACACTGAAAGTATTTCCGATTCCAGTGATGAAGATACAGTAAAAGACCTGTTGCAACAAATGAAATGAACCTCCTAGATCAAAGAGCTTCAACGTCGACATCAACATCAGCTATGGAACAAATAGCAACTACATCACCTGAAGTTGATTCATCCACAACAAAAGAAGGAGATTCTATAGAACAAATATTAATAAGTCCATTATAAGTCCAATTATTATTAATTTTATTAAATGCATAAATAAAAAGTTTACCTCGAGTAGGATTTGAACCTACGACCTGTACTTTGCTGGAGTACAGGTCGTAGGTTCAAATACTCGAAACTTTTATTTATGTTAAAATTAATAATTTTAATACATATTTACCTTTGAACTTCGTCCATAACAAAAACTTATAATAACTTAATATTGGTCAAGTTGCTTTGGTATGTATGAATCCTTGCGATATTGCAGGTTCACATTCCATTAATATAAGTAATTTGATAGTAATCTCATTATATTTAGAATTTACATCAGTTCTACATACATAAAGGCAAAATTTGCATCGATTGGGGCTTGAACCTTGGTGGCGCAGTTGGTTAGCGCGGTACTCTAGCAAAGTACAGGTCGTAGGTTCAAATCCTACTCGAGGTAAACTTTTTATTTATGTATTTAATAAAATTAATAATTTTTAATTACATATTTACCTTTGAACTTAATCGTTCATAACAAAAACTTATAATAAATAAACCCTTAGTTACCGTAACTGTAAACATGTTCATAACTCCCTAGGAAGTTATAGTTATAGTTGCAGATCTATAACTCCTATTGGAAATTGACGATTAGAGTTAATTGTAAATGCCAAACAACCTTTTTTGAGCTAACACAGTTGCTAAAACTTTATTTTCAAATTAACATAATGCCTGTGGTTTAATATAGGTACTTACAATCAAATTGTCAGCATTTGTGTTTCATTCATTACCTCTTATATACAATTCACAATTTAGGACAATTTTCTTTCAATTTTCTAATCAATCAAAAATGACATGTCACCCATTTTTCTGGCCATCTTTTTTTATTCATAAAACCCAAATGCTCAACCTACTCTTTACAAAAATATAAATAAAAACTATTAACTACTTAAAATTATAACAACTCCTTCTAATGTATTTTGACAAATATTTGCAAGTTTGTCAGTTGATATATCCATGGTAACAATGCCTACTTAATTTTTAAACGTTCGTTTAATTTTAATAACCAACAAAATTTAGTTTTCATATTTCATTTATAATGAAATATGAAATAAAATTATTTATCTATCACGTGAGTTATGTATGTTAATAACCTCGGGAAACTTACAATCCCTCGGGCCTAACGTCCCTCGAGATCTATTTAATAAAATTAATAATAATTTTTAAGGGTTTATTTGTTTATAAAAATATGAAATAAAAGTTGTTTTATCTCCGTAACCATAGCAACCAGGTAAACACACTAGGTGAATTATGTATCAAATCATGCAGAGTCCAAAAGCGTTGAGAAAAATATATGTTTCCTGTTGTACTTCCGATACAACTGGAAGTGCCATGCGACGAATATATTTTGTGTATTGTGGCCGTGTGCCAAATTTCAAATATCTAACTTTTAAGGTATCCAAACGCGTCTAATAGCCCGGTTAAAAAAGTTACCCGGTATATGTATGTCGCATAAAGAATTTCTTAGAAACTACTGAGTGGATTTAAATATTTTTTTTATCGACATAATGTATCGTCATTATCATCAACCTGTTTCGATTCACTGCTGGGTATAGGCGTCTTTTCCCTTGTGTCAACTGCCATTTTTCCCTGTCACAGGCTAATCTTGGCTATATAGAACCCTTTAACTTAAGGAACAATCAACATTTTTCATCCAAATCTTTTCAGAAGTTAAAAAGATTAGGACCAAACTTAAAATTATGAAATCAATCCATACGTGTTTAAGTTAAGGTTCATACGTTATGTGTAAAAAAAAACAAGAAATGATTTGTTTTTAAATTTAATTATGGTATCCAACTCTGCATCTACATCAAACATCGAAATCCTCGAACATTTTCAACCAAAAGTGCTGCGCATGATAGTGATTGCACCATGGTTCGTGCCTAACAAAGTTATCTGTAAAGACCTTTAAATCTGTACAGTAAAAGATGAAATTAGACACTTCAGTGTAAAGTATAGTGCCCGACATAATGCCCACCCTAACGTTCTAGCAACGGAACTTCAGAACCAACCCATAATCAATAGGAGGTTACCAAGAAACCTGCCGAATGATCTGCTTTGATACTGATATTTGGACCAAATCCTAAATATGTTACAAATTTTAAATCGTCTTGAGGAGACAAATTGCTGTTTAAAAACACACAAAGAGCTGATAACTCCTCTGAAAGTTCTAATGCCTTTATATCACATGAGTTCTCTTGGGTTAAAATAGTCTCAAGGTTGCAATGTTTGTAATTCATCTTTTGGAAGTTCTCTTAAGGCATATATGTATGTTCTACAAAAAAAGCAAAACGTTTACTATGCTCAGCAATCTGGGAAAACCTTAACTGTAAGGAATTTATAGCTTTATCTATAATGTGAAAAAATACTTTGATTTTATTTTTTTGGCGAGGCTCAATGATTGGTTGTCACCACATTCGTAACCAAATTGCTTCTTGGATCGAGTACGAGATTTAGGCACATTTTCAAAGTCGTAACACCTCGCAATCAATTACAGAAGGCTTTGGCGTCTTCAAGAACTTGAGTAGAATACTTATCTGAACGTGAGTTTTCAAAGAAATTAGGGATTCCCCTAAAATATCGTGTTGTAGGATAAAATGGTATTCCCCAAAAATATTATAGTACTTATATACAAACTACTGGAAATGATTACTTATCTCAACGTTTGTGGGGAACGAAAAGGGTTGACAGTTCAGAAATGTAAAATCGGTAAAAAAATTCGTGAGAATTTCATAGTATTCTCAATTCAAAAATCATTACATATCGAAAGAGTTGGTTCCTTCTCTCCTATTTAGGTATTTCTTGTTCTTTCTTTCGGCTTGGCTTGCTTAAGCGCTGTCTTATAATTTTCTTAGGAGGCAGCATTAAGAAAATTATAAGACAACATAGCACTTTAAAATATGTTGGAAAAAAAAAAAAACAAACTTTTGTAGGGTTGCTAAGCATGGTACTTTTTATATTTTTCTCTCCCGTCATAATACCGAACCGAATGTTTGCAATCCAACGATTTGGGAAACGGTTTTCTAAGTAATTCCTCACTGCCAAAGCATTATGCGCTGGGGCACCACTGTCTTGTTGAAAAAATATTTGGAAGATGTTTTTCAGGAATGTCTATTTATATTTTTAACTAAGAAAGAACTGCAGCTGATGGTTGCCAAGCCATCTATAATTCCCATTTAAAAAAATGCAGTTTATGTTTATACTCAAAAATCGCACCACCTAGAAAAATTCTAAGCACGCCACTGAATTAGGCACTTCGCAATATATAAGTACCGTTGACGAAATATACAACGTGATTCAGATTGATGTAGGGTTTGTAACTCCGCTATGGTCATATTATTATCAAAAATATATTCTAACACTGGAAAATGTAAGTTGTTTATCAAAACTTTCATCCGCTGGGGTCATGAGCGTGCGTAAATATGTATGTATAAACTGTCATAATTTGTTTCCTTCTATCCTTGTCTTTTTATTGTTCCTATAATTCACGTAAAATCTGTCTTTTTCAAGACAAAAACGGGACATACTTGATTGATTTATCTGGTAAGTAAATAAATACAGAGCTCTGTTTGGAATAAGATTAAAATTCGAATAATTGTTAGATTATGATTATTAGTTTCATGTGTTGGGATGAACACATCAAGTTTATCTTGGAGGCTTATGTTCGGTCTGGGCAACGAGATGAAGATGGTGTCGGGAAATATTTGCAAGTTTCTTACTCCAAGGAATTCCAACAACATTGACGTTACCTACGAAGCATTCACACATCATGTTATTCGAATTCTTCAAAGTTTTCGTGACACCTGCTCCGTATCCAAAGGTAAATCTCCCGGCAGAAGACCTGTACTTGACGAAGAAGGCTTAGAGGATATTCGGGGGCGATTAAAAGCTAGTCCCAATAAATCTTTAAGACGATTGGCTGCTCAAAGTGGTAATTGAGTAAAATTTGTTTTTATTACTAAATGTTGATTATTTATTAATTATAATTGTAGGCGTTTCGTATGGGACATCCCAAAGGGATTGTAAAAAACTGAAAATGCACCTGTGCAAAATGTCTGTATTACAAGAATTGCTGCCAACTGATTTTGAAAACCGTCGAACGTACTGGTTTAACGAAAATCTCAATAACAATGATATTTTGGATAACATTTTTGAGTGACGAGGCATGGTTTCTTCTAAGCGCCTATATAAATTCCCAAAATTACCGAACGTGGTCAATTGAAAATCCCCATGTATTTATTGAAACTCCATTACATCCAGTTAAAACTGGAGTTTGGATTGCCATGTCAAGAAATCGAATAACTGCACCAATTTTTTTTAATGAAAATATTAATGCCGAAAAATTATTAACAATTAATTCTAAGAGCATTTATTGAACAACTGCACAACGACTAGCTTCAAAATGGGTATTTCCAGCAAGATTTCGCAACAACCCACACGGCCCGTACAACATTGACGTATTTATCACAATTTGTTGGTGATAAAATAAGCAAAAATCGATTAGACCTAAGGTCTATGTATATTATAAGTATAATAGTATTAAGCGAGGTATAAGAACTTGAAAAAGAGTGTTGAAATATCGACATTTGGCTATAAGTCGAGAGATACTAGATTTACGATTTTGCCAAGGAGTCTGGGTCAACAAAGTAGTACCCAAATGTAAAAACTGCAGACTTCTATCTTTGATAATAACAAAGATATCTTTAAAAAACAACGAAATCGAGACACACTGTGTCCCATTTTCGATGTAACTGTGGGGTATCTCTGTTCCTATAAAAGATGGGCGGTTGCGGTATTCGGTTCACTGTGCGACTTTTTTGAGAAACAAAAGAATTCGGCAAACAAAACTTTCTAGGCTTTTTTCCTATTGATGATACAGAGTGATTTTGAAATTTTGACACACTCCTCATATCTCAGTTATCTTTAGGGATGTTGAAAAAATAAAAACTGCATCTTATAGGGCCTTGTACTTAGAATTCAAGAACGTATTTAGTACATCATGTAACAGCACGAAGCTATGTTTTTTAAATGGGACATCCTGTATATTTTATTTTTATTTCAATAAGTAATTCAATGAGATGTGCATAGGTGCCTTTGTATGGCCTACATTTGAATTAAACATCAGTTCTCACCCAAATATGTTGTCGCTAAAAACAATGGATAAAAACGTTTGACCTGCACCACGCTGTTTTTCGTTTACTGCCTTGTCTAGTATAAATTTTGACTTATTTACTGATGCTAATGAGACCTTTACAAAATTTTTTGAATTATTTTTTGACAATTAACTCTTTCAACCAAAACTTACAGATTTGCAAACTAATGTATTGAGAATAATGACCGCAATCATTAATATTCTTAATCCTAATGAAATTAGAGCTTTCCTTGCATTGATAATTCTACAAAGTATTTTAAGTTGGGAGCGATTTACAAAAAAAAAAAACAAAACTGTCTTCATCTTGGTAATGAATCATATAATCCCGAAACTCCTAAATATCCAAAGCTGAATCCTGTTTATGAATATTTAAACGATAAGTTTGGCAGTTTATACACACCGCAGAGGGAGGTTGCTATCGACGAAGCCTATTATTCAAAGGGAGGTTTGGATAGATTCAATACATTCCTTTAAAACGTGCACTTTTTGGTATCAAAATTTACATGTTATGCAAATCAAAGAGTGGTAGTAGTAGTCGGACACCTTGGCCGCCATCTTGGATTTTCTGGGGAAAACCCACTGTCACTTTTTATACGCCCACGTGGGGGACCGTATTTTCTACCCCTATGGTTTATTTTCGGATGCCCTTTTCATCCCTAATTATTTTCGGTTTTTACTCGCTTACTTGAGTGGCGTATTTTTCACCCCTATTTTTATGGCCGCCCACGTGTGAGCTGGTATTTTCACCCCTATAGTTTATTTTCGAGGGTCAGCCCTTGATGGAATTTTGAACCCTAATTAGAGTCTTTTGGACAGCAATTTTTGTACTTGCTCACGTGAGGGGCATATGCAGGTCTTGGGTTTGGTCTTAGACCTGGAGTTGGTCTTAGGGTTATTTTTATAATATATAATTAAGGTCCTTTTGGTTGTATTAAGAGCAGTACCTCTGGAGGTTAGGCAAACTCACACGCATACAATGTTTGAAATTGCATAATTACCCTAATAAGATATCATTATTAAAATTATCGATCCTATTGTTTTAAAATGGTCATATACTATTGGGTACGTTCGGATGATCTTTTATCTATAAGAGAAATTTATTTATACGTTGTATTTCTAATAAGGAGGTTTCTAACAAGTTGCGAAGCCCTGCACGTGTAAGGCAAAATTGTATTCTAATAAGGAGGCCCTAACCTTGTAAGACAGGACTTGTATCAAGGTCTGAGCCATGGCCCCTTTGAGTTAAAATTGATTTTAGTGTCATCTAGTGGCGTATAGACTAATGAACATTTTCTATAATAGAAGTTGATAATGCACACCTCCCTCTTGCTCTATCTTGTTTCTCTCTCTCTTTAGGCTCTTTCTCACACACACAAACAAATTAATTAATTAATTAATCAATCAATCTCAATCAAATCATGCTCGATCAAATCAGCCAGATCAATCTCAATCAATCAACCGAAATTAGGTCTTACAGTTTGCGGATTACAGTTCAAAACTGAATACATTAAAGTCTAAATTAAATATGACGTGAAATAAATATTTTCTACCCTTATACAATGCTACTTTTTATATAGGCAGATTCTCTCTTTCTAAACAGGCACCACCTATACATTCGGAAAATTATGTCTGATTTATTGGCATGTTCAATTACATACACACAAAATTGTTTCATGGTAACGTGTTCATTAACAGTTATAAAAACCCCATTAAATATACTGGAAAGTAATAGTTACTTATATATATATATATATATATATATATATATATATATATATATATAACATAGAGTTAAATTAAATTAACTGTTCTAGATATAATATTGTAACTTTCAGGATAAGTTATTGGTCAAATACTCTACCTTTTCATGGACAACTGAATTTCAACCCCGTACAGGGGGCGGCCCGGGGGTTGCAACTAAAATATTTTAAATAGAAACGCTCACTGTGTGGTACATCGTTTTAAAGGTCTTTTTAAAACAAGAACAACGGCAAAAATAAAAATTCTATGATACTTGCATCCAAATTGGCGTCTGATTGAAGTTTTGGTTTTTAAAAATAATTTAAAAAATGATTGGTACAATAATGATACTTAAATTAAGTTTGTAAGATCAAAATTTTATTGAGTAAATACAAAAATACATTGAAAAAAACCTGTTATTTATTTAGTAATTTGCTTATTAAAGATTAGTTGCAAATTAAAAAAAATACTTCTGTCTTTTATTTGTTTTTAAATGTATTGCAACTGACATGTAACAATTAATGAAATTTAGAAAATGGTTTTAAGGTGACCTCACAAATAAGGTCAGATAATATTAATTAATTTTTATTAAATAATAAAGTAAATTTAACAACAAAAAACAACAAGCGAACAAATACATTACAAAGACAATTACATTGAAAATATAAAAATAACTTATTATTAACAGTTGATCATAACAGCTTATTATTAACAGTTGATAAGTGTTGCAACCCTTGAATATAAAGGTTGCAACAATCAAGTGTTGTAACAGATACATTTATTTCAGCATCTAGATACAGATACAGATACTTCAAGTAAAATATATCTAGATACTTCTTCAGATACATTTTCTTATATGTATCTAGATATAAATACAAATACTAACAAAATGTATCTAGATACAACGAAGATACTTTTACGACGTGGAAACAAAAATGGTATAAAACTTTTTGAACAAATACGCTATATTCAAGGAATATAAAATAAAGATAAAATAAACAATATAACAAGTTACAAAATAGAAAGTTAACTAAATTAATATATGTATTATAGATATGCTTTGTTCTTTTTTAATATAAGATGCACCTCAAATAACTCATCTGACATACGATTCCTTCGGGGAGTCAAAAGTTGACCTGCGGTACTAAAAAGTCGTTCCACTGGAGCGGACGATGGAATAATGCAATTATATTTTTCAAAAATTGCAAGAATACTCTTGTATTTTAGGACTGACTGAATTTCTTTACATTTATCTTGCAAGAACTGTATGACCTCTATTTCCACACTTTCATTATTTGAGGCGATGTGGTCCAGATTTTGATTTTCTTTTGGATGGCATAATATTTTGAAAAATTCATCATCTTCCGCAGTTTCTTCACCGGAATGGTTAATTACAATGGTATTAATGCTTGTTGCTTCTCTGAGCAGTAGATTCTTCACTTTATTAGTTACACCTGCATCTGTTAGCCACCTCAATTTAAATTTTGGTATAGTGATAGTGGCAAGTAAGTATGGCTTTGATTCTTGACTACTGAAATCAACGATATTCTTAAATCTTCTGTTTAATGCATCCAACATGACTTGTCGTAAGATATCACAATGAGATAAACATGCAAGTGTGTCGCCCTCAAGATCACTTCTTATTTGAAGTAATACTGGTAACACATAACCTAAGTAGCAATTATGTTCACCTTGCAAAATATTTATTGCTGAAGCAACAGTTTTCATCACATTTTTATATTCATTTAGAAATTCTAATTCAACATTTTGAATTTTGGTATACATAATTTTTCACAAATTTCAGATAACGAATCCTTAATACACAATATCTTACAATGCTATCATAAAACGAATTCCATCGAGTTGCACAGGGAACTATTAACTTACAGTTGCAAATAGCTTCTACTTCATCTGCAGCTTTTGTAGAACGATGGGATTTGTTCCATAATACAGTTAATTTTGATACAGTTGAGTTGTATATTTTCTTATATGTATTATTTTCAAAAGCCTTTTCGGTATCCTTTGTTGCTATTAAATTAAGGTGTGTGAAATGCATCTATAATGCTGCGCAAGGTTATATCCTCATAATCATCATCAAGTTCTCTACTATACTTGGGCATATATTCAATAGTTATAGTGTCATTTGAATCTTCTAAAAAGTCAATCTCATGAATTGAAACAGATTCTGGTAAACGATAAACCTGAAAAGATTTTACAAAATTAGAGGCATTGTCAGTAACAGTTCCAGAGATTTTTTCTGATGACAAATGGTAATTTTTATGTACGCTATATAATAAATCTCCAATTTCCTTGTGGGTATGTGAGAATTTGATACGTTTACATGCTAATACTGCAGATTTTCTAATCAACTCTTTATCAAGGTAATGGCAGGTCACTCCTAGATAACTTTTATTATTAGTAGACCAAATATCTGCAGTGGTACACACATAGTTCACTTTCTTAAGTAAATTTTTAAGTTCAAAATTATAGTCTCCTTTCGTGCTTCCATTTTTCTTAATGTTTAAACGGGAAGGTGTTTTCCTCCGCGATAAACCTGCAACTAATTTTCTAAAGGACGTTTTCAACAGTATAGGTTGGTAACATTTCGTCTTCTAAGTAATTTAGAATCAACATAGTAATTTCTTCTTGTCCAATAGTAGCTCTGTTAAGGGATTGTTGAAAAGGAGTAACGAATACCTTTTGTGATGGTTCAGATCCATCAACTTTAGCAGAAGCACTCCGTTTGAAATTGGCCTTCTGGGTTTCCAATTTTTTAAAGCAAAGGATGTTGTCTCTAAAATAATAAAAGTTAATTATTATTTCAGTTAACATGACTGCATTTATGTAAGCACATCCTAAAGGAACTTACTCGTAAATGTAAATAAAATTGCCTGTGGCTGATCTGCTTCCACTAATAACTTTGTTATTTGGGCACAACTGGCATTGTGCATGTGCAGATTCTCGATCATTTTCATTGAAATATTCGTCAGTTGCTGGTATAATTTTAAAAAATTGGCCATTTAATATCAATGGTACAGACGCCATGTAAAAAAAAAAGTAAATATTCACAGTTACTTGACTAAACGTGAGATGCGTGTTTTAAAATTAAACAATTTGGTTAAAATTATTTGTGGTAAAAGGTAAATACACAAGTAAAGCGTGAATTATGACGCGACGTGAATACTGAATTCGTCGTACATGGTACATGTAGAAATTGGCAGTGTCTAAGTTAACATCCATTGACACCAATTAGACGCCAGCGTAGTCGGTATCGAAATTCGAAATGAATAAAAATCAAATCTATTGTTCGTAAAATATATTTAGAACTTAGAAAACACGAGACAATTGTTACCCTCACCTTAACCACCGATTGTCTGTATAATTTGTTAATTATGTAAAAATTATTCGCTGTGCGAATGTATCTTGTTTCAGATACTCCAAAAAAAATATCTAGATACAGATACAGATACAAAATTTTTATGTATCTCAATATGTATATAGATACTCAAAAAGCATCTAGATACTGTATCTAGATACTTGTATCTAGATACATTACAACACTGGCAACAATACATTGGTGTGTAATATTACGAAGACAATTACATTGAAAATATTCCTAATAAAAATAACTTTTTATTAACAACTGATCATAACAGCTTATTATTAACAGTTGATAATTTTTGCAATAACGTGTAATATTATTATGTAGTGTTGAGCATGACATTCCTAAAGTATCAGTTGTTTGTGGTATTTATTTTGATTAAGTATTTTTGTCGTCCTCTACCTGAAATTTAGCAGCAGCTATTCATTTCCTCCTTTTATTGTCCTTAATTTTGTTTGGTTCTTTTATTTTTAATAATTACAATAATGTCACTTAGTGAACAGGAAAAGATCACACTTTTAATGATGAGAGGCGTTGGTGACAGAATTAGATCGTAACAATAAGTACGTGATTTGTTCAATGCGCCATTTAACAATCATGACCCTATCTCAAAAAGTACTGTGGCAAGAACCATACGATTCCAAGAAACAAGAAGTGTTACTAGCAGAATAAAACCAGGTAGGCCTAAATCTGCAACAGATGATAACATCATTACAAATTCTGCAAGCATTTGTGGAGAATCCTCATTGCTTGACTCGAAAAGTAGCACAAGAATATGACATTAGCCAAAGTTCAGTGATTCGGACATTAAAAGATGCACACTTCAAATCATTCAAAATACATCTGGTGCAAGAACTTCATGAAGATGACTTCGATCGAATACTTGAGTTCTGCGAAACTATGATGAACAATATTTGTGCACGTCCTGATTTATTAAACAATATTGTTTTCAGTGATGAGGCAAAGTTCTTAGTGCATGGCAATGTTAATCGCCACAATTGTCGATATTGGTCCGATGAGAATCCACACTGCTATAATGAAGTTTATTCTCAGTATCTGGTCAAAGTAAATGTATAGGTAGGTATTGTTGGTGGATGATTGATAGTGCCTATTTTTATTGATAGAAATTTAAACGCAGAGCTATACGAAACGTTGCTTGTGCAGGATATTATTCCAAGAATTCGAGACATTGTTGACCCCAACTTCCATAACATTTGGTATCAACAAGATGGTGCCCCACCTCACAACGGCATTCGTGTATTCCAAATTTTAAATGATGTTTTTCCTGGAAGATGGATTGGAGGAAGAGGTGCAATAGAATGGCCAGCGAGATCACCCGACTTGACACCATTGGATTAATTTCTATGGGGCCACTTAAAAAGTATTGTTTACTGTAATAAGTCACAAAATATCAATGAGCTACGAAATAATATTGAAGAAGCAGCACAAGCTATCACTGAGGAATCATTAAATAATGCAGTGTCATCATTTTACAACAGACTGGCACAACGACAGAAGGTGGACGTTTCGAACATCCTTTAAATTGAAATGTGAGTTTTAATAAACAAATTGCTAAATAAATAATAAGTTTTTTCAATGTATTTTTGTATTCATTCCATAAAATTTGGGTCTTACAAACTTAATTTAAATATCATTACTATACCAATTATTTCTTTAAAAACCAAAACTTCAATCAGCCGCCATTTTGGATATAAGTATCATAGAAAATGTTTATTTATGCCGTTGTTTTAAAAAGGCCTTTAAAATATTGTACCACACAGTGGGTGTTTCCATTTAAAATATTTTAGTTACAACCCCTGAACCAACCTCTTAGAAGGGGTTGAAATTCAGTTGTCCGTCAAAAGGTAGCGTATTTTTTTTTTTTTATGATTGTGGACCTGAACAGGCTAAATAAGGCCTATCGTGCTAAAGCACTCAGGAACACTTAGGAGGACGGATAGAGGGATAATGAATTGCCAATAGATGCCTATGAACAGCTACCTTAAATTTTCTCATATCATAAGTGAGAGGAATTTGACCAATAACTTATCCTGAAAGTTACAGTATTATATCTACAACAGTTTCCAACTTATTGAGGTGTTCCCATACATATGGTCACCCTGTATATGTTCACCAATAATATATACAGGTAAAGGCACCCAAATAACAAAGGATGACCTAATTTTAAGTCAAATAGTAATGACTTTGACAAAGCCTCTTTTGAACAAAGGGTACTGCCTTACCACTGACAATTTTGATACGTTTCTACAATTTGCAGCCATCTTTATACAAAAGTGTACAAATACATATGATACTGTAAAATTAAATAAGTAGTTGATTAAAACGACAGTATGGGGGGTGTTTACTGCGTTGATCAACATTTGGCTGATTATTCCTTATCTAGAAAGCGTGGTTAAAGGTATTATATCAAGAATTTTTTCCATCCTATTGAGCAAGCTCTTTGGCATTCCTTTCAGTTGTGTTTGAAATGTGATGCCAAAGAAACTTCTTTGAATTATCGAATAGAAAGAGAACTTTTGCAGTACAATATTTCAGCAGCGACTCCTAGAACAGGTAGACCAGGTCCATCATTTCCACCTCTAAAACTAACAATGAGACTTACAACAGTAAGGTCCAACGGGGACAAGTATAAACAAACACAAAAAGACCCCACATCATCAATCGAAAGACGGATATACCATTCGCTGGCAAAACACAAGGGGAGTTCTCTGATTGCCAAAGAACCAAACTTACCCCACACCTCCGCATCTGTACGGCCTACCAAAGGTCCACAAGGAAGGAATGAGACCAATTGTGAGCTCGAGAAATTCACCTTGTCACCCTTTAGCACACTATCTGTTAGACATCACCTTATAGCGAAATCCGAGAATATGGTCAAGAGCAGTTCGTGGAAACTGTCAGAAACTTCCAACCTAACCACGAATAAATACTGGTAAGCTTCGATATCATAAGGGAGAGGCTGGAAAGGGATGAAACGTTAGACGAACGAACGCAACTCTCGGTAAACACACTAATGGAACTTCTGACAATACGTATTAGAACTCCATACTTCCAAGTGGAAAACAAATTATACCAACAAGAGTTTAGGTTGGCGATGGTTCCCTACTCTCACACCCATAGTAAGCAATATATACATGGAAGACTTTGAAGGACAAGCGATATCCGAATTCACCGAAAAAGCAAGGAGGTGGCTTAGACATGTGAATGATACCCCGTAGTTTGGCAACACGATAAGCAGAAACTGGCTAAATTCCTAGATCGTCTAAATACCCGCGCACCCTCAATAAAGTTCACAATGGAATCGGAGTCGGAACAAAAACTGCCATTCCTGGATATATTTGTACACAGGAACGACAAAATATACAGGAAATCGGCTTACACGGTTAGGTACCTACACTACAACTCCCAATGACCACAAAAGCGTGAAGTTAGGCGTGGTAAGATGTTTGTATGGTTGATCGAAAACAATATGTTCAAAACAACAGGACCTGAACAAAGAAAGAGAAAATATTGCTAAAACACTTATCAGAAATGGATACCCCGATCTAACAACTAACCTAAACAGGGAAAGGGTAGCCGAAAAACGCAAACAAAACACGAACGATAAGCAGCAAATACAAGATACGCACTTCCTTCAAATCGGAGAGAAGGCTCAGGGGAATACTAACCAAAATTAAACCACACAATGAAGACGAGAATTCCAAGAATTCAACCTTCCATGCGAATGCCGTAGAACATACATAGGAGAGAGCAGTAGACCACTCAAGGTAACAACTCGGGAACATAACAACATCCGCAAAGGCGAAACAAAAAGATCAAGGATCTCCGAACATGTTTGGAACGAAGACCATGGCATCCAATGGGATAACACAGATAGTGGCAAAGGACGAGAATACAACTCGCTGGAAACTCAAAGAAGCCACATTCACCGCTCTAGCAGAAAATACGATAAGCCAAGCTAGTGAAGAACTGAAACCCATGAATCCTAATAATCCTAATGCGCAAAGAGCTTAGGCCCAATACACCTGCGCAATAGGTTACGGTGCAACATGCGGAATAAACTACTACTCAACCACGAAAAATAGTAATATATATATATATATATATATATATATATATATATTATTCAAAAAGTAACGGATAAATTCATTATTTTCGAAATCGTTAATTCGTGGTCAAAATCCTGCGACACGTCGATTTTTTATTTTGATTCCTGACTTTATGCTGTATCGCACATGTAGATGGCGCTGCGCACTTTCCGGATATGACGTCAAAGTTCATATTTTTCTCCTGAGTTCAAAAATGTCCTATTTATTGGGATTATTCGAAAGAGTCTGCGTAATATTAATTATTAAATGTGGCATAATTCGATAAGTGATGCGGTGTTAGTGTTGTTAATGTTTGCGTTAAAGTAACAATCTGGGTTCTGAACAGTGTACAACATTTCTTAAAATAAACGTAAACTGAACGAAAATAAACATAAAATAAGACTTGAAAGGATTTTTGTCTTCCGGTGACAAAAATACGTACTTCAAGTCTACCTATAACGATACATAAACTTGAAAATAAAACATAAACTCCATATCGAGTAACCTAGTTTCTTGTTGTTTTGACAAAAGCGTACATTTCAATCACACCAGTTTCATTCTTGACTAACATCGCACCACTTTTCGAATTGTGCCACATTTAATAATTAATATGGCGCGTACCGTTTCAAATAATCCCAATAAATAGGGCATTTTTGACTCAGGAGAAAGAGTTGTATCGATTTCCACGAAGAACATACAGAGTTGCCATTTAAAAATATGAACTTTGACCTCATATCCGTAAAGTGCGCAGCGCCATCTACATGCGCGACATAGAATAAAGTCCGGAATCAAAATAAAAAATCGACGTGTTGCAGAATTTTGACCACAAATTAACGATTTCGAAAATAATGAATTTACCGTTACTTTCTGAACGCACTGTATAATATATATATATATATATATATATATATATATATATATATATATATATATATATATATATATATATATATATATATATATATATATAAGAATGTTTATAAATATAAATATATAAATATTGGTCCGGAAACAGTTAGTTCGTTTGGAAGATACAGGGTGTCGAAGTTTTATTGCTTTCTAGTTTTCCTTAAATTACTCCTACAATTTTTAAGATATCGATTTGACATTTGGGACGCTCATTACTCTTTTGGGGGATCAATATTTTGATTATGTTACCGATATTGAATATCTACAGGGTGATACACTTAGTGTCCCCCAAATGTTGTTTAGTTACGCCATTGATCTTCAGCGATCAAGGTTGTGTGTTCCTCATTCGATTTAGAAACTTTGTTATCTCTTGCAGTTTTCCGCGAAAGTATAGATTTCGAGATAAATGCGAAACTGTGATATGAAAAAATGGACATTCTGTCTCCTGCCCTCGGAATTATTGTGTATAGTAATTTTTGCTGGCTCTTGAGTTTTCAGCGGATCATTTTTACTTTGCAAAATAAAAAATGAAAACCCATGTAATGCATATACCTTCACAAAAACGCACATTAATCATTTGATTAAAGAATTCATTTGTTGCAAATGTTTAAATTTGTTTGTTTTTTTTTGTGAACTAGTAAAAATACTTACGATAATTTGAATGTTTTAAACATTATTGAATGTAATTTATTTTGTATGCGCTGTATTTAATTCACTAATATTTTATCTTGTACTCGAGAATCGGCCTCTTAATGCCATTAATCGGAGATGGCGGTCCTAGACCACATTTGTCTGTCTTGGCCGCCCACTTCCTCTTCTACGACATTTTTGACCTTCTTTAGGCCATGCTTGATAACACCGTACTGCAGAGGATTGATTACGGTTAAGACTATTAGCAATTTCTCTGAATGAAAAACCACCTTCACGTATGCCAATAATGCGACCTCAGACGAGTTCACTTAGTTGTCGATAATTTTCACGTTGGCACACTTTAGCATAATCGCAGCATCAAAATGCAAAGAACACAAAAGCAAAAGAATTGCAACCAAAGCAATACCGAAATCAACTTAATCTCTCAAGAAACACACCCGATAATTTCGATTGTTACAAGTAAAACGTGAAATTTTCCATGGCTACTGGATTGTTTTGAATGAATTCTTAGTCAATTACCACATTTGACTAGTTAAAAGTATGTATTGGATTACTCAGTGGCTCAGCGGTATAGGTGTCAGAGTTGTAAGTGAACGGTACCAAGTTCGAATCAGAGTAGTCAAGTGCTTGAGAAAAAAATCACATATGAATTCGAGTCAAGTGCGAATATAGTCCTCAGGACCAAGCCTGATGAGGGAAGGAGAGTCCGCTTCCGAAGCGTCGCGCTACAAAAACAAAAATCATGGAAATGTGCCGATCAACTCAACCAATATTACAAAACATATAATACATAAATAGTAAGGCCTGAAACATCTATGAACAAGCTAGGACTAGAGGAGAACCACCTAACCTTCCTCATGATAAACATAATGCCTACCGGACTAAACATCAAAACTCCAATAAACAGCCGAAAAGTATCACAAATCGCAATCGTCAGTCAAAGAACGATTCAGACATCACAGTTTCAGAAAATACCAGCTCGAACAACAATCCAACAAGATCAGAGGAACCATTCGAAATCGAGTTAATGAACAAGACTTTGATAGGATAAATATGGCTACCAGGAGCAAATATTCGAAAACCAAGTCAAAGTACAAGGGAAGTTAGCAGATGAAACATGAAAAGACAATAAAGGAGAAGAAAGAACTAGCCAACCTGATTCACAAAACACTCATAAACATCTCCTGACGGAGTTGAACGAAAGCGAAGGTTCTGGACAAAGGCTTGGACTATGCGATAATACCGAGGCATATTCCGAAAGTAGGTTTAATATCCGCAGCTGAAGGAACAGCTATGAAATTAGATCCTGAAGAAGTCGAAGAATACAGAAGTAAGGTTAGATTAGTCCTAGATTCATCTAGGCGAACTAAACCTAACCTCTAACCCAGAGAGGAGAGCGGCAATTTCCCTTAAGAAATACCGATTGATCAAAATTCTCCCCGACAGACAAAGGAAACGCGATTGTGGTGTTGGACATGGAGACTTACAACAGTTAGATCCAATAAGTACTGGACGAGGGTGAGTACAAACAAATACCAAATGATCTCACATCATCAATCGAAACACGGATATACCATACGCTGGCAAAACAGAAGGGGGAGTTCTCTGATTACCAGAGTACAAATCATCCCCCAGACTTCAGCAAACCTGCGCAGCCTATCAAAGATCCATAAGAAAGGAATTCCTCTGAGACCAATTGTGAGGTCGAGAAATTCACCTTGTAATCCATTAGCACACTATCTGCTAGGCATAATCACACCGATATCACGCAAACCGAGTCTGTGGTCAAGAATACGCAGCACTTCGTGGAAACTATTAGAAACTTCCAACCTAACCATGAAGAAATACTAGCAAGCTTCGACATCGTGAGCCTATTCACAAATTTACCCGCCGATAAGGCACTAACTATCATAAGGGAGAAGCTGGAAAAGGACGAAATGTTAGATGAACGCACGCAACTCTCAGTAAACTTCCGACAATATGCATTAAAAGTTCATACTTTCAAGTAGAAGACAAATTCTACCAGCAAAAGTTTGGGATGGCAATGGGTTCCTCCCCACCATTACCCATAGTGAGCAATATATACATGGAAAACTTCGAAGACAAAACCATATCGGAATTCAACGAAAAACCAAGGATGTGGCTTAGATGCGTGTGCGATACCTCCGTAGTTTGGCAACACAGCAAGTATAAGCTGGGTGATTCATCGATTTCACGAGAAGTGTATACAGGAAACTTACCCACATGGGGAGGTAGCTACACTGTAACTCCAATCACCACAAAAGCGTGAAGTTAGGCGTGACAAGATGCTTGTACGACAGTGCTGTAACAATATGCTCAAAATAAGATGACCTGAAAAAAGAAAAAGAAAACATCGCTAAATCACTTAAACCTAAGCCGAAAAAGAATAGTATATATATATATATATATATATATATATATATATATATATATATATATATATATATATATATATACTAGCAGAGGGATATTAAATGGACGTTATTCGAAATATTAGTCAAATGAAAATCGTCATGGCACGTTTACACAGGAATGCCAAGGGCGGTTAACATTCAACGTTTCCTGTGTTATTGTAGGGCTACTAATAAAATTTCATATTTTCGAAAGAAGCCTAATTGTAAACAAATATCTATCGAATGTTTAACATATATTTTCAATAGGATCGTAAAAAGGATCAAAACTGGGAAAGCTTTTTCGCGAACAATCCGGGTATATAGCTATATTTGCAAGGATGTGGATGAAATTTAGTATAGTCGTATTATTTAACAAAAAAATGTAAGTATAGACAAAATGATTAGTTTTCAAAAATCCAAGTTGATAATTTTTGGTGCTTTAGTGGATCGAGCAAAACGAACTCGTGAACCTGAATTTTTGCAAGATGAATATAAATATTTAACGAAATCACTACAAACTAATGGATATTAATCATGTTGTTACACCTGCTAGTGACAAAGAAAAACTAATGTTTAATGTTTGGCACTGCATTTCTTCCTTTTATAACTAATGTTACAGAGAGAATTGAAAAAATCCTAATTAAACATGACACTGAGACTGCTTTTAAACCTGCAACAAAAATTAAAAAAACATTTTCAGATGTTTCAAACCCAGTATCATTTTCTTGATTGTATAAGTTATCTTGTTCGCGTGGAAAAGTATACATTGGAACCACAAAACGTAGCTTTGATACAGGATGTAAATAACATATAACATTTTGTATATTGGATCAACCAGAGAAATCTGACCTAGCTGAGTATGCTTTAAATTTAATATATAATAATATGGAAATATTGTCAAGACAAACTCATTATTATGTTCGTTTACAACGTGAGATATATAATCATCCGAATAACTTCAGTGAGCAAAAGGAAAATCTCCGTTTAAATAGATTTTGGCACCTTATAATTAAAAAATGGCGCAATGGTACGTTTTTTTGCTTTTTTTAGACCTTCAAGTAAATGCGTTACCAATTATATGTTAAGGAATAGTCCACGTATTTGATTCCCTCCCCAAGCTTGAGCTTTCCAAGCTCTTTTAGGCGCAATCATGGAACAGTTTGATTAATGAGTCACAGGCCAGGACGCAAAACCCAGAGGTGCTATGGAGGGCTGAAAAAGTGCTTTCCACAGTTAGCTTTAGGAATTCGTTTAAGGGTGGAAAAAGTTGAAAATATCGTAATTGGTTCAGTTGTTTCTCACAAAATTGAAACTGCGAATATAAGTAAGATTATCGTAAGGGAATATAGTGCTTTAATTTATAATTATTTTACAATTTAGCATAATCACTTTACAGTTGTAATGAAATGAACAACATTGTTTTAAATATTTTACAAACCCTACTTGGAGCAAATAAGAAACCCATACTTGGAACTTTTGGTTCATTTGTGTATGATCTTCCACATCCTCATCTACATTCATGATACAACGAAAGCAAATACTTATACACTTACCGCCAATATCGTCTATTCCTTCAATTTCTACGTTTTCGCCATGTTCCACTATAACCTCTTTCAGCTCAATCACCTAAATGTTAATATGAAAAGTTTCTCACTTTAGAACTCAATCTTAAAGCAAAAGTACTTAATTGCAATCACTATCTAATACAGATCGCAATCCAGTCAGCTGGGTTCTTATTATTACCTTTATTTTTGTATCAGTACAGCGGATTAGCTAAGCTACTGTGCACTTATTGATAAAAGCACTAAATTTGGCACAGAGTTAGCCATCGGCCAACTGCCCCCTGACAGCCGTGGCGGCCATTTTCCAAAATGACGGTGGATGGTGGCAGGACCAGAGGTTGTCAGGCTCATCAAAGAATTCCAGAACTCTAACTGAGACCAGTCACAAGACAAAGCATCACGACCAATCGTCGGGTGTGCAGACTGCTTTCCAAAAAGACGTACAGCCAATGATCAAAGTAATGGAAGACTTTGGGAATCCATTTGAAGAGGATAGTCAAGTTCGCGATACCTCGAGCTGTAGACGACCTCTGTCGTGCATATAAAGTGGGACAGGTGCAGTTTGACAACTTCGTCATAGAACTGGTGGAGAGAACGAAACCCCTACAAGATCCTATCAACAGAAACAAGCTCAAAATATTCGATCAACCTGCTACAAAACCTCAAAAGGGCAAGCAGCAAATGAAATACCTTAGGAGCGACGTGAACCTCTTCTCCCGTCTGTATATCGGATGCCAGAACTGGGATGGGAATCTACACGAATTCTTCCAACATGAAAACCAAGATTTCCCTCCTGCACTATCGGACGGCGGTGGCATTTGGTTTGGTGTAAAGAGTAAGCTCAGTTGTCTAGAAGATTTCAGTCAGCCTAGGTCTGAGGTTTCTCCAACAAGCTGCATTGTCTGACATAGAGCAGTCATGATCCAGTTGCTGAAGCCTGGTACGGCAAAAGGGGTGAGAAGATGAGTGGTGGGTGGTTCAGCTATACCAGGGAATTGGACCAGCTTCCTCAGAGTCGACGAAAACAAGACGGAGCTGTTCTTCTTCGTCTCTGACGTCCTCTATGACTCGTTCCAGCTTTCAGGCAAGGAGCTGCTCATCACTAAAGGAGATGATGTGTTGAGAAAGGTACCGCTTCGGGATACTTCAGTACTGGAGCGAGAGCCCGATACCCGCATTATGTTGCATGCTGCTCACAATGGCCACAAGAAGATCCTCATCTGCACAGTTGACACTGATGCCCTGGCAATGGCTCTGGCATGCACCTTTAATGAGAAAACTGAAGTGTGGGTGTCCTTCGGGGAAGACGTTCCGCTCAGGCACTACTGATGTCTCATGCTTTGACGAGCTGCGGCACGGTCTCCTGCTTCGCCGGTCGTGGAAAAGGGACAGCAGGGGCAGTGTGGACCGTGCTACTTGAGCTGACCCACCTCACTCTTCTCTCCACTGCACCAGATCATATTAATGAAGATGCCATGCACACCATTGAAACGTTCATCATATTGCTTTATGACAAAATAAGCACAGATACCGATATCGACAAGGCACTTCGCAAACTGTTCTCAAATAAAGCAACGTTTAACTGATCCCACCGACAAGGGCAGTCCTGGAGCAGCAAGTCCGGAGAGCAGTATGCCAAGGCGGACATGTTTGGTGTCAGGCCCTGGTTCCTGCACCAACACTGCCAACACCAACCTACTGGGGTTGGATCAAGACCAGCGGTGTGTATGAACCTCTCCGAACATCCGAAGCATCCAAGATCTGCAGGAGCTCGTCTCTTACTAATGCAAAGGCTGCATGAAAAAGTGCAAGTGCAAGAAGGGCGGTCTGGAATGCACATTATTGTCTGATCGCGACGGGGAGTGCTCTGAGTAATGACGTTGCATTCTTAAAACGAATGAATTAGTATACTGGGACTGTAAAACATATTTTTAATATTTTGTCTTTTAACTATCTGGCTGTTTTCATTCGAAACTTTCAATAAACATTCACTAAAATCTTCAGAAGCAAGCTTTATCTAATTCTTGCTGTCTTTTTTTTTGTGTCCACTGGCTGCCATTTTGGAATATGCCCGCCAGGGGGTAGTCTCACTCACTCACTCTCACGGCTCATCTTGGCGAAACTTTGTCAAATGTTGTATAATGACGTAATAAGTCGATTTAGCGATAGTGAAAAAGTCGATTGCATAACCTTCTATACGCACGTATGTATATGTAGGTTGGAAGGTAAAATGGTTATTTTCTATATTTTATATTTGTAATATAAAATGGAAAATATTTCTGTTTGACATTTAAAATGGAAAATGTTTTTTTTCTGTTTTAAATGCGTGTTTATGTCTATTCAAAACTCTTACACACCTATGTTCAAGCCTAACAGTTAAGTCTAAAGGGAAATTGCTAATTCACGGCTGCCAACATGTTTAGTTTAGAACGAGTTTCAATAAAACACCAAAGACTATATAATATAATAGGAAGACAACTAGCTTTAAGACAAAGGACCCTGCACACCTCTTATGGGTTTTAGACTAAAACTGTCTGAACAATATTTGTCATTGGACCAACTTAATCTAATGGCTAGTTTTTGATATACAGGGCGTTAAAGTGGTAGTGCCTAATAAGCATTATGGCTTTTCAGTGAGTTTTAGCATGGATATACACAAGTGTTACAATTACATATTATATTATTTAGTAATTTTTCATTATTCTGTACTTTCTATCATTCTATACATGGTGTTTTAATAAAAATTAGTAGTTAATACTAATAAAAATTACAGATATAGCCATAAGCCTGATACATATCCTCACTTTCGATTGTTAATAACAACCAGTTACTTAAAATGACAATGTCACCTGTAACTAAGTTTCCTTAAAGTCATTATTTAAGTTTGCATTAAAATGGCTTTTCGATTAAACTTTCAGTGTTATGTATGTGAAATAGTGGGGAATCCCAGACAAATGACCATTTTACGACAAAATGCCGACCAGAAGATAAATATTGCTCAGAGAAGACGACAGGAACTTTCACTTCCGCCAATGGACATAAATGGTAATACCAGACTATGTACAAGTTGCAATCAAGGTATCATAGATGAAATTCAGGTCTATGAAAATGATCCAGATCCAACAATTATGAAGCTTCCTCTAAAATATAGTGCTAATCATTATTTAATATGCAATAATGCTGCAAATATTCAACATTTATCAGGACAGGCAAGGACAAATATTTTATGCGAAAGGGAGTATACATACCTCGTATTTGTAAGGTTTGTCCTGTCCATCTTGATGCGAATGGTTTATTACTTTTTCCATTAGAAAATGGTATAAGGTCCATTAAAAAGCCATACAATTTAAAAGGGGCAGAGTTGGATCAGTTGTTGACAACAATACGAGAAAGTAACACAAAAAATGAAACTTTTTCGGATGAAAACAATTTCAGTGATGAGGAGCTAAGTGCGCTGTCATCCTTAAACAGGGATCAATTTCGGGAATTGTTCAACCTTTGTGCGAATGTTAATATTTACAGAAGAAGGAGAGAAGTTAAAAAAAAAGATTTACTGTGTTTTTTATGTAAATTACAAGGACTTTCAGACACGTTTTTAGCGGCGATGTTTTCTTATGGTAGCAGACAGGGTGCCTCATTGGCAATTCAAAAAGTTAAGGAATCATTATCCAATAATTTTGTGCCCCAGAGTTTAGGACCTCGGCACATAAACCGTAACCAATTTATTGCTGAACACGTTACCAGATTTGCAAATGAGTTATTTAATGAGGAACCTGAAAACCCAAAAGCCATTATTTGTATCGATGCCACTTATGTTAACATAGAGCGTAGCAAAAATTTTCAGACCCTCAGGCAGTCCTATTCAGTTCACAAACATTGCCATCTTGTTAAGCCAATGCTAGTTGTTGTCCCAGATGGATATATTTTGGATGTTCATGGTCCATACTTTTCCGACCCAAGAAATAATAAAGCGAGTATATTAAGATACCAATATAATCAGGATCAAGAACTAAGACACTGGCTGCAACCTGGCGATGTTGTGATTGTGGATAGAGGCTACAGAGATGCTCGGGAATTTTTAAATAATATTGGCATATCTGTGCAAATTCCACCAGCGCTAGAAGGTAGACGTCAATTGCCAACTGTAGAAGCCAACGCTAGCAGAATTATTACTAAGCAAAGGTGGGTAGTAGAAGCTCGAAACGGACACGTTCAGTCAATATTTAAAATTTTTCGTAACTGCTTTTCAATTGCCCAAATACCCAATTTGCGGACATTTTTCCGTGTTGCCTGTTCCCTAATAAACCGCTACCATCCACCATTACATATGGAAGAAGCAAATGAAGAACTAGCACAAGAAATGCTTCAAATGGTAAACGAACCTAATCATGTACAAGCTAGAGCGGAAAATGAAGGCTTGTTGAGGCGGCACTGCAGATGGGCACCTTTAGAACAAAACCAATTAGAAAATTTTCCAGTTCTAAATATAGCTCAATTAAGACGCATAACTTACGGAACTTTCCAACTTAAACTAGCACCTTCTTACATACAGGATAACAATCACCAACTGGGCAACCACTTTTTCGAAATTGATACGGCGTTCAACGAATTAAATCTCGTTCGGCTTAGAATTAGATCTAGACATAGAAATCAAATTAAATATCAAAATAATAATTAGCTATAATCCTGTTCCTGATAATGATGCTGAACAAGAAGATGGTCCTATATTTGGCTACTATTGCCAATGCAAAACAGGAGCGCGAACTATAGGAATGTGTGCACATATAGCAGCAGTTATTTGGTTTTTGGGCTATGCAAGGCAGGAAGAAGTTATTAGGCTACCGCAAACCAAAGTGCTAGCCGCTACTCAAGATGTTTTAAACAGACATGCTGCCGTCTAAATGTTCCGTTTCTTGTATATAAATCATGTAAATATTAGGTTGTTTATTTTATGTATAAGTTCCACTTTTTATCATGTAAATAATCATATTTAATACTAATTTTTGTTGAAACACCCTGTATAAAATGTTAGAAAGTACAGAATAATAAAAATTACAAAAAAATATAATATGTAATGGTAACACTTGCGTATATCAATGTTAAAACCCACTGAACAGCCACTATTCTTATTAGGCACTATTACTTTAACGTCCTGTATATCAAAAACTAGCCATTATATTAAGTTGGTCCAGTGACAAATATTGTTCAGGTAGTGTTAGTCTATAACATTAAAATTTCATTAAATTTGACTGTGGTCTAAAAACCCGTAAGAGGTGGGCAGGGTCCTTTCGTGTGCGTGTACGGTGTGTTGCCTGTACCACGTTTAATTAATTTTTACAAACTTGTAAAGGACAAAATATTTTACGGTATAAGAAAGAAAAGGATAATTGAGTTTCGGTTTTAGGGCGAACGAAATTGCAGGTAATTTTTTCAAAGGCTATGCAACGTTTAATACCTATTAATAATATCGACCACGGCATTCGCTGTAGCTTGGCGCATTTCAGCGATTATAACGCGATAATCAAATCATGTCACTACTTCAATTTAAATAATTAAAATTAAATTCAAAATAATGTAAATTTTCATGTAGCTAAATCTAAATACTTGTTTATAATTATCTTAATGGTTTACAAATTAGACATAAAATACTGCATAATTAAATTATTAACTCTAAAATGTTATTTTTTTATATATAATTAATTTTTATATCTTAGAAAACAAATTTACATAATTATTCAAATTTAATGTCTTAAATTAGAAAATGCAAATAATTGTTTCGGTTGAACTGAATTACACAGTTTAATCTTGAAATCTTCCATTAAAATATCCACAATATATAAATGCATATGAGTTAATGTTTTATATATTTTACTTTTCCTAATATTATATAATTCGGAAATCGTTTGATAATTGAATAACTAAAGTTTCTCAGAATTATAGGCAACTTATCATACACATCTTTTGTATTCTTTACATATCATGCAGTATCTGTAGTATTCCACCATTATCAACACGGAAGTCTGAAAAAAATTAAAAAATCAGAATAAATATTGCCACAGTAATTTAACTTTAGTTTATATCTGTCCGAAAAAAATAGGAATAATACACCTAATGAATTAATCATGTTTCACATTTGATTAATGTTTTGTAAAAGTCCATTAACAAAAAACCAAACTAGTTTTATTGGTAATAAAAAACAACTTTAGCTAGTGAGAGTAGTTAACTCTTTTGATCTTTAGATTGCGGGTGGCTTTGTTTGGAAAGGTCTACATGAGTCACAATGGAAGATTAATCATATTTCAGTCTCTTGTCTCGTGACCTCAATCTTACACAAAAAATTTTCATTGTACCTATATTATATTTAAATTTTATTCAAATTTAAAAATGAGAGTTTTTATTTCAAATCATACTTTCACATTACGTCAATGTAAACAAATGAAAGTATAATCATACATATATTTAAAGTTTACTTTTTTGTAAGTATACCACGTTTTCGAAAAAGTGATACAATCTATACACTGATAAAATGATAGTAGTATCCTGTTGGTTTTCAACGAGTGAAGATGAAATTGGATTAAGTTAGCTTAACTTTTGAAGAAGTGGATTTGTGCACTATCTGTATCCACTGTCACTTTCTATAAAGAATTGGATTATTGCATCACAAAAAGGTTATTGCGGATGATTGTGAGAAAATAATTCCGTGAAACGTAAATCACTACCTGCAACCATTAAATTTTCGAAATGTAACTGTATAATATGGCTTATGTAAAATTAAAATAAATGGTCGTGATACTATTTCATAGAAAGGTGGTTGTATCAAATACTTTCTTTTTCGATCAATATTTGATATTGTCCTACACATTGTAAATTAAGTGCCACAAGTACTGTTATAGGTTTAACATTTTAGTAAAGCAATTTACACAATACAGTGGCATTATAAAACAATTGCCCCCTATAACAAAGCGTGCGAATAATTACACACAATTTCGTCAAAATCGTTGATTCGAAAAATTATTGTTAAGAAATGTACAATTCTAGCTTGTTATTTATTAAGTATGTCGTTGGGTCACTTATTTAATAATGTAAATTATTAAATCGTGTATCATTTTTGCGAAATTTCATTTCTTCCCAACCGATTTTAATTATAACTGTAGAATACCAACTGAATTTTGTAAATGATTTAGAACTGCAGGGAATGGATTCAAACAATTGTTAAAGCAGTTAGAATTGAAGAATATTACCCCTAATTAATTGTAATTACATGTAATTATAGTAGTTACCTCAAACCAAATCAATTTACTGGTGATCAACGTTTTAACTTAATAAAGTAATTGGATTTATGATAATCAGTGGCAATAGGAGGGGTACTTCATAATAATTAGGTGATTGCATTATTACAAAGAGTGTCAGATTGATAGTTTAAATAATCCGAACAAGATGATTATTCTGTGTTAACTGTCACGATTGGTAATTATGCGATAAGTTTGAGATGTATAACCATAATTATTTTGAGGTACGAATTGTAGTTACGGCGATTATTTTTTTTAGTAAATTTGATCAAATGGAAACAATTTATTGGTTTAAGTACTATCGCGCTCGTAAAATACTGGTACAGCAACATTTTGGCTTTTGGTTTGACGACACCTAATCAATTGCGTTAGCAGGCTATAACCATGAAATATCAAAGTGACAGTTTCTAAGAGTCTTTAATCTACCAAATTTGCAAGTTTGACAAATGCTTAACCCCTACTTAAAAATCGTGAGATGTCCGATTTACATACAACGAATGTGTTTACATCAAAATTTGAATTTTGGAAGTGTCTATAGTAGCAAGCTGTACCAGAATTAATTGACCGCGATAGTACATATTAGTACAGTAAAAATTACAATTATTATAAACTACGTTTTTTTTATTAGCGTTATTTTCTGCGGTGGAAACGTCAATACGACTAATATCTTACGTCTCGTATAGTTTGTATGAACCAAATTAAAGTGGTTGTTGCTATGGAAATGCGAATAATGTAAAATCTCCTATTGGTAGAGTTATTGCAGGTATAACCATGTAATAGATATTTATGTATTAAGGGCATAATCAGAAGATTATGGCTCGAGGGAATGGTAAAAGCCCGACGCGAAGCTTTATTCGAGCCATAATCTAATTATGCTGTATTCTAATGTTTTATTATATTTTGCACCATGAAACTGGAACAAAATTTTAAAAAGATTCAGTATCTTCGGCAAGTTTTTAAATGCAAATGCAGTGAAATAAAGTCGACAGTAGGATAATTTGTTGTTACTAAGATACTGTGATATTGCTAAATTGTTGCTAAGGTACTGTTTGTTAGTAAATAATTTGCATTCTAAAATGGAAGGTGAAAATGCAAAACTTATTCACAAGAAATTTTAGATGAATTTGAGCCGCAGGCAAAAATAATTCAAGTAAATCGAAATATTTATGCATAAAAGAGTACGAAAAGTTTTGCGCGTGGCGGAGCACAAAAAATGTGTCCACAAAATTGTGATGAAAAAGTTGTGATGGCATACTTGTCTCAAATGGTAAGGGATTGTATATATACATTAGTCAATTATCTCTATTCAATAAATATCTATTTTTGCAGTCAAAGATCTATAAGCCGTCGTCACTGTGGTGTTTATATTCTAAATTGAAAAACATGTTCAAGTTGTAGGAAGATGTTGATATATCTCGTTTTTCCATGCTCACAGAATTCATGAAGAATAATTCTGTAGGTGATCAAGCTAAAAAGTCCTATGTATTGCAACGGCATCAAATTGAAGAATTCATGTCGAAGACGCCTGATCATACGTACTTGTTAGTTAAGGTATAACGATTTTAGTTTTTTTTCCAATTCTCATTATAAAAATTATTGTGTTTTATAGGTGTCACAGCCTTTGGTATTTTTGGAGCATGTCGTCGCGAAGAACTGCACGATTTGGCTGTACAGTACGTAACAACTGAGTGATCAGTGCTATTAGTGAAGATCAAAAAAACCAAAACTTATACTTCGAGGCAATTTACAATTGTACCAAGCGATGGATTGGTTGATTACGTCTCTTTGTACCGAAAATATGCAGCATTATGACCGGAACATACTAAAATTGACAGCTTGTTTTTGTCGTATCATAATGGGAAATGTAGTGCTCAGACTGTTGGGAAAAACACCTTAGGCAAAATGCCGAGGATAATAGCAGAGTTCCTCAATCTACCGGATGCCCATAAGTACACAGGGCACTGCTTTCGCAGGAGTGCGGCGACGATCTTTGCAGAAAGCGGCGGTGATACAAGGGCACTGAAGCAGCTTGGTGGATGGCGATCGGATAAGTAGCCGAATCATACGTAGAGAATTCTCTGCAAAATAAAATTAAAATTGCTCCAAACATTACTGGTACAGCAGCTATAAGTATACCACAAAACGGCGAAGGAACTGTCAGCTTTGGTGTTGGCTCACCTGGAGTTACAATTTCAAATCCATCCAACTGTATTTTCAATTTTTATAAAGAATAAGTTTCATTACTATTATTTTTATTAATAAAGGTTGTATAGTAAGGTTGTTGTTTCAATAATTCTTTCAACTTACGTGACATATGTCATGTGTTTGCTGTCAATCATGCTGCTTAGCAACAATGACATTTCCGTGCTATAAAGACCACATTACGCCCGAATTTGGGGGCGTATAAAGAACATTATGGTGGCAAAATAAAATAAAGTAATTTTCACGAGTCAGGGCAGTTGTGTCACTAATATAATACTGTCAGAGGACGCCGATGTTGTCAGATTGTGAAAAATAACAGTTTGACAACTGACAAATCTCAGCTTCAGGGGTTATGCTTATTTTATCAAATAATAAAATGTAAGGTTTATATTTCTTTTTGAAATATGTTATGTCAAATGTTTAATGTCAGAAATGCCGGTTAGAATTGTCAACTCAAATCAGTTCTATCTTCGTCTGGATTATTCTGTCAAACTGACACGATTTATTAAAAATTATTATTAATTTTATTAAATACATAAATAAAAAGTTTACCTCGAGTAGGATTCGAACCTACGACCTGTACTTTGCTAGAGTACCACGCTACCAACTGCGCCACCAAGGTTCAAGCCCCAATCGATGCAAATTATGTCTTTATGACACGATTTATAATTATGCAGGAAGTTTGAGATGTATAACTATAATTATTTTGAGGTACGTATACGATTCGCTGTTTGCGTTCGGAATAGAGGGCATTAAAAAATTGCTTAAGCGTTTTAAAAAGAACAAATCGACCAGCCTCTACCAGCATCGTTATCACGATGCCAGGTAAAGCGCACGAGACCAAAAGCTACTATGTTACCACGCTGCCGAGTAACATAGAGTTCCCACTGTTGGACGGAGCACCGACACCAAGCAACGCGCCTTGCAGCCAGGACAACAACAGGAAGAGAAGAAAGAAGAAGACAGAAGATACGAAGACAAGAGATTCCGGCTACCGAAAACGTAGTAGCCGTGCCACCGATACACGACGCAGCAGTTATCGCCCGACTAAGAATTTCGGATGCAGAAAAGAAGCCTAAAAAGACATTGTTGGTCCACCCGACAACGCCCACACTAACCGCCAACGCGAGCCCTTACAGACACCACTAACTGGGTCATCTTCTCTTGAGAATTGAACTGACGAGGGATCGCCTTCACCCGAACGAAGGCAATCAGCGATGGTTTCGGGATACAGCCAAGGATCGTGACAGGCTAATGCAATATATGGATAGGCATGGTACTCCGCATCATACCTATCAGGCAGCCTGTGAATGTACGTTCAAGGTGGTTCTACGAGGAGTACCTGTAGAAGTCTTCGAAAGCGACGTTTGGAAAGACCCAAAACAACGAGATATTAATCATATTTTTTGTTTCAGGATGAAGAAGCAAGGAAGACCAACCCCGCTTCTGCTGGTGACACACCCAGCAGAAGAGAAAGTAAGGAATATCCGACAGGTGGAGTACGTGGTACGGCTTTGTGTCTCCATTGAAGACGAGGCGGAAATCCGGCATCGGACAGTGTTACCGGTGCCAGGGATTCCGTCACAGCGTTGCTGTAGAGCGGAGGCTCGCTGTGTCAAGTGCGCAAGCAATCACCACTCCAGTGATTGCTCTAAACCACTTATGAACCGGGCTAAGTGCGTGAATTGCGGTGGTGATCACCCCGCCAACTTCCGGGGATGTCCGAAGTTCCCACGTGTCACGCAGCCCCAACGGAAGCAGACCGACGCATCACGCCAACAGAGACAGAAGAGGACGCTACCGAAAGTGACATCCTCTCAACACCAAACCGGTGTTAGTTACGCCAAAGCGACGGTGAGCGGTAACGAGAGGGCGCATGCACCGACTACGGTTAGAGTCGCAGTCGAGAAAGCGCTCGCTTCACCTGCTTTAGGATCGAACATAATACAAGGCGTAGTCGTAATTCTGTTTGGGAGCAGTTTAAAAAGTGAACAATGTTAAATACTACTGCCAAAATGGCGGAGGAATTATATTTTAAGTCGTTTAATGTGAGGATGTGCCAAGAAACTAGGACAGCTGCAACCAATTCCAGAAAAGAGAAAAGTGAGTTCAGTATCTATAGTAGATGACAACTACGAAAAAATGGTTAACGTCTGGATCAAAGGTACTCCTTCAGGGCTGCAGATCAAAAGGCAGCAGAGAGGTTGCTTAAGGAGGAGGAGAAGCGGTGAAATGTTTGATCGAATGCTTTCAAGAAGAAAAATATTGCACTGGAACATTGACTGGGCGTTATGAGTACAACACCATTTTTTCAGAAGCTTGCCAAGGTGGGCACATCGTCTCTGTAACAGTAAATGACTGGTTTTTAATGAGAAGAATCCTAATCATTGTCCCGTGAGGTTAGTATTGCTCATAAAAATATGTCAAGTATGTATGCCGTTTTATGCTCATTTTCAGATTGTTGAAGATGTTACAAAGGAGCGTCAGTAACGTCACGACAGATCGTTTATTATTGACTGCCAATCCTAACTGGTGTGAATCTGGTATTTGGTACAATAGTATTACTGTAGGAATTAATGAAATTAATAAGTGTACTAAAAGCAATGCAGAAAATGTTGGACTGGATGTAAAGAGATTCAAGATAACTAATCACGCTACGCGAAATCTGGTATGGAGGACCAACAATTAATAAACATTACGGGTCATAGGTCAGCAAATTCGATTCGGCCTTACTTGTAACTGAATACTGAGCACCACACACAAATAATAAGTAAAATGAGAAAAGAGGAAAAAGTACAACCGAAGGTGAATAATTCTTGCACTGAAAACATAGAAAGGCCCAAAATTGTTTATAGTAATTGAATTCTAAATAATAATCATTGTTAATACAGTTTATTGTTGAATTTTTTTACCTTTATTCTCACCTGTAGTATCCCTATAAGAACTTGCTCCTTAGTATGGAAAGATTGCCAGTGTAGTCAGATCCTAATTGTCTCAAATGCAAAAAATAGACTGTTTCGATTGGTTGCTAAATTTTGACTTGGATTGTCGAAATTATACGAGGTAACAACTTATTGCATGTTCTGATTAGTTGAAAATAATCTGAAAAAAATAATTGGTAGTAATACTGTACTTCAAAATAATCGAGTTACATATCGATAGCATGTTGCATAATTACAAAGAGTTTCAGTTTGACAGTTTGAATAATACGACCGCTGCTATTTTGTTATAATTAAAATGTGTCGTCATAGCCTTTTTAATTACGCGTTATAGTCGAGACCCTCGGCCATTTTGTTTTGGCGGGAAATTTGTATTCTAACAAGGGGGCCTTAATGCTAACTTGTAAGACAGGTACATGGAACTTGCTCTCAGGGCTTCGGCCCTTGTCAAAAAATTTTAATTCGTTTGTGACGCCATCTAGCGGTATATTTTAAAAGGACATACGGGGCCCTGTAATGGTTATGGCGGGAAATTTGAACACTTCCTCAGTCAAACATTGATAAATTATTTATTCTGAAACACAAAAGCATTAAGGTATAAAGTACACACACACACACACACACACACACACACACACACACACACGCACGCGCACACACCACATCCGAATGGTAATCCTGTGGTATCGTTTTGTTATAATGAAACCATCTAGAATTCTTCTCTAGTAAACGTAAATGGTATCCTTGCGGGTGCCAAAGGAATCAAAATATTCGCCGTTATCATTCTCGTAAATGCAGAAAGCAGTCCAATGTTGCCCTGGTTTGTTTTCTGGATTCGCGTTTACAATAATTGCATACGTTTAGGCGTGTGCTTCGATAGTTGATTAGAAGCGCATACAAGTCGAAATACATTCTTGTGACTGTGGATCGATTTCAATCATTTCAACACTTGTACCGCATACATCATTGGAGTTGGTCTGAGTCCCATCTTGCAATAGTAACGCGTTTTCCAGTGCACACATAGGCTCCGCGATGTTATGGTTTAAACAATTATACGTCTTTGCTCCTTTTTTCAATTTTTTAAGCGATGAACAACGAGTTTCGTCCAGGTTTACTATTGTTTTGTTAAGAAATCTTAAAAACTGCTGTTTTTTACTGCCCTTAACGTGAATTTTGTTAAATGGCAACAACGCTCTTATCAGATCCTCTTGGAAATTGTTATAGGGTACATACCCCGATCGCCACTTCAATCCGTGGTATTTATCCTCTAAATATCTTGTCGGTCTTGACATGGTGACTTTATCAGCATCAACAATAACGAGCCGTGATCCGTAACCACAGCAATTTCTTTCGGTATGAATTCGTTGTCAACACCTCTAAACCCTTGCACGTCCAAGTATGCGTCCATCTTCTTTCAACTGCTGCTGCACACTGTGACCTAGAGTTATCCCTTTTAGCAACTGAAATCCACGACGACATTCCGATGTTTATCGATCTCGATCACGTTGTCGAATTCGGCATACACCAAACAGTTAACGGTTTCAACGAGAGCTTCTTCAAAGCCGACTTATAGATGCAGGGAGCCGTTTCTAACCAAATTTCAGTGAGTGCTAGCGTTTGCAGACAAGTCAGGTTAGGTCACAGGCCATTAAACAGTAACCGTTGGGGTAATCGCCTCTCGATATATCGGTTCCTTCATTCAAAAAATGAATACCCGTACCAGAGAATAAAGTGTGGTACGCCCTTACATTAGCTGTAAAGTCTGGTTGTAAGGCCTTCGAAGGATTTGTTGGCCGTCAATATGTAACGACATGTAGTTAATATTGTTGTGATGAAAATGGAACGAGTTTGAGGGGTAATCACTGTTGACGACTTTATTTATTACAAAACCTATGATACATCGTTTAAGTAACTGCCCCAGGAAGACATTATCTAACGATTTTCGCTGTATACTCGTAGGTATAGTTAACACCTTTACGTATGTCCTTGTAACATGTTATTTTGCTGCAGTTGTTTCTAAGGCTTTAGCGTGAGCAATTAGAATGGTGGGATTGATTCGCATACGTATCGCCAGTAAACTAGCATCCATAATTCCCGCTGTCATTAGACTAAAGCTATCTCTTGGTCGTACAAATTTAGCCCTCAACTAAACACCACTTATAATAAACTTTTCTTGATTAAACAAATCCGAGTCCACGACACCAATTATGTCAATCTGTTTGCTGGTGGTTGCAAGTACTTGACGCTTTGAGAAACCATTATTTGCGTGGCCCAGCGTCTTCATCTGTGTCATAAGGTGCTACCTAGATGTGAGTTCTTGGCCTCCTTTCGATAATTTAACGTTTCCATATATGAGCGCTAGGAGTAGGTGTTGTTTGGTTGTGGCACAATCTTCTGATTTAAGTAAACCTCCACTTGCGAGAAAAGTGAATGCATCCAATTGTTTACCAGAGGTACAACATCTGCGTCAGTAAGCGCTGTATCATCTTGTTTTAGAACTTTAGCTGTGATGTACAACAGTCTGACTTAAATCTATGTAATCGTTTCTATTTCCTAGCACTACAAATTCTATTGGGGCGTCATCACTAAGAGCTGATAAGGGCTTGTAAAATATCCATTCACCACTCTCGACGCGTGTCTGCGTCGAGGGTGAAGCGGGCTTGTCTCATTCACACGATTGTGCATGTAAAAAATTCATTATCTTAAAAATATATCGTCGTAACTAGTTTTCTTCTTCCTCTTAGCAACCGCTCTCGGCAGAGACTGGATATTATCGGTCAGACGTACTCTTCCTTAGCCCGAACCCTCTATTATTTTATCGGATTTACGCTTAAGATTTTTACCCGCCCCGTGAAATCTCTCTTGAAACTACTCCTTCATAGGTCGATCCTCTATAACATCACCGAGTATATAGGCCCTTAGAGCTTCTTTTCCAATATCCTTTGCACCAGGCTTAAATAATGGTATTATGCTCTTGAATATGCCTCCTAACCAGCTTTATATACTATGCCCACGCTAATATGGTGCACCTCTGTAAATGGGTCCGATACCATTACCGGCCTGATTCATATAATATTGTTGATAAGGACAAACCGTTATTGCATTTTCTTAAAGTGTATCTTCAGAAACGACGTCCCAAACTCGAATGGCATTGCTGCACCCGTATCTGTTTTATATTAATCTCGATATTTTCAAATTCCCGCGCCATCACCGGTATGTAGTGTGCAGGCGAAAAAATCACATCTTTATGGCTCCCGTAAGCATAGTTTTCTGAAGTAATGTTTATTATACGCATAATCGTAGATAAAACATCACCCACAATTTGAGGTTCAACGATGTCGCAATAAACAGACATCTACGTTGGTAATCCAATCCATATACTAGCGGGTATTGGTTCCATAGCTATGTTCTGATACGGATGATAACCCAACTGTAAGGCTAAACGTTGTGAAAAGCCGAATAACGAGAGTGAGGTTTTTACTTTCGTAGTGACACGCTTAGTTAACTCATGGTATTCGATTGTTTCCCTTGAGCATAGAAGGATGGTTTCAGTTCTTTCTTTGTATTATAGTTATTACAACGGCTATTGTGCTGCTGAATTATATTCTTTGACACCATATCGGGCTATCTTTGAAACACGTTCGCTCATTCACATCATCGTATGCAGTATAAATCTCACTTGTCGTACCAAACGCAATCATTTTTCACACGGCTTCTAAATTGGAATGATCTCTAGTTCTGTTTCCTCTACTTATAAGGTTCTGACATTTATTAATTCATTATCTCTATCCATCATCCTAAGTGTTCGTCTTTAACACGATAGGCCAAATTTACTGTTCAGGTTACAATCATAAAAAAATTATTAGCTCGTGTACTCTGGCAATGTCTTCTATGCTGACATAACTCCCTGAAGCGAAACGTAGCACATACCAACCGTCCTCAATATAACTGATTTTCTCACTGTCGTGTTGAGAATGTGATATATCCTTTTTTAATATAGCCTCTAGCACGTCCTCTTCCCCTACAGGTGGCTCGGTTCTATAATAAATTAAATTGTCTGTCCCACTTACAGCTTCAAAAGAGCAAGGGTACTCAATTTCCGTCATAGAATTATTACTCAATAAGGTAAGATTTTCTTATCTCTCAGCTGCGAAGACTAACACCCAACTATTAAATTTGTCACTCTATCCACGCCACTTGACCAGGAAAGAAGGTATTGTTTATGTCGTCCACGACCCTTCTCTGCCAAAACCTTATCGGCTTTGAGTAGGGTGTCTCTATCAACCGTAACAACTTGCAATTCCTCCTAGTAAAAGGTACCCTAACCGGATCTTTATTAAAATCGATTATACGGTAAACTGATGGCCTTCTTTTTATCACTGCACTAATTGTAAAAACTTTCTCACTCCAATTCGTTTCGTATCCCTTCTCAAAGGTGTACTTAGTTCTGGCGATTCTGACCGCGCATCGACCTTATATTTAGGCTGACGTGCTGTGCCTAAGCCTTTCGCGTATCGGTTACGCGACACCTCCAAAATGTTCATCGTTTACATCCGCAGGGGCCATCTATATTGAATGAGAAGTGTTGTTGTAAGAAGTCACAAGTTTTTGGAGTACATCAATGTACCTGTAGGAATTTTTGTAAGTGAACTAACGCCACATCTTTGTTTTCATTGTTTTGTTAAATCTTTCAACTACAGATGCTTTTACATCAGGGTTATTTGTTACATAGAAATTGATATTTTGTTTCTTGAAAAAGTTTTGTACACTGCCCGCCACAAACCCTTTGCCTCTATCCGTCCTTGGTAAAATATGTTTTGTGCTAAGAAAAACACGCTTAGGTTTCTATAATGACAGCCCTTTGTGAAAATATCCACCACTGATTCGTTAGTTTCTCGCTTTGGATCATCAATTATTATCAAGATCGGTTTTTCACCATCAAACTATTCCATATCAGGTAGACCCTTCTGAAATTTCCACAGCGATGTCTTTAAATAAAGGCTGCCAATCGCCGTAGAATCAGATAATTGTTTCAAATGTTGTATCGCAGACAGTTTTGATATTTTTTAGAAATTCCACGATAAAATACGATTTCCCACAACCCGAGGGGCCTGCAACTATTGCTGAAAAAGGTTGCTTAAACTGGCCCTCCATCTTCAAACTCAAAACGGCACTAAACAGCACTCTGTCATCAGCCTCTCTTAAATACCCAAAAATCCGTGCGCACCGGTATAATTTACTTTTATCATTCTTATGAATGATAACTTGGCCGACTTTACAATATGTTGTTATCTTTAAATTCTATATTTATTTTTAGAAAGTTAGCTAATTAGGGGAAACACGGTTTACACTACTTGTTTTTTCCTGCTGCGTAACGACCTTGGGGTAATTAGATTGACCCTATAAAAACGAATAAATCATTCTCCAGCTTCACTTGCAGTTTTAAACTTCGTGTGTCAACAGTTCGTTTCTTCAATACAATACTGGTGAGTTATTATTTTTTGCTTTAGTCTTTACTTTATTTATTTTCCTCACTCGTGCAGTTTTTAATGCTGTGTTATAATTACAGCCACGGATTTAACTGAGCTAAATGCAACAACATGGTTTAAGCCTTTTAAAGATATTAAGGACCTGGAGACTGTTGTTGAATACAAAATACTCAATCTTGGCCTGGTATCAACAAAATATGGCGAAATATATGACTGAGTTTAAATGCATATTGAGCGTTTCTACAAGTTTTTCAAGGCCGAGGAACAGCGCATAAATCAATTTAATGAGCAGTTGAAGATTAAAGACGTTTCATTAGGTAGAAAATGGTATATGATTACTTTGTTATGCGTTATTGGTTTAATAACATTCTTGTTTCGTTGTGCATGTGATTAATTTGGTAGTGATTGACTTGAACGACAGCGAGATTTAATTATGACTCATCATTAAAACAAAACGATTGCGATACATTTTGACTCATAATTAATACCCAAATATATTGTACGTAACAGTGGTTTAAAACCCTGATGCATACGGCGGACCTTAAAATTTAGTGTTAGACTCCTTACTTCAAATTTCCCACCATAACCATTACAGAGCCCTGTATGTACTTTTAAAAATATATCGCGAGATGGCGCCACAAACAAATTCAAATTTTTGGACAAGGGATGAAGCCCTGAGAGCAAGCTCCAAAGACCTATACCTGTCTTACAAGTTAGCATTGAGGCCTCCTTATTAAAACACAAATTCACATTTCCCGCCAAAGCAAAATGGCCGAGGGTCTTGATTATGCCTCATAATTAAAAGGGTTATGATGATATAATTTAATTACGGCTCATAATTAAAATAATTACGGGTTCTGATTATCACTCATAATTAAAAACAATGCCCCCTTATTAGAACACAAATTCAACTTTCCCGCCATAATCAATCAGAATGCAGAGACTTAGTCCTCCAATCAGAGCACAGCTGATGAGAAGTGGGGCTAAGGCCCAATCAGAAGCCTGAGGGCCGGCACTCGCCCAACCAATCGGGTAAAAGGAATAGGTATGGTCTAGTCTTAGCCCCTCCTTAATACCCGTACAACCAATCAAGTAGAAGGAATGGGTGTGGTCTAGTCTTACCCCCTCGTTAATGAAGCCATAAGGGCCTTATCTAGTCTCAATCCCTCATATTAACCCAGCCAAAATGGCCGATAGACCATAACCGGGGTGCATCCAGGCGTTAGACCGCCAAAAAGGCTCTTAATATGGCCAAAAGGACCTAGAGGCTAAAACCCCGCCCAGGGGTTAAAAAATGCCCCCGAAAAGAAGCCGACCCCACCCTTAATCCCACTCCTAGCCCCACCTCAGACTCCTACTCTGCCCTTCCTCCTGAAAAATTTTAATTAATTATGACGTCACTTCCCATGCTGGCCTCCTTCTACTCACATTTTCTTGATAATTTTCGCATATTGAAAGCTCAATCTTTCAATATAGTTGCTATCATATCAGTGGAAATTGATTCATCTAGTACATAGTTTCTTGCACTACAAAACGTAAGAAACAGTTTCCTTACGTACTTTTTTGTTTTCACACTATTTTAAGGCGCACTATTTAATGATAAACCTCTGAAACGACTCATTTTTAAGCGATTGTCCATAAAGGTCAAAATCTGATGTTCCGTATAGTTTGTATGAACCAAATTAAAGTGGTTGCTATGGAAATGCGAATAATTTATAATTTTCTAGTGATAGAGTTACACCGTGGTAGAGTTACTTTAGGTATAATCGTGTATTATCGAAATTATGCGAGGTAACTTAACTTAATTGGACGTTCTAATTGGTTGAAAATGATACGAAAAAAATAATTCAAAGTAACAAATTTACTTAATATTAACTTCCAAAGAAATGACTTAAAATGAAACTTTCGTTCAATTACTTTCTTGAATTTCCAACAATTTGTTCTGAATTGTGCGAAATAACTAAATACAACTACGATCTAAAATCCCATGACATCGTTTGAAGTGAGTATAATTTGTTAATTAAAAAGTTCGTTCAAACTAATTTGGCATTTGCATAAAATTTTTTGAAAAGTGTGTATTATGTGCAAATAGTTTTATACGATTAATTATAGTATGAAAGTTTAGATAATTAATACTTATATAAATTTAGATTTTAAGAAATTATAATTTACAATCTAATTTGAATGCTGAGAAAATTATTGCACTGATTTATGACTTTAATTATAATAATTTAGATTTAATTATTTTAATTTGTTGTGATTTTATCAACATTAGAGAGAATTACTCATATTCTCAAATTAATACAAAACTACTCACTAGCGTCTTATAGCCATAAATAAATGATTACTTATGGCGCTAGTAGAGCACTTATTTGAATTGGTTTAAAAATGAAACTTAAGTGTGGGTAACAGTTTAACCCAACAGTGTGCTTATCTATAGAAAATAGTGTTTTTACAAACCGCTTGGGACTGGACTGTGGTCACATCGTAGTCCTTCAGTAACAGTATCCTTTCTTTGCATCTAGGACACTTTGTTTGCTTCCTTTGAGATGAAACTTGAAAATGTTGTGGAACGAGGCAAAAATACACAAATTATGTATTTGTGTAAAAGAGTCGTTTTAAGTAATGATTGTTGACATTACCCACCATTGTGTCGAGTGTAAATTTATGATTCGCAAGTTTGTGATATTCAGATACAATTATGGTTTGCAATTCTTGTAATGTTCACTGGCTACTTTATTCATTGCTTTCATGATATCTGAAGGATGGAAAAAAATTCTCGTTGTGAATAGTCAGTGTTTATGTACGCACACGCAATTGGCACCTGGTAGGTTGTGGGTTGAGGAATCGTCAGGGTTAGGTAAGATCGCTATACTTTCAAATTGTAACTATCATTATCACCAGTTTATGTACCTGAACACCCTGTGAAAGTTTGTCTATTTGCTCAGTCTATAATAACCCACACTTATATTTGGTAGGATTGCCAACGAAAAGGCTCTTTTTTCTAACAGAGTGCTGGCCGATGAAGACCATAAACAACCTTACAGTCCACCGTACATGTCGGAGTGCTATTCTCTCCCGAATCGTTAACATTTTTCAGATTGCTGGCCGCGCCAGTAAGTCAATGGTAGCACAATCTATTTAGCATTCAGGAGGTAATGGGTTCGTCACTGCGTATACGCACATCATGTACGGCTATTTAAGCGAATTCTGGGGCAGCAACTTCCCCCTCAGAACCGTAACGTTGTTCCAGACCGCACCTATCCTTAGTCCCACAATGCATACGTACTTAATGTATATGTATACAGGGTGACAGAAAAAAGTGCCATGCATAGCGCCACGCGATAGAGGACACTAAAATGAGAAGAAAAGTCCCTGTGAACTTAGGTCCGCAACGCCTTCGTTTAAAAGATATAGGGTGTTGAAGTTTAATTATTTTTTTGTTTGTTTTTTTTAATATCTTTTTACAATGATGTAATAAGCGGACGAAATTTTGTATACAGGGCTTTTATCACGCAGAATTCAAATATGACCTTAGTTCTTTTATTACTGATAGAGGCGCCACTACAGGTTTCCATCTTGTTTGAATCGGTCCTAACTTTTTGCCTTACACTGTATGTCGTTTTCGACTAGAAAAATTTGTTTTCCCATCTTTTTTTGCTTCAGAAAGGTATCATTGAAGTCGCTAGGACTAACGGTTTACGAGAAGAATGCATCCGATGCATGCAAATTATTCAAAAGCGCCAAAGCAACTTATTTGCAAAACCATAATTAGAAGTCACCAATATCCAAAAATTACCTTACCAATCGAGAAAAGTGAGCTGGCGCGCCATCATGCATGTAACGCATTCTATCAATAATAGCCAATGGAACATCCTCTAATAACGTATTTAGTTCATTCTCCAAGAAATTTCGATCCAGTTTAGCTGTCAATAGATTGGGCAATTAAAACGGGCCAATTAAGTAATTGTCAATTATACCTGCCCACACATTAATAGAAAACCCATATTGGTGACTTCTAATTATGGTTTTGCAAATAAGTTGCTTTGGCGCTTTTGAATAATTTGCATGCATCGGATGCATTCTTCTCGTAAACCGTTACTCCTAGCGACTTCAATGATACCTTTCTGAAGCAAAAAAAGATGGGAAAACAAATTGTTCTAGTCGAAAACGACATACAGTGTAAGGCAAAAAGTTAGGACCGATTCAAACAAGATGGAAACCTGTTTGTGGCGCCCTCTATGAGTAATAAAAGAACTAAGGTCATATTTGAATTCTCCGAGATAAAAGGCCCCTGTATACAAAATTTCGTTGGCTTATTACACCATTGTAAAAAGATATTAAAAAAAAAAAAAATAATTAAACTGCAACACCCTATATCTTTTAAACGAAGGTGTTGCGGTCCTAAGTTCATAGGAACTTTTTTTCTTATTTTAGTGTCCTCTATCGCGTGCCACTATGCATGGCACTTTTTTCTATTTCACCCTGTGTATATACATATATATATATATATATATATATATATATATATATATATATATATATATATATATATATATATATATATATATATATATATATATATGGGAATCCATCAATGTGACTGAAGCTCAAGCTTAAGCAGTCTGCTCCGCCAGAAGAGAATGAAACACTGACTTTTTTCATATTATTGCACAATGCGTACCAATCCTGCTCCCACACTCTATCTGGTAATTCCAGTCATAAATCACTTTAAAATATAACAGCAAAGGCCATCATACTAACCTACTAAAATTCGGCGCCATCTTATGGGATGTACACTCTCACCTACGATTTCGTTACACTTGCAAATTGTGAAGCTGTGTACTGGCCTTCTTGGCAACTATCAATTACATTATAAAGTTAAAATTAATATTTAACGTGCTGTTTTTACCATTACTAGAAAGCACATCGTATTAACGATACAGTTTCAAGGAAATACGTTTGTTAATAGGTGAGTAATAATATATGTACGGTTGTACAGGTGTAAGAGTCCCTTTAATTCACTAATATCACAAATTTCGTTAATTACAAACATTATGTGGTAGCGTAAACCGTGTATCTTGTCCCATCTTCTAATAGATGGCGGATTCAAAAATATTTGAGTTCTTTTTGAGTATATGTTGATTTTCTACCGGACAAATTGTAGTGCAGTTAGAAATTATTTTTAATAATCCAAAGCGTATAAAATATTTGAAGGCATAATATAGAATTTACTCCTAGTAATATAAATCTTATTAAAATTATGGCGGTTTAACGGTATCCCACGTTGGGTTTCTAATCACATGAAATAGAGCAATCTATGTCTGAAGGAAGTATAAACCTTCATGTCAGATAAATATAAAAAACCTTGATAAAAATATCGATAAGGTTCAAGACATTTTAAATTTTATTTTTAAAGTTAATGCTTATTTGGCTTCGTATTACGTACTTTTATAAAGAAAAGTGATTTAAAATTTAATTATCTTTAAAAAACATGTAAAGATTTTTTCATAAAGTTGATCTTTATTCAGATATTGAATAAATTTTACGAATGCTTACATTCCACTATACGAACTTTTTTGCGATCAAATTAAAATTGCATAGAATATAATTAATTTATACTTGCTGGTATTTTTACATCTCTTCTTCAAGATCCAATTAACCATAGGAGAAATGCAAGCACGCTTAAATACGAAGACTTAAGTACGTACCTGTTGTCTTTCTGGAGTTATTGTGGATACATCTACGCACACACGAACACATGATTCTGTCCGCACGCACGCACCCACACGCAAACACATACACATATACAATCATACACATATACACACACCCACACGCACGCACCCACACGTACGCACTCACGCACGCACACACACACACACACACACACACACACATACACACACACACACACACACACACACACACACACACACACACACACACACACACACACACACACACACACACACACACACACACTATGCCTGATCTCGGAGAAGCCTTGTCAAAAATCGTAAAATGACCTGATAAATATACTTAGCGATAGTGAAAAATTGTCAATTGTATCACCTTCTATACCTACATATGAATATGTTGATTGGAAAGCAATTAATGGTCAGCTTTACAAGTAAACCAAAAATCAACCAAACAAACGATCCACTTTGTGCGAATAAATCAGTCAAAAGCGCGTAAAAAATTAGATTATAATATTAATCACTTCAGTAAACATGGCCAACAAAAACGCAATAAAAATAAAATGCAGTCAATTACAAGCGCACACGCACACACACACACACACACACACACACACACACACACACACACACACACACACACACACAAACGCACACTCATACACTCACAAACATACACAGCTGTTTTAGAAATACAATGGGTCTCGAGACGAAGGAAAAAGTGTTCATAATGGAATATTATTTTCTCTCGTACGGGAATAGTTATCAAGGCGGGCTGAGTTTAAAGTTAGTGGCGGAACAATATCGTAAACACCTTAATAAGCCTGCATCAAGCAACACAGTTATGCTGTCCATACTTACAAAATTTCGTCGTACGGGTAGTGTATTATGTCAACGGAAGGAAAGGTATGGTAGGCCGCTAATTTTGTCCAAATGAAAATCATGGACGTGTCCTCAATCACGTGTTGCAGTCACCAAATTAAACATCAGCAATACGTCACTTTGACGATTGTTTAAAGACTTAGATGGATTTCCTTACCGAATACAGGTTGGACAACGATTGACGGAGCATGATAGGCACGTCAGGATTGAATATTGTACACGATATTTGGCCTTTCCAGGATGAATCATTTTCCGTAATACCGAATTCCCTACGCTTCACATTCCCACGATCTGACACCACCTGATGCTTATGTGTGGGGAATGTTAAAGCAGAAAATTTTCAGCTGTCCAGATCCAACCAATGCTGTGCCTGCATTACGTCACAAGATCGTCTCGTTTTTCAGGACTCTGAAGCAACCTATGTTCCAGAATATGTATCAAAACCTGCATGATCGTTATGAACACTGTCCACTGCGCAATGAAACACATTTTGAACATTTGCAGTATCATCTCGATAACTAAATAATAACAATAACAGTAATATAGTTTTCCAGTACTGTGCATTTTAGTTCATACAGTATTTCATAAAAACTCATAAATGTCCTCTCCGCCTCTGGATTTTTCCCAGAATCTAATCAGCTCTAGGAGAAATGAAACACACACACGCACACGCACACACGCACACACACACACACACACACACACACACACACACACACACACACACACACACACACACACACACACACACACACACACACACACACACACACACACACAAATTCGAGCCATTTCATATACCTAATTAAAAAGGAATCACTCAAGCATGGAGATCTATTAGTTAATTCCAATATCGTTCACCAACGTTCCTATCAAGAAAACAACTGACATAATTAAAACGACGTACCATCAACAATAAGACATCGCAGCCTAACGGAACACCGTAAAAACACTTACTTCATTTATGAAATCCATAGGTATAGAGAAATTGTAGGAGCACCGATGGGTTCACCACTATCATCTGTTTTAGCTAATTTATTTGTGAACGATCAGGAAGAACGAGCAATACAAACGGCAAGTCACTAACCTAAGTTATGGTTAAGGAGAGTGGTTTATAATCTGGACACACGAACAAGAAGAATTGAAATGGAAACTGCCTAATACATGGAAGTTGGTATTAAACAAAAAGCGTCAACCAACACCACAGAATAGACCCCTTACGAAATTCACCAAAAACCTGTGAAACGGAAAAAGAAAGAAGGACGAAGAGAGTAGAGAAAGTGAAAGCCAGCGAAGGTATAATTAACAAAGAACGCACAGCAGATATCAGTACAATTCGAATAACACGAAGCACAACAAGATTATTAATGACCTAAAGATGACGAATGAGGGTTTCAGAAACGTCGCCAAATCAACGTAGGTTCTTACAAGAATCTTATGAGCACACGAGGTCATGAAACCGAAAGAAATATATATATATATATATATATATATATATATATATATATAATAGTATTTATTTTGTTATTTGTCAAGTTGCAAAAAAAATGGACAATATAAAAGTTATTTGGTTCATTACCGTGCATGTGTTGAGTGTTTGATTTTGTTGATATCTTCTTTTGTTTTGTTGCTATGACAACCTTTTTTTTTGAATGGACGTTCTTCAGCCGCAGCCATCTTCAATAACATCTCCATACTATGCTAACTAACCAATCACAACAATTTTCTACTTAAAATTTTGAATAGCGCCCAAAAAGGAATTGAATTCGTGAGCCGAGCTGAAAAAGTTGCATCATCCATCGAAATTTCGTTCCCAAAAGGTAATATGATATGCTTATGAAAACGAAACGCTACTATATTCAACCTTAAAACAACATATATAAAATCCAAACTCTTTGTTTAAAACCAAAAATCTTATCGAACGGAAAAGGCGACAGCCTGACGGGTACAATTAAATTTGCTCCATATAAAGTAATAATGTATACTCAATTTAATTTTATAAAACGTGATTTCTCTTCAACAAACGAAATTTTCTAAAACTTACAATAAAGAAAATACTATTATTTACAAAGAAACTAATTAATTTTTCCTCTCAAAGTATTAAAAAGGGTTTCACTAACTATTGATACCAATACGTAAATCACATTTTAATTTTAAATTTTCATCTAAATGTTAATAAACAACTCAAAACTTTTGTTTGTTAAAAAAAAATGATTCTAAATGCGATTACTATTTGTAGAAATTTGAAAACCTTCCAAATACGTGAAATACAAAATAAAACGTTAGAATCGAAAAGTTACCCAAAGAATTTATGCGTTATCATGTTCAATTCCGTGAAGTTATACTACATTTCAGATGTACGGTATTAACAAATAAGTTATAATTTCGGAATTAATGGCAAATACTTGATAAAATCACGGTCACGTGACAGTGTAAGCAAGAAGAAGAAAGTGGCAAATTAGAAAAGGTAAAATAAAAAATTCTTCCAATAACAAGAACCGTGTTTAGATAACTACTACAGGATTCATACACCTAATAATTGAGGAGTTAGGGTGCTCTTCGCCCTATGGGCATTTTCAAAGTTCTATCCTTAACAGTTTAAGCAATAAAATTGTGTAAGTAACATATGTCGTCCCATGAAACCCAATGATTTATATCAAACTTACATTTTTTAAATGGAACACCCTGTTTTTTTTATCAAATTTAAAAGATAAGGTCAAATAAAAGTAAATTTTCGTTATTGCTCCTATACCTGTCCTTCATAGCTTTCCCGAATATTTGCAGATTTATAAAATTGGATTTATTCAATCTACTGCACAATTTATACTAAAGCAAGTCCTTATATGCATTACAGCTACTTTAAAATCGTTCAAATTATACAAGGTGTCTTAAAATAAGAAGAGATTTGTATGTGGGTACAGGATAAATTTGAAGAAGATGAACGGGTTAGTGAATAATCACAATAGCCATAGTCCATTAATGTATGAAGAAAGATTCTAGGAATCAACGTTATTGGTCTACATTTTTTTATGGCGCTTCGTCTTAAATGTTTCTTTTCAGGATTTGCCCGGATTCGTGGAGAACGTTCTTCTGTGGGATAGATAACGTATGTGCTGTCAGTTCGGTAATGCATCCGTTACTTCTGCGGAGATGTGTGAAATGGCTTAAATGAACAATTTCCAAATAATATAGGGCCAACGGGATATCAAAACTGGTAACCGAGTTCGCCAGGTCTAATGCCTACATCCCTCTTTATAAAGTTAAGTTAAAAACTGTTTTTACAATGCTCTATCTACAACCGTAGGACGTAATTTTGAGCATTTCAAAGCTGAAGACTGCACTTTATTCCTGAGCTTTGGTTTGTCTTTGTTCTCTAATATGATTAAATTATTCCTCTTAGGTTTATGTTAATGATATTATCATTTGTTTGTTGCTATAGAAACCTCCGAAGCACTGTGAATTTTTGTCATAATAGCCTTGGAAGTGATTTATAAACAAGTAACTGGAAATCTGTTAACGATAAATGTAAAACCTAACCATAATGAAAAGGTAATAAAATAATCTTTAATTTGAAGGTATTCAACTTTAACTCTTATTAATATTCTGCATTATTTTAAGACACCCTGTATAATTTGAATGATTTTAAAGTAGCTGTAATTCATCTGAGGACTTACTTTAGTATAAGTTGTGCAATAGATTGAATAAATCCAATTTCATAAATCTGCAAATATTCGGGAAAGCTATGGAGGATAGGTATAGGAGCAATAACGAAAATTTACCTTTATTTGACCTTATCTTTTAAATTTGATGAAAAAATACATGGTGTTCCATTTAAAAAATGTATGTTTGATATAAATCATTGGTGGGGTTGATCGGCCTATTTCCACAGTTTATGCCTTTAGAGCGCGACGTTTCGGAAGCGGAGTCTGCTTCTGTCATCAGGCTTAGTCCTGAGAAGGACTGTTTTCGCACTTGAGTCGAAGTCATATGTTATATATAATGTTTTCCCAAGCACTTGACTACTCTCAGATTCGAACTTGGTACCTTTCACTTACTAGTCTGACACCTTTACCGCTGAGTCACTGAGTAATCCAATATATATTTTTTAGAACTTATATATATATATATATATATATATATATATATATATCTATATATGACACTTTTTCGTGGTTGCGCAGAAGTTTATTGCGCATGTTGCGTCGTAACTTCTTGCGGAGGTGTATTGCGCTTAAGCTCTTCGTGCATTATTGGAATCCATATGGGTTTCATTTCTACACTAGCTTGGCTTATTGGGTTTTCTGCTAGTGCGATGTAGGTGACTTCTTTGAGTTTCCGACGAGTTGTGTTCTCGTCCTTTGCCACTATCTGTATGTTATCCCATTGGATGCGATGGTCTTCGTTCCAGACATGTTCGGCGATTCTTGATCGTTCTGTTTCGCCCTTGCGGACGTTGTTTGGGCGAACCAAAAAGATCAAGAATCACCGAACATGTCTGGAACGAAGACCACCGCATCCAATGGAACAACATACAGCTAGTTAGATGAAACCCATATGGATTCCAATAATGCGGAAAGCTAAGCGCAATACACCTGCGCAAAGTTAGCAACATGCGAATAAACTTTACGCAACCACAATATATATATATATATATATATATATATATATATATATATATATAATATATATAAGTTCTAAAAAATATATTGATTACTCAGTGGCTCAGCGATAAAGTGTCAGACTAGTAATGAAAGGAATCTGAAGTAGTCAGTGCTTGGGAAATATTATAACATATGAATTGACTCAAGTGAACAGTCCTTCTCAGACTAAGCCTGATGACGAAGCAGATCCCTAAATGCGTAGTCAAACTGTGGAAATAGGCCGATCAATTCCACTAATAGGAAACCACAGTTACAAAACACTTATAATACAGGATAAATCATTGGGTTTCATGGTATGACATACGTTACTTGCACACTTTTATTGATTAAACTGTTAAGGATAGATTTTTGAAAATGACCATAGGGCCAAGAGCAACCTCGCTCCTCAATTATTAGGTGTAAGAATCCTTTGGTAGTTAACTAAACACGGTTCTTGTTATTGGAAGAATTTTGGTTTGCATTTTGTTACATTCTTTTACCTTTTCTAATTTATCACTTTCTTCATCTTGTTTACACTATCACGTGACCGTGATTTTATCAAATATTTGCCGTTAATGCCGAAATTATAACTTATTTGTTAATACCGTACATCTGAAATGTAGTATAACTTCACGGAATTGAACTTGATAACGCATAAATTCTTTGAGAAGCTTTTCGATTGTAACGTTTTATTTTGCTTTCACGTATTTAGAAGGTTTTCGAATTTCTACAATTAGTAATCGCATTTAGAACCCTTTTTTTTAAACAAATAAAGGTTTTGGGTTGTTTATTAACATTTAGATGAAAATTTAAAATCAAAATGTGATTTACGTATTGGTGTCAATAGTTAGTGAAACCCTTTTTAATAATTTGAGAGAAAAAATTAATTAGTTTCTTTGTAAATAATAGTATTTTCCTTATTGTAAGTTTTAGAAATTTTCGTTTGTTGGAAGGGAAATTACGTTTTATAAAGTTCAATTTATTATTTCAAATGTTTACTTTATATGGAGCACCGTTGGCAAATTTAATTGTAGCCGTCAGGCTGTCGCCTTTTCCGTTCGATAAGATTTTTTGGTTTTAAACAAAGATCTTGGATTTTATATATGTTGTTTTGTCCTTTTTGGGCGCTATTCAACATTTTAAGTTGTGATTGGTTAATTAGCATAGTAGGGTGGTGTTATTGAAGATGGCTGCGACTGAAGAAGATTGAAGGCAGTCTTGTTATGGATGCCGTAGTGACAAGACTCTTGTTTGCGCTACCGCACACATGAAGATTGTTGCTTTGGTGGTAGTGAACCATTTACACCCCATTTCGGGAGGCTTAGTGAAGTATATCGTTGGAAGTCTTTCATTACCCTTAATTTGGTGGCTAATTTAGTGACTTCGTTCCTTCTTAAATAGTTTACCGTTACCGTTGTCGCACAGCGACAGTTTCTCGTCCAGGTAATGGGATTCGGCGTTGGATAAGTGCCAGTCATTCATTCCTTCTGGAGTTCCTTCGCATGTTGGGTGCGGATCAATAGTAAAATAGTTTTTTCTACTGCTTCATGTGTACAGCTTAACCGATAACAAATAATTCGCTTTTTGATATTTTAAATTAATGAGTGTCATGCAGAAGTTATGTATAATTAGAGTCAAGTTAACGAGCAACGTGGAAGTATAAATATTAGTGTAACGTATAACCAATTGTAATATCAATCAAAACGCATTGGGAAGAGAAGCATTCACGAGTTTGGTCATACTTTGAGCACTGAGCTTGGTTTCAACTTCGATTATATTGCCGAGGTTAGGCCATTATAATATCTAGTTCATGACGTTTTTCCCTTATAAATGTATTTAACAGGTGGCGCCTTTTTTACCGTTTCAACAGATTTTGACGTTTTTGGAGTTGTGACGAGTGCTATTTTACAAAATTAAGTAAGGACCCCGCCCACGCCACTGAGCTATACCCCGCGCGCAAATTGCCTTTACGGGCTTGATGTTCGAATGAGTATTTGGCCTGTAACAACACGTTTATAGCTAGCTTATCTTTTTCCTAATTTTCTAACTTAATTTTTTCTAAATCATCATCTCCTGGTTTAAAGTTTCGAGTCTTTCCTCCTGATTGTTCTGAATCCTGCCTTCTAGCTCTACTTCTACCAAACCCATTAATTTCCTACCGGTATCTTCAAAATGTTTTAATAAGTTTTGTAACTTCAGTTCTTGCAAATTCATTAACGTTGAACTTATATCTTCTTCATAATCTTTTGCAGGTTAGTTTCCACCTCTTGGATTTTGTTTTCCAGATGTTCTCGAGTGTTCCTTTTTTAGTACCACTAGCTTCCGGTGGTTGGGTCTTTAACTTTTTTCTGATCAAGACTCTCTGGAAAGATTTCTTATCAAACAATTTATAGTCATAAACCACACCTCTATCTCGATGTACGTGTTCTCAATCAGAGGAGCGTATGGTGAGCAGTTCGTGTTAGCTCGAAGTATCATGAACAATTCAGTTAACTGTAAACATGAACAAAGGACGAAAAACTGCATTAGGCGTATAGACCCTATAGTAGTTGACTAAAGATGGTTTAGGGCAATTGTAATTTTCTAGAAAACGCTGTGATCCCTATATACAAAACTATTTACATGTGTTAGGTTTGGAGTTTTCATTATTAAAAAAAAAACAGTTTGCATCTTATTAGATTTTTTAGACGACCTACTCAGTATGTTATTGCAACTGAAGTAGTTTTGTGAATAGTGAAGTTTTAAAAGTATGCACTAGTACTCCATTAACCTATATTTTATGTTGCAATAATTATAATAGCATATTCTAAATTTTAATGTTTTTGGCCACGACCTTGTTACCTGTTTAATTTGATATTAAACACTACTAGATTGTGTTCAAAGTTTAGACTAGTTTTGATTGAACTGGTCTTATGTGATTTTTTCACATTCGTTGCGATGATCATTTTAATAAAATTCATCAAATTTAATTTCTCCTTCTAGATAAATGAAATATGCAATAAGATAGCTCACACAGCAAATTTTTTAGTGCATGCTTATTGACTCAATGCATGTGTAACATCTACCTGAAGTTGTTTGTATTGTAGTCCTCGCGGACTGAGTTTTATTGTGTAAGACCTTTATTCAGGTTTCTCTATTTCGCGTAGTTTAAAGTTTTAGTTTAACGTACGAATTCTTCAACGCTTGTTGTGTTGAATGAGTAACAAATAAAAATATTTAGTTGTGGTTTTTATCTTTTTTTAGACTTTAATGTAAACGCTTATACATATGTAATAATATATTATGATTAAATGTTGTTGAATCTAATATTTTTCACTGTTAGCCCTGATTCGTGGAGAGGGTGCTCTGGAATGTCATTTTTAGAATCTATTAAAGATCTAGTTATTATTACATATTATTTCATGCTCTTGATACTGATGTACATCAAAACCTACCGGGCTAATTTCAAATTAATTATTACAATGTTTCTTTTTAATTTATAAACCATAAAACGTGCATTAATTAATTTTCACCTTTTAATAATTGACTGTTCCGTGCACTAATATCGCACAATAACATTATTTCATTAATTACTTTCTTTTCTGTTATAATTTGAAAGCTGTAATTAAATCGACTGCTAACAATGTGATGACAACTTTCTCAATGTAGATATATAACCGCGTGACACTTTTTATTGGAATTTTATTCGAAATTTGGCACATTATATGCAAGTTTTTCATTAATTAATTATACGTAGACCATGAATCACTCTCACCTATTTAATAATGTCAATGGTATTTAGATTTACATTTCATTTTTTAAGTTTATAGACTGTTAAGCAATATGGCGCTAATTTTTGGAATTGGTAATAGTGTAGTAACTTTAAAACAATGAACTTTTTGATATATAAGTGAAATCACATTTCCTACCGGTTTTTGAAAGGGATCAAGGTTGGTAGCTTGTATATTATGGACCATTAACCGCCTACGCCAATAAAACTTCTTATACAAAGATTTTAAGTTAGAGGGGATTCCCAGATTGTGACATTTCTAAACCTGAATTAAATAACTGCCGTTAGATTAGATAAGATATGAGGAAACAGTGGTAACTTCAGATGAATACATATTACACTTAATTGCCTCCGTTTTATATATTTATTAACATAATAAAAATAGTACCAAAAATGGTAAACAGATTATTAATCTCTTACGCATATTAAACAGATGGAAGTTGTGTTAGTATGACTCTTAAGAAATGGGTTGTAGGTTTATTTTTCTTTTTGAAGCATCATTTATATTCATTTAACAGTCTAGTTGGCCGTGACTATTTATCGCCCTTAATTATATATAATCCTAAAGTAGGTTACTTATTTTAGATGAGGTGACTAATTCAATTGTTTTTTTGACGTTTCCTGTAATTATGTGACAAAAAAGAAATATTGTAAGTTAAGGAATTGAAAGTGAGGTTATGCGTGACGTTTTCAACATGCTCATGTTTTGCTCAATAGTTATTTTAAGATAATTAAACACCGGGTCTAAGAGAGGAAAATGTGTAAATCCTATAAATAACAATGTATAATTGTAATTATAAGATAATGAATATGAAATAATAATGTTGAATTTCAACATAATGAAATGTTTCATAGTTACTTTGTAAAAAACTTCAAATTTTAAAGTGGAAGACAACTTCGTACAACATCAAAAAATATGTACCGCCGGGGATATACTGTATGACCAAAAATAGGTCAAAAATCACTTATGTAAAAATTTCGAAAAATTACAATCATATTTTCAAATATTCAAGTAAAAATAGTTTATTAATTTAAATCAAGTAACATATACGCATAATAGGGGAGAATGGGGAACATTCGGCAGTTTTTAAAAAATGTCACTATATTTTCGGAATTAGCTAAATTTAAATAAAGCTTCATTTTCTATAAAATTATTTATGATTAAGAAATGAATTTTTCCAAGTGAAACTCCACTATTTTTGTTTAATATATATTTTTTATTTTTTCCAAAAATTTCCTGTAATATGATGATACTGTCCCACCGGTAGTTTAGTCATAGGCAAGGGGTACTTTCGTCAGTATATACAACGTGTCCCAGATAACATTTCCAGCATGGGGATCTCGCTTATTATAAAAGATACAGATTTGGTTAAATTAGATGAATTACTCCAAAGGATTAGTGAAATTATAGGACACTCTCCAATTTCCAAATTTCCATGTATTTTAAGACTTATGGCAAGAAAAGAAAATGTCAAATTTCTTTTTCTTGTAATATCTTTTGTTATATTAGACATATAAATTTTATTTGCACTTTCTTAAGATATTTTTATGCAGAATTTAAATATCAATTTGGATTTTTTTGCACTTTCTATTTTTAGTTTCAACCCCTAAATTAAATTTTTCTTATGGAACGACAAGTCGGCTTTGAAATAATTGATCGTGTTTTTATCCTCTTTACAATGATATAGCACATGTACTATCTATTTTTAAAACAACAAAGAAAATTTAAAAAAAATGTATTATATTAAAGACTCTAACAATAAGTAGGCCGTGAAACATGGGAAAACGACAAATAATAGATAACAACAAGAGTTAAGCAGGTAATAGTATTGGAGATAATTATCCAATTATAAAAGATGTTCAAACAATTGACCATTCCGTTCTAAACATAATTGTGCCCTGCGTAGTGTCGACGTAATTGATCTGCGTAGTTTTTGGCGTTTAATGGTGCCAAATGCTGCAAGAACAGCTTCACGAAGATCTTCGACATTCTCAAATGTTTGCACGTACACTCGATTTTTTACGTAGCCCCAAACGAAAAAGTCCAAGGGCGTTAAGTCTGGAGATCTGGTTGGCCATAAAATCGGACCTCGATTACCAATCCATGAATTTGGAAACCGATTATTAAGATATTCGCTGACGATGTTTGAATTGTGGGGTGGGGCGCCATCTTGTTGGAAGCAGATATTAATATTCTCAATCAGTGGTAAATCATCAAGTTTATTTTCTAAATCAGTTCACTATTTAATGTTTCGTTAAAAAATATGGGCCCAATAAGTTTAGCGCCTAAAATGCCACACCAGACGTTAAAACCAAATCTCACTTGATGCCGACTTTCCTTAACAACGTGAGGATTTTCACGGTCCCAAAAGTGAACATTGTGTCGATTGAAAAGGCCATTATTTGTAAATCTGCTTTCGTCAGACCAAAAAATCGTAGCTGGAAAATTATCGTTATTCTCACATTGATTAACATACCATTGGCAAAATTGTAATCTTCTCCCCTGATCTCCATCTCTAAGTCCCTGCAGAATGGTGTACTTATACGAATGATACCTGTGACGTTTTAAAATTCTTTGTGATGTAGTTTTCGAAATACCAGTGTTATGTTCAATTTCTCTAACAGATGTTGAAGGATTTTCAATAACTGATTGTAATACATTTAGTTCTGCATCTTCATTCCGTAATTTCGGATTTCTAGTAGGTTTTGAAAATGAACCATATTCTTTTAAATTAATTACCAAATTTCTGTACGTACGAGCACTGGGCTGCCTTCTTTCAGGATACAGCCTCAAGTACATCCGTTCAGCTTCTATACTGTTTTTATGAGACAAGATGTAACAACTCAACATATCAAACTTTTCAGTATTAGTAAATAAAGCCATGTTTGACACAAAATATTCTGGAACGAATAATTTTTAAGTGACATTAAATTCGATTGTGTTTTTATGTTTCACGGTCTACTTATTGTTAGAGTCTTTAATAAAATACATTTTTTAATTTTCTTTGTTGTTTTAAAAATAGATAGTACATGTGCTATATCATTGTAAAGAGGATAAAAACACGATCAATTATTTCAAAGCCGACTTGTCGTTCCATAAGAAAAATTTAATTAGGTTGAACTAAAAATAGAAAGTGCAAAAAAATCCAAATTCATATTTAAATTCTACATAAAAATATTTAAGAAAGTGCAAATAAAATTTATATGTCTAATTAACAAAGATATTACAAGAAAAGAAATTTGACATTTTCTTTTTTGCCATAAGTCTTAAAATACATGGAAATTTGGAAATTGGAGAGTGTCCTATAATTTCGCTAATCCTTAGGAGTAATTCATCTAATTTAACTAAATCTGTATCTTTTATAATAAGCGAGATCCCCATGCTGGAAATGTTATCTGGGACACGTTGTATAATAACCTAAAAATATGATAAAATATTTTTTATTGGAAAAAATACACATGAAATGTTTATTTTACAATAATATCGCTGAAATTATAGTTGAATACGTATATTGAGGTGGATCTTGCAGTCCCAGTTTGCGAAGAAGTATCTAATTTTGCAACAACGTCCGAAAAATCAATATCTGAGCTATCCTCGACATCGGGATAAACAAAATTGTTGCTGCTTCCCTTTCTCCTTAGGAACTTAATTGTAAGAGAATTGCAATGTATTTCTTGTACACAACCTATGTAATGAACAACTGATATTTTTCCTGGAAATTTGATCATAACAAAACTAGAAATTTCAAATTCATGGCTAGATGTTGTTTCAAATTCTTCGAAGTCATTACTACTGTTGGAGTTAACATCAGCCAAATAAATATCAGGTTCACTACTTGAACTGCTTATCCATTTTTTCATTGTTTTGGTTGTCACTGGCTTTCTTTTGAATAAATTTTTTTTTGTTTCTTTTTTTGTAACTGTTTGCTTCCTTTTTTTTCTAATTCTAGATTTTCTGGGATCAATAATTCAGGAGTTTCTGTATAAACAGTGCATTTTGATTTTCTTTTGGTGTTTCGTTTTTTTGTGAAATTTGCTTTAGGAAAGGGACAAAGTTCTTCCAAAGTGGGTATTGAAGAATTATTAATAATGTTTTGACCAGAAGTAGATGATGCATCTGCATTGAAGTACAGTGTTGACAAAGTTGATTCGTCACGACTTCTAGACACATTCGACAACTGCTCATTATCTTTAGGAGTTTGAGGTAATACTATACTACTCGCTGTGCTGTCTTCCGAAAACATTCTGTTGTTAACATCCTGAGAAGTTGTTGGAGTCACCTTATTTTGACTGCTCATAGGTCTGTCAGTAACATAGCTCGCCATAAAATCAGACTCAGTAAATACAAGCCGGTTAAGTGGCTGTAGGCCTGTTCTATGAAAAGCATTTTTGATATTTTTAATGGAAAATGCATTTTCATACGCTTTGTTGCATAAATGACTTATATTTCTAATTGTTATTGGTTGGCCAGGGTGTGCTAGCATCCAATCATTAAAAGCTATAGCAGCAAAAGTTTTAAAAGGACCATAAATTCCCACATGCAAGGGCTGCTGGAGCCTGTGGGTGGTATGTGGAGAAAAAGAAAGAAGAATTATCCCATTTTGTTTGCAGTAACGAATTTCTTCAACAGAAACATGCGATTCGTGGTTGTCGACTAACAAAAGAATTTTGCGTTCAACAGAGCAATTTGTGTGACTCACAATGTGCTTTAAAAGGTCAGGAAATAGATCTGCAGTCATTCATCCTGACTTATTACCAAGTGCAATAGAGCCTGTTGGTGACCCTTCTATTAAATATTCTGTTGGATTGCGTGTTCTAGGATAAGCAAATACAGGTGGAAGAGAAGTACTGATAGCATTAATTATACCAACAAAAGTGACCAATGTTCCCCTTTCTGCTGAGGCAATTTGTCCAACTTGCTTTTTCCCTTTTGTGAAACAACTTTAATAGGCTTCATAACTGTAGTGACACCAGTTTCATCCAAACTACATGTTCTTTCAGGGTTCAGTTGATATTTCTCCAAGTCAAAAAAGTCGTCTACTACAGGTTTATTCAATGCAATCGAACGACTTAAACTTGTACTTTCCGGCGTTCGCAGTGACAGATCACTATGGCTCTTTATAAATCCCAGCAGCCAATCTTTACCTAAGATGTAAAATGTGTAACTCTTAATTTTTTATTCTACCTGAATTTGGTTCGTTTTATAAATGGAGATATCTGTCAAAAACATGCGGGGTGAAAAGATCCTTTATGGACATGCTTAGGTATGAATTAGGTTAACACTGAATTCTATGCGAACATACCTGCCATTTTATTAGTGTCCCAGTTAACAGGAATTCTACTGCAGAGACACGACTTCGCAAATTGGAATGCAATTGTCCTGATCTGTAAATATGTTAATCCATAATGAAGATCGGAAGATTTTTTATGTAGTCTCGTAATTGGTTTTCTTGATCAACTGTAAATACTTGTTTAACAGTATATTTACTGCTAAATTGTATTTCTTCTGATGACTCGTTTCCAGAATAAATAATGATAATACCATTTAAAGGTTTCTTCTTCAACAGAGATCTAATTCTAGACTGCAGTGTAGTTCTTTTTGTGCCATATTGCCTGGCTGCCCCAGTGACTTTCATTATATTTTAAGGCATTCATTTATAGCCCTTTTCATACTATTTTCATCGATATTAGCTCTGTCTGTCTTTTGAGTGTACTTTCGAGGCATCTAGAAAGTTTGAAAAATATAAATATCCAATAATTTACAATATTTTCTAAACTTGCTACAGCATCAATGCAGACGCAATTGTGTGTGGGGTAGATTCGTCTGCGACGAATCTACCCCACACACAATTGTCGAATCTACCCCACCTGCAGTTCTATTACATTTGGGCTACTTAAAACTATGCCCAAGATATTTTAGGTTAGAACGCATTTCAAAACAAATTTATAACAATAACTGACTTGCATAACGTGATTTCTTTGAAGAAATGTATTAATTTTACATAAAAAATATTTAAACTAATATCTATAAAATATTTACCTTAATGTCGTCTATAAATACTCTTCAAAATATTTTTTTTCACTGACCCGGTATCACCGACACAACAACAAAACACAAAGTGGTAGGTAAGGGAAAACACTATAAGACGAATCTACCCCACCGCCGAAAGTATCCCACTCTCCCCTAAAATTAAAATACTTAAATTTACAAAGGCAAATGTTCGCAATTTTGTTATTGAAGAAAATTGTTTTCAACACGACCTATTGTTTCGTTTGTAATTTGAGTTAAAGCTCCACAAATACGAACAATAACTGCATCTTTATTATTCGGTAGGACTGTGTATACCGCATTTTTTATGTAACTCCAAAACCAAAAGTCCATTGGGTTGAGATCTCGGGACCTAGGTGGCAAAGAAATAGGTCCTCTGCGAGCGATCCATTTATCGGGAAATCGCCGATTTAATATCTCTCGGACATTTCGAGAACAGTGAGCAGGCACTCCATCATGTTGATACACAATAGTTTGACGTTGCAATAAAGGAATATCTTCCAAAAATGTAGTTAATGTGTTTTCGCAAAAATTTGCATAATTCTCTGCGTTTAATATTCTAGGCAGAAAATGTAATCATTGTTCAATCCACACATTTACACTCCACCGCACTTACTTATGTGATTCTCTAATTTGATGTGGTTTCGTAATTTCAGCTATGCAAGTTGTGCTGGTTGAACACTCTTGGTTGATTAAAATGGCCTCATCGCTCCACAATACTTGCTTAAAAAGGTCTTCATTTGTATACAAGCAATTTATAAACCACCTGCAGAATAGTATGCGTAACTCACTATCCCCAGGATGCAATTTTTGAACCAGCTGTAAGTGAAGGATTCAGATTTTCTCTTTGCATGAATCTCTGAATAGTACTATGATGGTGGTTTCCAAGATCCTAGTACTTACAGACGGATCTTCCTGAATGTCGCAGAGTAATTGCTCTTCCTGTTGCCATGTTAGCTGTCTAGGACGACTAGCATGAATCATGTTAGGAGCCAAACATCTAGTTTCAAGTAGACGAACTTCAACAGCACTTATTCTTTTATGATCAAGATGTCGTCTAGTAAGAAAATGTTGGCGGTACAAACGCTCTGCGGCACGAGCATAGTTGTTACTGTACCTTCTGGGCATTATAAGTATGAAAACCTAATTGTTTACATTTGTACGTTAGTTTAAAATTGACATATTTTACAATCAAGTATTGAGACACAAAATGTCATATTCTGCCTTCGTCAAGGGTGGCTTAATGCTAAATAAGCTATCTTGACCTGGATACCTATTTCAAAAATTGACTTATAAAAATACGTTTATTGCGGTCTTTAAGATGGCCATAATTTCATAAGGACGAAATTTTCGAAATTTTGATAGTAATTTTCAATTTTTTTTGGTTGAGTCTAACCCCGGCAGCTGGGGAATTAATTTTGGGACACACTGTATTATTATTCTCACATTGTTGAACAACACTGTTCATCAATTTTGGACAATCCAAATTTCGCAAATACGGTAGAGCAATAGTGAAGAATCATTACATCTTGACTATGGGTAACCTGCTTCTGTCCACTCTGGGTATAGATGTTTGGCTTTGTAAACCACGTTATGGTGGAAGTAGAGTGTCATTATCTGCTGTTGCAAACATAACACTTATGCTAGATTTTGATGTATCAACATTTCCGTCAGCATACTTCACTCCTAGTTTAGTTACAACTTTAGTCGTAATTAATAATGTTAGAAAGCGGTACACCTCAAGAGACTGTTGTAAATGGGTGAAATATTGTTCCAAAATTTCACATGATACAACATCTCTTACTCTTTTGGTGTTGTCGGCTAGGTAGATTGTCCAAAAAGGTTTTGCTATTTTACCTAATTTGTTGAGATATTATTGATATCAAAATATTTAAATTGAAAGCCCCACTTCGCACAGAGCAACACAACTTTCTTCCATCTAGTTTCTCCTTCGCAGGTTAACACTGGTTGAGTACCATACTTTCCTGTTTACTTTCTATGAAATCTTCTATTAAGTGTTGTGTACGGTACTCCATATGCTCGTTTCGCTTGGACACCCAACTTTTTCTGTATATTCTAGGCATCTTTGAAAGCCAAGATAATTGAATAGACAACAATTATTATTATTATTATCATTATAATTATTGATATGAGTATTATTACCTAAATGTAATGTTATCATTAATTTCACAGTCCCACAACCGAACATTGCTACAAAAATTCCTGATCCACTTCACCCAATCAATTGCACTTTAAAAAAAAATTGAACTGGACAAACGAGCTACAGTATCAAAGCAAATCGAGCACAGACGTTTGGTGAGAAGACCATTTTATGCATCAACGGATACCACAGAACCACACATTAAGGCACCCGCGCTGTGGAATAGTTTGTTTTCTAACTTTTATGTATAATAATTAACATATTTCTCAGAGAGACTTACCTAACCTATACTCCTCAAACACGGGCAAACAACAACTGGTGGTGTCTACTGACACGTCGACAACGTTTGGCGGTTCGAGACATGCGCAACCTGACTATACGAGGAAATATATAAAAGAAAGTATCCTTGAACCCTTTCACCCCAGATGATCCATTTCATCACATTTGATGGTATGTTACAAATTTGTAGTTGTAGCTCCAACAATCTAAAGATAAAGATAGACATTATCAATCTTTAACTCTCCCATCTAACGGGATCGCTCAAAAATGTTTAATTAGCCACCACAAAAAACTTTCTCACTTTAGATAAGGAAACGGGTTTAAATTGTTTTACTGACTACAAAAATCTTCTCAGAGCCAGATTGGCACTACTAATCTCTGCATTGCTCCTAATCGTTTGATTCTTTGTTTTAATATAAAAAAGGGTTTGACTACCTTACCTAAGGCGGTTGTAATAGAGGGTACTTTATTACAGCTATTTAGTATCAAAGTGGATATTTTTGTTTTTATTAAATTTTAGAGCATATTCATTTATCAACAATGTACAAGTAATAGTTCTAGTATACACTGTGGTGATGTTTGGTCTTAATTACTGCATTTACGTTTCAATGCTCACTTGTCTGATTGCACATTTGTCTGATTTATATTACCCCATAATTTTTACGCCGAGTTTCACCAACATTCACTGGGGTCCAAACATTTATGTATTAAAGACTTCTGTCACATTTGAATCCAGTCGTTAGTCAAATATTTGAGTTAATGTGACCAAAGAAGACATGCAATTTACGCCTCTTGCTCCTAACCTCTAATCTCCACCATCAAAAACAACTCAGGTCTAGCGATTTAGATAACAAAGTTCATTTAAAATTGCAATGCTATTAGTTTTCAAATTTTTGAGTTATTGCCGCAGAAAGAAAATCACATTTACTCCTATTACTTTCAACCCCATAGATTCATCCCCGCCGAAAAATATTAGCGTCTAGGCATTATACGTATATGGAATTTGAAAACAATAGGGTCTCAAATTTTTGAGACTTATATACCCACACACGCACAGATACACTCGCAGGCAGGCGCCCACACGCGCGCGCACGCACACATACATACGTACACGCACGCACGCACTCACTCACGCACACATGATCGCGCACACGCACGCGATGATATACTCACACACGCCCGTATACTCTGTTAGAGCAAGCCATAATATTTTTTTCAGTAGTGGTATTTCTTCTGTCAAAATGATAAGAACCCAATTTGATGCAGTCCTGCCAAAAATAATCGTGCTGTGTTGCTTACTTAAGTAACGCATATGTTGATCAAGTCTCACATGAATTAATAATAATTTGTTGAGAACATGCCAAAAGTCATCGCAAAGAGTACAAAGTTGCAATTTTGAAAAATAGTGCAAATGGAGTAAATATTTTACTTCGGACAAATTGTATCATCACGACACAATTCGATTTTGATGGGGTCGAATGGTGTTATGTAGAATTTAGAAATCAATGGGTTACAAATACAAACGTGTCAATGGACAACAAATTTTATGTGAAACGAAACACGTCGTTTTTGAGAAAATGTCTGCAGTTGCAAAGTTCAGGCCAAGATGTCAGACGTAGATTTATCAAAATGGTTCTAATATCCATCGTTGGATGCATGATTCTGACATCAAAACTAATTTATCCAAAATTAAAGTGATGGTAAGAGGTATACCATTGTACACGTGAGGCGTAATTTAGGGTTTTTGGAAAACTGCGATTATTTACTCTATGCGAGGAACGAGGATCGGGATTATTATAAAACTGTGAATGGGGACCAGTTTCAAAATTGGGTGATTAAACATCTGATTTATGCGCTGTATAAACTACCCGCAAATAGTGTAGTGGTTATGGATAACGCACCGTTTTATTCAGTGCACTTAGACAATCCACACTCATTTTTTAGTAAGAAAGATCAGATGCAAGTGTAGTTGGTTACGCACGGGGTCGAAATTAAGGGTAAAATTCCAAAAGGGAAACTGTAGAACAAAATTCAATCTTTCAGGTCCATAGAGAAAAATATAAAGTTGATTATATTTAGATTATGCATGGGTATACATTTTTACGATTGTCAATATACCCCTATTAAAATGGCATGCGGTTTTTGTAAAAATTATTACAATGAGCAAATAAGTTCTGAACCTCCATCGAACGATAGGATTCAAAATTATGGCTTGAGACATTATCCAAATTTTCTCCTACAATGTGGCAAACTTTTTGTTCGCACACGATAAAGATTATTTAAAATGATTGAGAGAAACGTATGGGAAATTTTTCGGTTGAAAATATCCCACCTGTTATTATATCACTAGGAAAATCCGATTTAAATTCAGATAGTGACATGGATTCAGATTCTTCTGGTGATATAATACGGTTGGATAAAGACCTCATTGTTTGGTATAAACATTTCAGTAAAAATACATTTAAATATTTGGTTTTCGTCAGGTCTTGTCCATGGATACGAAAGCAGCAATTTATGACAAATGTAAAGAATGTAGGTAATAGATGTTCAAGGTCTGAAGACTAAAATTTACTTTTTTTTAAATAGGTCACTTGAGACTAAACGATTTTCGTGAAAACAGTCTAAATAATGTGAAAAACTGTGTTGCAACGCTACATTAGTGTCACAAAAATATAACCTACAGTTTTCAAAATTCAAGCTACGACAGTAAGTTTTGGTCTTTTTACAGTGCTACCACACTTTGCCTAGTTTTCCATGGCACACACTAACACGCGTATACGCTCACAAGCAAACACGCACATATCATCACACCCATCCACCCAAAGATGCTTACGATTGAGAGTATCGAGACAGACGTTCACATAGATTCATCAAAACTTTATACGGAAAGTGATGGGTACTATTTCCATAAAAAGGGACCAAAATTCGTAACATTCTAGGTGGGTCCACGAAACACTTTTTGAAGACTATATCTAAGGTGATCATTTATGTAAAAAGGAAATACAGGACATGGACGCATCACCCGAAGAGTGTGAGGGGTACCAAAACTCCTCAGTAAGGGGAAGGAAGGAGAAATTTCTTTTAAATTATATAAAAATGATTCAAGTGACAAATGTAGTGTTTGTTTATGATAAGTCCTTAGGCGTTCCATGTCATAATGAAATAGTGTCAAAAAATTTAATTCTGTGGTTTATTTTGGTTTTTAAAGTTGATAGAAACAGAAACGTTTCTCCACTCTTCTATTTTTGACTGGGTGTATATCTTTAATGCTCACAATTTCATCAAAAGGTGCCGAATCATCTATGTATGAATATCAGGGTGTTGTTTTTAAAAAACAGTTAATGAGTGTCAAACATCTGACCACAGGGGTTCTTTTTTTAGCAATACTCAACGAAACGCTCGTGAAGTATTGCGCCTCTTTATCAAAACAAGTAGTATAATACACGGTCACCGACGTTTTAAATTGAGTTATGGCTAGGTCTTCTCCTTCATTTACCAAAGCTACTAGCATGGTGTTAACTTGATTTGGCAAAAGACTTCATTTTTCCGTTCTATTAATTGTGCTTAAATTTGATTGAACCATGCATGCTTCTACCATTGAAGATTTTTCTGATTCCACTTGCAGCACATCTTTATGAAATGTAGAAGCTTGTGGGTGCAGAAACTTCTTGTTTTTAAGACTATTAAGAATCAATATGGGACATTTTTCTTGAGAGACAAAGTTAGCATCTGGGTTTACTGTATCGTAACAGTTTTTGATATTCAACATTAACAAACTCACAAATATAAAAAACAGGTTATTTTGACCATGTCTTGTTGCTTCACCAAAATTGCAATTTTTGATGTCAGCGCACGTTGCCATTAATTTTGTTGTTAATTCGTATTTGTTAACCGTTTTACTAATATATACGGATATAGTGTCTGAAGTTTCAACTGGAAGACCTTGAACTTCCAAAAGTTGCCCTTGTCTTTCATAAAATATCTTACGAGTATTAGACAAATTTTTACGCTCCCGTGATCTGAACAATCGGTATAGATTGTTACAGAATTTACCGTTCCAAGATCTTTTTCATGAAGCTTTATGGTTCTTTTTGTAGAATGTTACGCACAATACTTTCAAATTTGCCTCTAGCTCATGCAAATTTTTGTTGGCTTTTGTTAGCTTACTAGTGCAATCCATAGAACGAAAGGACCGATTGCGGATCACGTTGTGGTATTCAATCGCAGCTAGCTTTTGTTCCTCATTTCCAAATGTGACCTTACGAAAAAGAAAGACTACACTTTGCTACTGCAAGAAATAGCAATATTTGCGTTTTTATGTTTAGGTGTCGATATGTGCAGAACAATATCCGCTTTTCCACCCTGTGCAAGTGAACACTGTGCACAACGTTTTAAGCATTTTACATGACTATCTGAGGTAGTGTTTTTAATAAATGAATATCCACTTTCCAAACCTCTATTAAGTGTACACTTTCTTTTTGGCGTTTTCTGATTTTCTACCGTCCTAGATGCACGCTATACTACAACAATTATTTATTAACCTTAACTCACGAACTATTTACAATATACTTATTTCCACGTATCGGTATATTTACTTTCCACACGTACAAGACACCGGCGTAAGCAAATTCGTTTCGTGATAGACTTTATACTTAATACTGCCTCATAAGCGGGTCGCGCGCTATTATTTAAGTCGACAAAAGTGCTACAAAAGTCTCGTAGATTGTAGAACTTGTAATGTAATCATATTGTGTCTTGTCTTTTCGTACTTTCTAGACTTTGATTAATTCCTTCTAAACAGTGAAATGTCAGAAACAGAACACAAACTAAACTGCTTTATAAATACGAAACATTTACGTAATTATAAAAACAATTACATACACGAAATGATGCATTTAAAAAAGGAAGGCCTGACGTATACCACTAACATGTCTAAACAATATTGCTACATTCATGATAAAGAATACGTGTTACTTGTATATACAGTATACACATATTGTCTACCGAATAATGTTACTTAATGCTTTGGTTTACCTTATTTTTCTTTCTTTCCTTTATTGCTTTAAAAATAAATATAAATTTTTAGTTAAACCAAGTGTTGCCATGTTCCTTTTCATGGGTTAGGTAATATGGCAATTAGGCTTCGCTTGTTACTTCTTATTAATACGCATACTTACAAGTTTAAGGTATGTTGTACAACCTTTGTTTCGCCGGTATGTCTACAGCGTATGTATGGCCTTCTGAAAAATTTTCACATTGCCGTGAATTCGCGGTGTCACCCGTAGGTTCCATCAAATCAGGACCATGTATTAACGCAACTAAGCCGAATTCTGTAATGACTCTGCTATCAGACGATAGAGAGTACTTTTGTGTGTCTAAAAAATGCAGTACCGTTACATTACTTGAATAGTTATTGCTGTTTCGAATTTTTTTCAACGGTCACTTCCACCATCATGGCCGATCCATGCACATCGAAGATTAAAAATAATTACGAAAAGAAGAGGCCGTAAGTGGTGACACACTGAATACTGTAATATAATATAGATACTGAAAAACGTGTGTCAAATTTGAGTTGTCACCCACAGGTGACACTGAGCACAGGCGTTACATGCTGCTCTAATACATTCCTATATATCTGCGCAGCTGGTTATAAATTTTTTTCAGATTACAACTTCACGACGATGCAGATGTTCCTGGCGACATTGTACTTTTTCCTCCTGAAGATGGTAATTTCACAGATGAGGAAGATGGCGAAGAAAATGTGGGAGATTTGAATAATTTACCGGCGCGAATGTTGGTGAGCCAAGTAGAAATTACACTAAAGATGAAGAGGCTATTGAAGGTAGGGAACCTTACAGTAAAAAGCGAAAATTATCACAAAAAAGTAGTTCCACTAAAAAAAGGAGCCTGTGAGAAAAAATGTGTGGTCACATAAGCAGGAAACATTTACCCATAAATTTGGAAGAGGCAACGGAAAAGAGCTTCTGTCGTATAGCTACAATGAATAACCTACATGCCGTACAACGAAAAGGTCATCTGAAAGAAATAATAGTTTTGTAGGAATTCTTTTGTTGGGAAGGTTCGTCGATATTTAAATTTGATAAATGACAATTTCGTTGTAAATTCTCATAAAGTGGCTACAACCCATATATCAGTAGACGAAACCATGGTGTCTTACTATGAGAGACAGTACATCCATGGAAAATTCCTGCGATTTGACTATCTGCACTATTGCCTCAGCAGCATGAATTTGGACTTGGAGCAGCTGTATTTTTGTTGCTGCACACTAGACTTCCACCTAAATTTGGATCCTACAATTTGTATTTTGACAATTTTTGTCTGTCTTCGCTCCTCAAGGTATTGTCGGAATAAAACTGCTACCGGAACAGCCAAGGAAAACCGCTTGGAAAAATATCTCGTAGAAGGAAATGTTTGAAAAAAAACAGGTGGTGCTGTTTCATTTCGAACAACAGAGGATTTATCTGTGGTCCGATGACATGACAATAGTATCATGACTTTTGGCGTCCAACTATCACAGTGTTCACCCCATAGGTAAGGCGGACCGAGTAGGTTCAATTCAAGGGAGAAAAGGTAAAATTCAGGTGGAATGTCCAAATATTATAATGAAATATAATAAGTGTATGGGAGGGGTAGATAGATTTGATGAAAATGTAGATTTCTTGCGAGTACATTTACGAGGGAAAAAGTGGTGGTTTCGTCTATTTGCATTTGGTATTGATGGTGCATGTGTAAGGTTATTTTGATGCACCGTGTATGTGTAGTATTTTGATAACGTATGTGGCGTGTTTTGAATGTAGCTAAAGTTAATTTATTGTGACGTATTGGCAGTATGGTGGGCAGAAGGTATATAAGCGAGTGTAAAATTTGAGGGGTTAGTTGTTGGGAGGTTAGTTGGTTGAAGGTTTTACTCTGAGTGCGGGCCGCGCGCGCGTTGTAACCATCAGAATTGTTAGTGTTGGAGTTTATTTGTGAAAATTATAGTTTTATAAGGGCATGTATAGCAATTGCATTAACCCATAAAGGGATATATCGTATAGACATTTCCAAATAAATAATGTAATATATTGTGAGTTGAAGGAAAACATTAGTGATTTTCTTCAAAAGATAAAAAGTGCTTAAGCAGATTAGAAGTTAACAGAGCAAATATTTTGTGATTAGTGTTCAATTGTTGGACGCGTGACCTAATATTATTATAAAGAGAACCGAAGGTAACCATTTATGCTACCCAAAGAAAAATTTGTAAAGTTTAGTTAAGTTATTGGTGAACATCATTGACATTTAATGTGTACGATCATTAGCAATACCAAATTGATTGTATAAAAGCAAATAAGAACTTTATTGTGTATATGGAAGTAACCATTTTTCCATTGTGGTAAACTTTTTGAAGGGCAAAAATCACAGTATAAGGTGATGTGATATTAGGCTAAAGAACCCCTATACCAGGTACGCAAGTGAACAAACCATAGACACTGCGTTGGTGAGTACTACAGCCGTGTGCGTAGGGCGAATATACGGCTACCTCCTGTGTTTTGTGCATAGTGCATCTAAGAATTTAAAAAAAAAGGATTACCGAAGTAGATCATATGGGCTACAACTACCGCACCGAAAAAGAATTAATTAATGTAATACGTAAGAATTAGATTTAAATTTTAGTCTTAACGTATTTATGTGTTTGGTGGTTTTTTTAAACCACGCCGTTGTATCTATTTACATGTGGAATTTGTCAATATATAGCCACTGTTTAATTTATTTTGTCGTCTATTTGTGTCAATTGTGTGCCTAACTGGTTACTCTTTCTGGCAGGTGAAATTAGTCTTTGCATATTTTCGAATTTAAGGATCGATTGGAAATTGCGTAATGAGCCAGATCGATCACAAAATTTCATTTTAGCTTTGAAATATTAATGCAGGAAACTAAGTATTTATTTTTTTTTATTCAACATAAATTACAGTTTTGAAGTATTAAAGTTTAAACCTATTAATGGATGTCTAAATACGATTTTAAAGATAGAGTAGTAATAAAATATAACGATATTATTGATGATACAAGTACTAACCACTCTATGTTTGCATTATTCAGCAATTATTTAAATTAATTCAATAATTAATTTTATTTGAGATAACAATTCATTGTTAAACCGATTTCGTTTATTTTATTTAGAATTTTCTAAATTGGGAACATTTATTTAATTCAAAGTTTTATGACAGATAGAAATATAAATTTATAGGTATATGAAGGATACTTAAAAAGTATTCAAATTAACGTCTCACGATTTGGAAATTTTTATTTGTGCAGGGTGTATTCAATAAGTTTACGACGGCTCGTGTATTTTAGAATTTTTCTTAAGCTTTTGGATCAATTTATTTTGAAGTGTGATTGAATTTGAATGCTGAATGGTTTTACGGAGTAGGTTGCAGTCCTGTCTTCCACAGTCAGATAAGATTAATTTACCATCCCGCCTAAGACTATTTATTTTAGCAAAATTTATTATTGTGGTGGCGCCTAGAGACAATTTTTCCCGGACTGAGCTATGTGAGTTGTAGGTTTATGGTAAGTATAAGGTGTGTGAAACTACTTTTCAATCATTTTACTCCTTATATCGACCACGCCCATTTCCACTGTAGCTGGCTTTTCAACCCGCTTATTTCGGTAAGCATGCGGTTTGCGGTTTGGACGTGTAACACATGTCAGAATTCCTGGTATGTTTACAACCATGTCAGTTGTAAATCAATTACCTACTGCAAATTTCGTAGGAATATTGTTCAAGTCTACTATGGAAAATTCGGTAAACTCCTTGATGAAAAGACTGGATGTGGCTCGGAAGTAGCATCCAGGATTCCTGTCCAAGTAAGACAAGCCGGATCATCTGACGACCATGTCAGAGAAAATTGGTTGCAGAGCAGATATGCCCAGTGTTATCAACGAACAAGAATAATGTGCACTCCGTGTTAAGCTGTGCTTCACATACAATTTTGTTACACATTTCATTCAAAAAATGGTTAAGGTACACCGGGGTAAGTGGAACTATAAAAATTTAAATTCCAAAGTTGTACCGGTATTTTGAATACAATAAGTGGCCTATATTCATGATATATTTTGTACATTATTGAGAAATAGAAGAACAAGAGTTTGAAGATTATTTTTTTAACAAAATAAATTGGAAATATAGTACATTACGTTCCACTTTCCCGCATGTCGTGGTAAGTAGTACCGATGGCCCGTTTTACGAAAATTTGTGTAGTTAGCACCTTTTTTATTTCTAATTCGTTTGAAGTAACAAATTAACGTTAAGATGTAATGGTATAAGAGTCGTAAGACACGTTAAAAGTCCTCTCTCACGGGTTGGAGGCGGTAGCTGTTTCATATTTCATGATGGTTCAAAATGCATGTATGATCGACATGTGGCTAGTGGAATGTTGATGTTGTGCGGACACGTCGAGCAAACTTGACTTCTACACATGGGTCTGCGTCTACAAGCTGCGCAACGTACATTTGAGTTTTCTTTGTGTGGCAAAACTTTGTAATGACCAAATCGTCAATTTTGAGATCGGTACTATTCAACGCTTCCATGAAGTAAGTTTCTTCTCTGTAATTTTCTAATTCTTCATCCCCATTGTAATCATCTGAGTCACTGAAGGGAGGTAAGTTTTCTTCATCCGAGCCATCTGAATCTACGACTTTTTCATAATTTTCTTGAGTGTTTTATATTTTCCTGACATTCGCATTCCGAAGTTTCTCCACAAAATCAGACGAAGTAGTGGCATCTGCTCCAGCACACACTCATTTTCTTTTTGGATCAATTTATGTGACTATTTCAGCTGAAGGCGACAATGCAGGTGGTTCTTCAATTGTTGGTTCATTCTTAGGAGCTTGCTTGTTTCGTCTGGTCATTTGTGCTGGCGTGTTTCACATTGAAGTGAGACGTGATTCATTATGCGTACACCACCTTTTGTAAGCTTCGGTATCGTACAGTTCTTTTGGAACGACCGCCTATTAGGCCTATTAGGTTTGAATCTAAAGATTTCCAAATCTTCGATAGAATCAAATCAAACACGATCTTTGGCAGCTTACTGCCGAATTCTTTCTTTGCCATTCTATTGGCAGGTGTGTGAAGCTAGTTTTAGAACCACAATATTCTTTGTAGCGCTCTCTAGAGCAATTTTATGCTCACATGTCAAACATGACCATCGTATACAGAAGCAACTAATCTCTCATCACCAATATGCTTCAAAAACCAATCACAAGGTAATTGTAAAACGTTTCAGCTTCCATCCAGCCATTCGTATTGGCTACACATGTACGATCCTTCAAAATCGTATTCCTTGGCGGGAATTCATGGTTCTCACACGTTTTCCCTTATAAAAGAAGAGAGGCGAAAGTTCACTGCCCGCTGCGTTACCGCCCTTCAGAACAGTGATGTTTTCCTTCCCACTTGTTGCTCAATGACCTGTCTCTTCTTTTTCTCCGATAACATTAATTCTAGATGGATCTAAACAAAAACTGGTTTTGTGCCAGATTCAATAAGGCGGAACATCTTGGCAGATGTCTTCAACAATTTTGAATATGCGTGGATGATGAAGGGATCCACGCTCCTTTTTCTTGCAACCTTAACACATTGTGGGTTCTTCTGACAGTACTTATGAGTTTTCTTGAATGGATAAAAGAAATCATCCCTTGGGATACCATCTTTGAAGGGTACCTTAGTTTTATTTTCTTGGGCGTAATCCGCGACAAGAAGCAAAAATTATTTCTTCGAAAGGCCAAAGCCCCATTTCTGCGCTATTTTGACGCATTCTCTAATATTATTTTCTACCTCAATAGGAAGCGCAGTTGGTCTATCACCAGTTTGGCTTTTAACAACCCTCAACCCTTTTACTCTTTTGAATAGTGTGGCTTTCGGAATTTTGAACACTTTTGACGCTCTATACAGGATAAAGCTTCCACTTCTCACGGCATCAACAGCCCATTTCATATCCCTATCAGTATAGGGTGGAGGATCTTTCTTCCTTTTATAATTGTGAACCATAACTGCTAGAAAAATAGTTCAGCATTTTATTCTATTTACAAAATCATGTGCATGATTGAAATCGAGAATTAAATTATTAACGTAACCAATAATTATTGTAAATTATAAGATTATTATTAAATTGTACAAATTTTCGTTTGTTACTATTTTATTCACTGAAACAATTGCGAAACTAATGGGGCAAGTGGATCCTAACAAAATCAGTAGGTTCCACTTTCCCACATTCACAGGTTCCATTTTCCTGATATCATTCAAATGACGAGGCAAGACGAACCCACAACAATTAACGGATACTATCGAAAATAGAGGTTAGTCGTTACCAAATACTATTTTTACTCACTCATTTTACCCACTAGCTCCAACAGCGGGTCTCCGCTACAAAATTGAGAATTTTGTGGTACTTTGAAGCACGTTTCCCGAATGACGGAATGGGCATGAAACGACACGTCAGCATGCGTTGACGAATAAAACATAAACAAGGTGCGCTGTCATGGAGTCGCATTGTATAGTTGGTTGCATATATGGTTCACACAAATCAACACTGACATTGAGTCTTTTGAAGATATATTTTGAAATAATGGCCCTACGACCCACTTACCCCACACTTACACTTACCCCTGTGTACCTTAATACGGAAGTTTAAAAGTTTTACTGAATTGTATCCTGTAATTCCCGGTGTCACCCCAAGGTGTATAAATAAATTTTTATAATTTGAAATTTTATGGTTATTTAGTCTGTAAGGAATAGTATTTTCTATATTTGATAAAAAAATATTTATTACTTTGGCTATGGGAGTGACGGGTTAAATTAATCTACAGACATATGAGAATTTCTATTAGCTTAAAAATAATATTCGACAGGGTCCACTTTTATTCATTTGAAAGTAACCATTTTATTACTTTTTTTAACACACCTTTGTTGTATTAACTTATTTACCAAAAATAGAAAAAAAAGTACACGTAGACGTTCGATGACCGATTAATTATTCACTCATAATTTGAATTGAACACTTGGTTAAAATAACGAATGTCATGCGTTACATCGTTAAAAACTCTGTGTTTATATATATACATATATATATATATATATATATATATATATATATATATATATATATATACATATATAGGACCTCTACAGGCCATCAAGGCCTTTGGCTTGGTTTACTATTTGCCTCCACAATTCTCTGTGTTTCGCCTTTTCTTTCCACTGCACTACTCCCACTCTAGCCAAATCTTCTTCCCATTTCAACTTCCCCTATCCACTACCTGTATTGTCACTAATAACTTGCGTTATTAAGGGTTCTCCAAATGCTGTTTTTATTTCTTCGTTGTTCCGTATTCTCCACTGGTTGTTATCTTCCTTAATGTCCCTGCACTCTGCTCTCCAACACCTCAAGCATTTTTCTCCACATTTAGTTAGGGGCCAAATCTCTACCGCGTATATTACCTGTGGTTTCATTACTGCTTTGTAGACTCTTACTTTAGCTCGTCTCGATACATTCTTGTTACTCAGTAGTCTCTACAGCATTCCCATCCATTTATTCTGGCCTTTATGTCGGCTTCCATTCCGTGTTGGTCTGTGATGGTTGCGTACTGGTAACAGAATCGCTAGACTCTGTCAAAATGGTATACTTCTTCCTCCGTTTCAATTTCCATTTCCCCTGGGCTATTCCATCTCTTTTAGCTCTCATTTGCATGTATTTCGCTTTGTTTTTGTTGATTCTAAGTACGAATCTTCCTGTATCCTTTATCAGTTTTTGTGTTGCCTTTCGAATTTCTCCTAGCTCTCTTGTTACTATTGTTAAATCATCTGTTCTATGTATATGGCTTCTCCTCAGTATCACTTCCAGCACTATGTTAAGCAAGCAGGCAGACAAGTCTCCCTGTCTAATTCCTGATTCCACCTCAAAGGGCTTAGACAATTGCCTATTAACTTTAACTACACTGATTGTATTTTCTCTTGTCATTCTTGTTAAGGCTATTAGCTTCCTAATGATCCTTAGTTCTCTCATCGCCTTTAGTAATTCTTTTCTCCATATACCGTCATAGGCCTGCTGAAAATCTATGAATAATATGTGCATATTTATTCCCTGTCCATAGTGCTTTTGTTGTAGGTGTTTCATTATCGTTATCTGGTCTACTGTTGATCTGTGGCTCCTAAAACCGCATTGGTACTGGCCCATGAGTTTTTTTGCGGCATCTTTTAGTCTATTTTTGATTCCTGTTGCCAGGATCTTATAGACCACTTCTAGCAGTGCCACTCCTCTGTAATTCTCGCATAATGTTCTGTTACCTTTCTTATACATTGGGCAAAGTAATGCTCGTTCCCACTTTTTTGGCATTTCTTCCTTTTTTCCAACACTGTCCTATTACTTCCGTGATTCCTTGTGTTAGCCTTGGGCCTCTGTAGTTTGTTAGTTCTATGCTTATTTGACTCTCTCCTGGACTTCTGTTGTTATGCATGCGGTTTTCACTTGCATTTATTAGTAGTTTACCGTCGCAGTCTTTGCAGTGGATGGTTCTTGGTTGGTTTCTAACATCTCCTTTCCAAGTGTTTGTCTTTTCTTCCTCCTGCATATTTGTTTGACCTATTTTGTTCTTTCCTGCAGTTCGCATTTGTTTTCCTCCGTTTTGCTCTTCAGAAATTTTAGCTTCGCATTACGCCTCCTTTCTATTGCTGCCTCACATTCGGTGTCGAACCAATTATTTTCCTTTGTTCTTACTTCCGTATTTAGTATCTCTTTAGCTACCGGTTTTACTATTCTCTCTACTCATCTATTGTTTCATGGTTCCTTCTTTTATTGCATTCTGCATTTTCTCCTCGTATTTGTCTCGTGGTTCCCTATTTTCTAAATTTTTTGTGCATATCCTTTTATAATAATACTTCATTCCCTTCCCATTTTATTTTGACCCCTACCGAGAAATGATCTGTATTTATGTCCGCTCCTCTGTAACTTCTGGTATGCCTTATTACTCCTTTTAATTTTCCTCTGTTAGTATATGGTCGATTTGGTTTACCCTCTTGCCATCTGGTGTAATCCAAGTCCCTTTGTGTATTGCCTTGTTTGAAAAACATGTGCTCATGATTACCATGCCAGTTTCCATTGCAAACTCTATTAGCTTCTGCCCATTTTCGTTCGAAATTTCGTGCTTGCTGTATCTACCGATGGTGGGAAAATACTCATCTTCTTTGCCTATGTTAGCATTGGCGTCACCCATCTTAATATCGTAGGCTGGTATTTTATGGAGTTCTTGTAGCACTTCTTCGTAGAATTTTTCTATTTCCTCTCGGTCCTTGTCTTCAGTTTGAGCACGTACAGGGTGATCCAGATTGATTGAAATGGTCGGCTTACTATTCTCCACTTATCTCATTTAGTGATCCTAACTATTTCCAGTGGTGTACATACGGGTATTACTGATTGGGTGGGAACTTCAAAAGTTGATGATATATCAACAATAAATACAGCAATATTTTAAATGACATAAATAGCCTGTATTTCTTGACTGTTGAACTACCTCCATCTTAATTTTACTATTAAAAATGCCAATAAGTAAATGGAATATTTTCATTTCAAATTGGTTTTAATTTGAATGATGACGGAGATAGATTATAGTCTCCGAAAGCTTATAATAGGTACTAAAAATGTTGTCCATTATTTTCTCTAATTTACTCTACGTTTAATATTCTCGAAGACGGCTGCTAACTGTTGTGGGGTTATTGCATCAACGGTGTTCAGTATGGCATTCTGTAACTCCTCAACTCTATGCAAACGATTTGCATACACAACATTTTTAAGATGACCAAAGAAAAAGCAGTCGAGCGGAGTCCAGCAGGGAGATCGTGTTACCCATAGATTTTTGATTATTACTTAATTGTTCAATAAAAGGTCTTAGAATTAATTGTTGGTGGTGGTGTAAAAAAAATTGGTGCAATTATTCGCCTTCTCCAGTTTTAACTGGATGTAATGGAGTTTCAATAAATACATGGAGGTTTTCAGTTCCAGATTTGGTAATTTTGGGAATTTATGTAGCCGCTTAGATGAAATCATGCCTCGTCACTGAAAAATGTTATATCCAAAACATCATTGTTATTGAGATTTTCAGTAAGCCAGGTACAGTACGTACAGCAATTCTTGTAATACAGACATTTTGTACGGGTGCATTTTCAGGTTCTTTTGGCATGCCCTATGCGAAACCCCTACAATTAAAATTAATAAATAGTCAACATTTAGTAACAAAATAAATTTTACTCAATTATCACTTTGAGCAGACAATCGTTGTAAAGATTAATTGAAACTAGCTTCCAATCACCCCCTAATATCTTCTAAGCCTTCTTCGTCAAGTACATGTCCTTTACCAGGAGATTTACCTTTGGAGACGGAGCCAGTGTCACGAAAACGTTGAAGGATTCGAAGAACATGCTGTGTGAATGTTTTTTAGGTAACGTCAATGTTGGCGAACCGTTGTTGGAATTTCCCGAGGCAACAAACTTGCGAATATTTCCAGACACCACCTTAATCATGCTGGCCAGACCGAAAATAAGCCTCCAAGATAAACTTATTGTATTCATCCGAAAATATGACACTAACAATTATAACCTAAAAATTATTCGCATTTTATTTTTATTCTAAACAGAGCTCTGTATTTATTTACTTATCAAATAAATCAATCAAGTATGTGCAGTTTTTGTATTGAAAAAAACAAATAAAAGTATAAGAATAGAAGGAAGGAAGTGATGACAGATTATACATACGTATTTACTCACGCTCATGATCCTAGCGGATGAAAGTTTTGATAAAGAACTTACACTTTCCAGTGTCAGAGTATATTTTTGATAACAATATGACCATAGCGGAGTTACAAACCCTATAACCAATCTGGACCAAACTGTATATTTAAGATGCCTAACTTCCTGATTGCACGTCTGACTCTAATACAGTAAATTCTATTGCTTATGGACCTAAAATCGGTAACCTGCCTTTGTATTTTCTTATTTACCAGAAAACCAGTTTCTAATATTTTATCTTCGCAGCCGCTACTGTAAAGCATATACTTCTTCAGTTCTGTGATTCTACTCCCTTTCTGTTTAGTTTCCTGTATAGCTAGGGTCGCTGTTCTATATTTCCATTTCTAGATTTCTAGTGTTTTAGTCACTGAGAAATGGTAAAATATCTGGTGTGGAACACCAAACGACCTTCTAATCTACAAAATGGAAATTAAAAGAAATGAAATAATTTTAATTTCATTTTTTTTTTGGATAACATTTTTTTTATACGTTCATAACGAACACAGGCAATATTGTAAAAACAAAAACAGTTATCTATGTTAGAATGACGTTTAAAATTTCATGTCAGATAGAGATTCATAGATATAGATACATCTGAACTTAACCTTCACCCCATTCCCTTGCGGGGTAGGCAAAACAATCCCTGCCTCTTATTTATTTTTCATTCACAATCTTTCTCCATGCTTTCCTATCTTCGCATATCTCCCTAGCTTCCTCAAGGTTCATACATTGTCTTTGACATGCCCTTTTATTTTTAAAACTTCTTATCTTTCTTTCCTTTATCATAGATTCTACTACAATCAGCCAAGTTTTACGTGGCCTAACAGACCCAGCCTTTCCTCTAACCTCACCCACATATATTTGCTTCGTAAATCTTGCATTGTTCATTCTCTTAATGTGACCAAACCAACGTAATGTACTACTTTTATATCTATCCATCATCGTCTTTTCCTCGCCACACTCCTTCATTATGCATTCATTCTTTATCTTGTCCCTTCTCATTTTACAACATGCGCTTTCTTAGGAATCTTGTACCCATGGCATTTAATTTTCTTTCGTGCTTTTTTGACATACCGATGTTTCCATACAGTACTGACGGGACAACCACGCCATTATATATTGCTCGTTTCTCAGCTAGGCTCATGCTTTCCTTTCTCATTATCGTCCACATACTTCCAATCACTTTCCTTCCAGCATTGACCCTTCGTCCAATCTCGCCCTCCATTGTACCATCTGCAGTAAACATTCTACCGAGATATACCAACTCGTCCACTAGCTCCACAATTTCATCTTGCAGAGTAAATACTCCACTCTCCTTTCCACCTTCCCGATTGAACACCACAATCTTAGTTTTGTTCACGGTTATTTTTAGGTCCATGCTCTCACAGACTGTATCAAACTTCCTCGGAGCGGTTTGTAGCTCATCCGCACTGTCACTTAAAAGACTGTGTCATCTGCATACACCAGAAGTCGTACATTTACGTGTCCAACCATTACATCATTTGTATCGCTACATGCTTGTCTAACACATTTATCCATGTATACATTGAACAACCCCGGTGACATCACACAGCCTTGTCACACTCCTTGCTCAATATTAAAGTATTCACTCACACCTCCTCTCACCCTAACACATACCGGACTACCGTTGTATACTGCCCTTATTCGATTTATCAGACCTTTATTTACGCCATATTCATTTAATATTTCCCACAGCTTCTCCCTATTTACTCTGTCGTATGCTTTCTCCAAATCTACAAACGCACCGTACAGCTTCCTTTTTACCCTTAAACATTTTTCGAGCACCTGCTGAAGAGCAACCGTTTGATCAACACATCCTCTCCCTGGCATGAAGCCACCCTGCACATCCCAAATCTTAGTTTGTGTAGTTTCTCGTACTCTATCAATCAGCATTCTTCCAAATGCTTTACCGCAAAATTATTTCTCTGTAGTTCTTACGATCACTCTTATTCCCCTTACCACTATACAGTGGTACAATGATCGCGCTCTTCCAATCTCTGGGAACTTTTCCACTCATAAGGCATACATTGAATAATTCACACAATCTTCGTATAAGCTTTGCACCCCCATACTTTGGCATTTCACCAGTGATTTCATCTCCCTTGCCGTTTTTCAACCTTCCTACCGTTTTTTCTACCTCATTTATCCCAATATCCTTCTCAGTTTCATTCATCATTCCTTCTACATTCTCTTTATTTAACCCTTCAGTCTTACTTTCCTTACTACTGTACAACTTTGCGAAATATTCTTTCCAGCATTTCCTCACTTCACAATCGTCCCATACTATTTCGTTGCTCATGTTCATCACTCCAGCAGCGTTCTGTTTTGGGCCACGTTTTGTATTTTTGACCCATTTCCAGAAGAGTTTTTTGTTTCCATCAAGATCATTCTGCATCTTCACTCCTTCCACAGCATTCAATTCCTCTTTAATTATTCTCACTGCCTCCTTCGCTTCTTTGTTTCTTAATTTGTACACCTCATACAATCTCTTTTTCTCAATCTCATTTTTTGCAGCAATCATTGCCATGTACGCATCTTTTTTCCTACATACTGCCTTTTTTACCGACTCATTCCACCAAGCACATTTTTCTGTCTACCTACAGTCGCTCTTCCACATATCCGCACGACACAATTGACAACACAGTTTTTCAAGCTTATCCATGCACTTTCAACGTCGGTGTCTTTTATTTGTTCGTTCCACACTGTTTCATTCACATTCAACTCTTTACTCACAGCAACTGCGTATTTTATTCCCGCACCATTATCCATTGGTGTGTCTACCGTAATTCTGGACGTCCGCACTACGTTTGCTTTTCTTCTCCAGACCCACATTTGCCCTAAACACACTCTACGTATAACCAAAAGGTGGTCCGATCCACACTCCGATCCGCGCATTACTTTTGTGTCTTTCATCAGGTTTCTAAGCCGTTCATCATATACTATCAAGTCTGTCATACTTTTGGATTCACGTTTCTGCAATTTATACATATGCACATTTTCATGTTTAAACCACGTATTGAATACAAATAGGCCTCTCTCCACACAGATGTTCACCAGGCGTTCACCATTCTCATTGCCTCTTTGGTCTCCGAACTTTCCTAGAACGCGTTAGGTATGTTCTCTCTGTACACCCACCCATCCGTTCATATCCCCCACTATCATCACTCTTTCGTTTGGCTTACATACGTTCAACACGTTCTCTACTTCATCCCAGAAGTCTTGACGGTCCTGGTCTCTTTCTCCATTTACCGGTGCATAGCATACAATAAGAAAAATTCGTCTAAACTCCACTTTCATTCTAAGCCATATTAACCGAGGAGATACCAATTCTTACTTTTTAACACATCTTTTCGCTCTTTCACTTACGATCACCCTAACTCCTTTTGCGCCACGCACTTCAGTCTCAACTCCTGACCATAGTGCTAGGCTGCCATCCTCCATCTCCACAACATCCTTTCCTTTGCGCTTTGTCTCTGACACACACAGAATATCAAGGTGTCTTTCGTACATTACATTCGCAATTTCAAATTATTTACCATGCATACCTATAACATTCCACATACAGACTCGCCATGCATTCCTTGCACAGTGGTCAGCAACGGGGCCTGTCTGTTTCAACCTTGACCGCCCCTTGTAGCCAGGTCGATCCGAGGCAATTGTATTGTTCTCTTGAGTAATACCATAGCGAGCAGACCGGTTACTGGCCAAGTCGTGCCCCGGACGATGTAGCATTCCCTACTAACGGTATCGTCCTATTACCGGACAGTTATTTGTCTACTGCCTCGACATGTAAAAAAGAAAGAAGTAGAAGTATAGACAGAGTCAACAAAGATTTAAATAATAGATCGTATACTTACTGTATGAATACCTCAATGTACATATATACAGACACATTTTTCAGTTACATACCCTTCGCGATTCCTGGCTGCGCGCCACTCACCGGGCTTGCTGTTATTTATTTGCAACGTAATGCTTCAATTAATTTTAATTTAGCTTTCCGATTTACAGTTATTTCTTTGTTATTTAATTTAATATTTATTTATCAAATCTGTTTTATTATTGTCCCGAACCGTGACAACTTACGTTTCCATCCTCTAAGTTTCTTTTATTCAATTGTAGGGTAACAAATAAATAACGATAATGGCCCTGTTAGCTCTCCCGATATTAATTGTTTACTTTTAGGGTTAACAAATCACAAATAAGACATAGTAACGAAGGCCAAAGTTAGCTTAAATTTTGAATGTGCAATCAAGGAAGAGTATAGGTACTATAGCAATATGCAACGCAATGTTATAATTAAACTTAAAATCACATATAGTATTAAAATAAAAGTTGGATCAACATTCAAATTAGAAAACAAAGACAAAAAAAAATGTTCAAGAACTTACCACTTACTACGGATCTGCCCTGCACATCCTTTGTAGTTTTTATATCTGTGTCAGTACGACTTTTTGAGTTTCAACAATCATCCGGAATAGGAATTTTAGAGGAACCATTTTTTAGTGCAAGTTCGATGACATAGCAATCCTAAATATTATTTATTCGCCTTTTTTCTTTAAAGAGACATTTTATACGTTACAATCTTCTATTGTTTAGATTATTATTATTTGTCATTAGTGATACTCAAACCGTTAAAAATCTGCCTAGTAACTTGCTATTTGTATTTAGAATTAGATAACGCGACTAGCTGTTATGTATTCTCGAAAAGTAATTATTTAATTACTTTCATTTATAATTCTGATTACAGATTAGAACCAGTTATTTGTTTATTTATCTATTTATGAGATTTTTTTTATACTTTGGATTACGGATTCGATCTAGTTATTTATTTATTTTATCATTTAAAACAGTTCCTACGACAAAGCTTACGTTTGGATTTGTTATGGCAAGGGGTTTATTACAAGGATGAATCACATCTGGTATTTTCCTACAAATATGTATTTATGATTGCTTTCTCTACCCCGCGCTACTCTGGCATAAAATAAGTTATTTTTTATTAGTTCTCTATAATTCATTGTTATTGCAAGGATTTTTACCTGTTTGAGTTCAATCCTTAGACAAAAGGATGGTACTTACGTTTTAAGTTTACTTTACAATTTTACGAGTTTTAACAATCACCTCTGGTATGGGTTTAAAAGAGCCGCATTTTTCGTAGAAATTCCATACTATAGCAACCCTAAACGTTATTTCCGCGCCTATTTCAACTGAAGGGCCATTTACACGTTACAAAAACTACTGATTAGATTATTATCTTTGTTTGTTATTAATATTCAAACCGCTGTGTATAAAAATCTGTTCAAAAAACTTACTTAACGTAAAAAAAATTCCAAATAATAAAAATATCTATAATAGTTTCATCATTTTCAATCATATTTATTTAATTTCTACATTTATTATGCTTTGCATTAAAAACTTTGTAAAGAAAATTCATCCAAAATTAAATTTTCTTTAAAAAATACGTCTACACTTTTTGTTATAAAATCAATCGTTATTCAAATATTAAAAAAATTTTGGCAAACACTTAAATTCAACATTAGGAATTTTTTGCAGCTAAATTATGCGTCATATCAAAAAATTGTGTATAATTAATCGACATGTTTAAGGTCTATACCCTGGTATTTTTATATCTCTTAAATATGCAGCTGTTTTAGAAATGTTTGACGAAAACCAAGAACTGCCCCTAATAATCCCCCCTCTACCCGCCACTTAATCTGTCCCAAAATTTAATAAGATCTAAGCCACATGAAAATAAGCTTAAGTACAAAAAGGTACGTAGGTATTTTCGTTCTGGAGTTATCGTGGATACTAACATACATGCATACACACACACATGCACGCACGCACGCTTGATCGCACGCACGCACGCAGGCACGCACGCACACGTAGACGCACGCGCACCACACACACACACACACACACACAACACACACACACACACACACACACACACACACACACACACACACAGTGCGCGCACGCAGATCGCAACTACACATATTTTGGGAGTTTAAGATGGTTATTTCTGGTGTCGGTGCAATTTTGGTCCACACTAGCAGCATCTTAGATATTTGTATTCAGCCCTGTATTTTTAGGTATAATCTAAATGCTGTTTGAATCGCATTATAATGCTTTCGTCGTGTCAAATTACTTAGGAGAGGTATATACAGGGTGTATTTTAAAATCACCAACAAATGAAAACTGGAGATTCTATGATTCAAAATAGGACAAAAATTATCATAAACGCTTTTCCGAAAATGCTTCCTAACCGGGATACAGGTTGATTAAAGATAATTTTTTTAAGATTTTTTTAAGATTCCTCAAAAACTACAAAAGCTATTACACTGAGATTTGGTACACCTAAATGTCTAATTAAGTGCAATTAATCAGGTGAGTTTGAGTCTACTGGCTCCATCCCGTGGCGTAGAATATGTTTAGTTAATCACTTTAAGTAAAAAAAAAACGCACGTCCCTGATTTTTTGATAAAATATTTTTTTGTTAAATTCAACATTTAATTCTGCAAATAAAATCATACTTAGTGTTTTTTCGATTCGGCACCCCGTTTTTGAAATATTTTGCGTTAACATAAACGACCACATTATTCAATAAAAATCAAAATTTGTTTTATTTTACAAAAAAATAACGCAGTTAACTATTAGGTACATTATTAAAGAGATATTGAAGGAATCAAAAACAAAATAACAATTATTTTTATACATATTGTTCAAAATGTCCTCCTTCCTTTTGAATGCAAGCTTGTAGGTATTCTTCTTAGCAAATGAAACCTAACACGCTAAAAATTTGTGGTATAGCCCTAATCTCATCCCATTGCCATCTGTTTGCGATTCCAAAGTTGGTCTCGATGATCAATTTGAACAGAATAGACACGAGTTTTCAGATACCCCTGCACAAAAAAATCGCATGGGTCTTGAAGCCCCGTCGAATGAATTTTTGCGAATGGTTTTTAAATAAAAATGCTGAAGATGTACAATTTGTTAGAAACTTATTGACCACTGAAGAGTGCATTTTTTCCCGAAATGGAATAATAAACTTGCATAATTCCCGCAAATGGTTAGATGAAACTCAGCATCAAACTATAGTTACAGCTCACCAACATAGATTTAGCGAAAATATTTGGATAGGTATACTAGACGATCACCTAATCGGACCTATCCGTTTTCCTCAAAGATTTACTGGCGAATTTTATTTACATTTTTTTAGAGAAGATTTGCCAGAATTGTTTGACGACGTACCCTTAGATGTTAGAATGAACACGTATTTCATGCATGATGGTGCACCACCATTTTCTACACTAAACGTCAGAAAATTTTTAGATGCATGGTTCCCAGCACGCTGGATTGGACGAGGAAGTGAAGTATCGTGGCCGGCACGATCGCCAGATTTAAACCCATTAGATTTTTTTGTGTGGGGGTATCTGAAAACTCGTGTCTATTCTGTTCAAATTGATAATCGAGAGCAACTTTGGAATCGCATACAGATGGCATGCGATGAGATTAGGGCTATGCCACAACTTTTTCAGCGTTTTAGGTTTCATTTGCTAAGAAGAATACAAGCTTGCATTCAAAAGAAAGGAGGACATTTTGAACAATACGTATAAAAATAATTATTATTTTGTTTTTGATTCCATCAATATCTCTTTAATAATGTACCTAATAGTTAACTGCGTTATTTTTTTGTAAAATAAAACAAATTTTGATTTTTATTGAATAATGTGGTTGTTTATGTTAATGCAAAATATTTCAAAAACGGGATGCCGAATCGAAAAAATACTAAGTATGATTTTATTTGCAGAATTAAATGTTGAATCTATCAAAAAAATATTTCTTCAAAAAAACCAGGGCCGTGCGTTTTTTTTTTACTTAAACTGATTAACTTAATATATTCTACGCCACTGGATGGAGTCAGTGGACTCAAACTCACCTGATTAATTGTATTTAATTAGACATTTAGGTGTACCAAATCTCAGTGTAATAGCTTTTGTAGTTTTTGAGGAATCTTAAAAAAACCTTAAAAAAAGTATTTTTTAATCAACCTGTATCTCGGTTAGGAAGCATTTTCGGAAAAGCGTTTATGATCATTTTTGTCTTATTTTGAATCATAGAATCTCCGGTTTTCGTTTGTCGGTGATTTTAAAATACACCCTGTATTTTTCTCATATATTTATGAAAGTGTTGTACAATTTAGCTTCCGTGGCTCTACTCATACATGAAAGGTTTTGAAATATTTGGACCGCACCTTTTTTTGTATTTTCACTATCCATTAAACTAAATCAATTTCCTGATGTTATAATTAGAAACAAAAAATACATAATTGGTATATCACAATCATTTAGAGATCAAAAAAGAATTTTTAGAATTACTCTTCGCTTTCTGAAGTTTTAATTAAACGTGAACAATACATCAATAACATTTTACATTCCTGTGATGTCTATGTAGATACTATTTTTAAAAAGTAATTAGGCTGAGAAGGTCACACTTTTACAATTAACATAAAAACAAGGTTAAGGAAAATCACACAAATTCATTTACCATAACAAAAGTTAATTACTAGTTTAAGAATATCATTGTTAGAAATACATAATTAATACTTGTATTCAACAATTACCAAATATAAGAAACGTGAGGTATTATTTTTAATTGCTTGGATGTTATAAAAATAATTAAAGTTAAGGTAAACCTGCGAGACGCAACTCTTTGCCATAACGACGTTGAATGGGTATATAACTGCTTATTTTTTGCTTTTCTCAAAATTTCGCTTGATTCTATAACCTACACCTTCAGCGTAGTTTGACATAGAAGAAAATAAAAAAACAAGTATTCAACGAGACCTAAATTTTTTAGTCTTGGTTTTGTTGCCCGCATTAAATTATTTTATTTTATCTGGCAAAGTAAGGGCATATTTTTTAATTTTTTTAAATTTTAAAAGTAGCGCTGAGATTCGTAAAGGATTAGTGCAATAAAAACTTACGAAACAAGTTTTTTTTTAATATTTTTCTATTTTGCGTTTATAATAAATCCATTATGTAACCAACATAAATTTTGACATATTTCAATTTATGAAATTGAACATTTCTATTTTGGTGTTTTTTTATGATTGGTGGATACTTACTTTTATTAGTAACAATGGCAATGTTGTCAACATGGCAACTACGCAAACAAAAATGTCCTAAATCTTATTACAACTCTATTTGGAATTTTTTCTGTATTTTAAACTAAATATGTTAAATTATTTGTTATGAACGAATAAGTTCAAAGGTAAATATGTAATTAAAAATTATTATTAATTAATTAATAATAATTTTTAATTAAATATGTTAAGTAAAAAAATATTATAAAAAACTTGCTTCATATGACATTTGTCGCACTCGTCCTTTAGAAAACTCGCCGCAATACGTTTCCTAAACTTGCACTCGTGCAATAAAAAATGTGTCATATGAAACTTGTTTTTTAATTTACTATTTTCTATTTTGTATAACTTTAACCAATAAATAAAAACAAATTCTGAGAAAGAATTGTAGAATTTTTATGTGGTTGTGTATCTGGTAGGTGACGTTGCTATTGTTACTGTAGTAAAAGGTTTGTATGTGTTGTAAATGAGTCACCTCTGGGCAACATTATATACATGGCGTGAGTATTTTAAGTTAAAATAGCAAGTTCTAAACGTTACCTCTCAATATAGAAAATGGAGCCTTAGGACATTCGGCCCAATTCCTACAATGCCAAATCTATATCTCAATGGTTCAAAACGCCGAACGCGACCAAAACGACATGACCATTTCGCAGACTACGTCCATTCCGCCGAATTTCAACATTGGACAATTACGCCGAATGTTACCAGAACGCCAAACACGCCCATTATGCCGAATTTTGATGTTGGGCCATTACGCCAATGACGTATTATGTTGTCATCTTCCGTCTGCTAACAGATCGCGTACGTATATGTAGTGCAACAATTAATTAAGTGGAGGTTTACTATGGATAGTTTATATTTTGTTATGTTGACTGTTCATATGTTATTTAATGGTTGTTTGTTATTGGAATAATGCTGTTAAAAAAAATTATAAGAACGAAATGTTATTTTTCAGGTAAAGAATAGATTCTGAACAAGAGACGCGCCTTCTAAATCCTTATGGCGATGTTGATTCTGGCCACTATGAAATCTGACTCTGATAGTTACCCTGTTTGTGGAGATGGAGATGATAATTATAATCTCATATCTAATGATCTTCAATCTTGATGAAGAGAACAGTGAGTAGTAGTGCAAGATAAAGCGATTTTAGGTGATGCTGATGATAACGAGAGGGCAGACACTTCCGGAGAGATCAAATTTAGATGAAACTTTGATGTTTTAAATAATTCTGGTGGTTACCGGCGCCAGAGTATTTCTATCCCCTATTTTCAAACAGCTTCGATTTTCTTGAATCTGGTTGATACAAGTTATAGAAACTGTCCTACCAGTTGAAGTCCTTTCGGTAGGACGTGGGCCCTAACATCTGTGATTATTTAACAGATTCTTGAGATCGACACAACATGTATGGTTCTTTTGATATATTCTTTCCCAAACGTCTAGGAGGGCCCTTTTGTCAGATTTTTGAAGTTGCCCAAAATAAAATCCCCTGAGGATGATTCTTGAAATTGCTTCTGCATCTATCAGAATCATCCTAACGTCTAATGTCTTTTTAGCAGATTTTCCCCAAGACCTGGAAATAAGAGCTTTCTGGTAGTCTCTTAAACCAGAAATCACTAAGCCACATTCTCATGTTTGCAGAATGTTTTAGTTAACCTCATGTTCTTTACAAGTAAAACATGAAAAAATCGGATTCGCAAAATTTTTTATCATCTTCTACATATAGTTGTTACTAACTATTTTGTTTGTAATCTTACAGTCGTCTTTCGTTTTGTTAACCAATGGTGTACTTTGGTACCATAAAATATTTTATTACTTTACTTTTAGTGCTTACAAGATGTATACTAAAATATGGTTTTATAATTTAAAACAGGTAAAACGTACACGTTAATCGCTCATGCCAAGGACAAATTCAAAACTCATGCCTGTTTGGATAACGTATTTGTGGATGTTGGCATGCTTCTTGTTGTTTCTTGGCGACCAGCTTCTACATGTCTAGATTGTTTTCTTAGTTTATATGTTTGGTGTATTTCTGTATTTTCGTGTTCACCAGTTTGCTTGTTTGTTCCAAGTTTGATGCATAGTTAGCTTCTTGTTTGGATGCTAAATACTTTGTTTAGTTTCTTTGCTTTAGACCTTGGTTTATTTGCGTGTGACTCGCACACACTCACATACTCACGCACACACGCACGCACGCACACGCACACCCACACTTACTCCCACACCGACACCCACACCCACACACACACACACACACTCCCTCGCACGTACACACGCACGCACGCACACACACGCACGCACGCACGCACGCACACACGCACGCACACACTCACACACACATTATGAAACCTTGCATCATAGTTTAAAATCTATAGTGCATTTTGAAAAATGCTCCTTTCGTTCCAACAGACAGTATCTTTCACCCATGGCCTATATTTTGAAATAAACTCAAAACTACTATAGAATACAACGCCATTGCCTTATAATTCAAAAATTAGCTTATTAATCTTGTGATATAATTTAAAAGTTAGCCTAAACATTCCAAAAATCAAGCGGTTAAGTAAACCACACAAACAGTCCAAGCACCTCAAACTTCCAAACGTAAGAAACTAGACAAACCAGATAATACGCGAACGTCTATTTGCTGAAAACGCACCAGCATTTGTGCAAACAAGCAAACTGTGTAATACACAAACATGCAAACAAGTAAACATCCAAACCAACAAATAAAAAATTTAGCTAAACCACCCTAAAGGAAATAAATTAATAATGTTAGCAATTAACAAATACTTAAATACTGACAAAACGAGTGAACAGACACATAAACGCATACACACAGATAAACAACTCAAACTACCAAACAACAAAAAAAAAACGAGAAACTCGGAAAAACAAACCAGCAAATTATCCAACAAACACAACCGCAACAGTCGCACGTACAAACAACCCACCGTTCGAACTAAAGAAGCTAATCAAGGTGTTTAATGTGCAAACAAGAAGCTAACCATGCACCAAACATGTAAGAAACATGCAAACTAGCCAGCACACAAGTACACAAATACACCAGATACCTAGACTAAGAAAACAAACTAGACATGTAAGATCTAGTCGTCAATCAACGCCAACTTACACAATTACACATATACGTTATCCAAACAAACATTCGTCTTGAATTTGGCATTTTTTTGGTGATTACACAGTATTAATAAGGCGCAGGTTTTTCTTAGAATTTCCCTGTAATAAGTATGAGTAATTTTAACGGCATTGCTCTAAGGCAGTGTGAGCCTTTATCAGGTTTTCAAATAAACTTCGCCTGTTTTAAAGTATGAAACCATTTTATGTGCATCTTGTAAGTGTTAACGAAGAAAATAAAATTAAAGGGAACTTAGAATATTTTATAGTACCAAAGTACAGCGTTAGTTAACTAATTGGGCCAAACTGCTGTAAAATTACAAACAAAAAGAAAAACTAGCTCGACTGTTACTCGTACCATTGATGATGATAGCTTAGCTATTAAAATCTGTTCGGTGTTTTTTTAATTAAGTATGGTACGTGGGTATATTTTATTTATTTATTTATAATTTTGGGTAAATATCCTCTCAAAAGGACAATTTGAACCATTATTCCTCCTAAAGGACGAGTTTGGACCAAGAATTTGTCAAAAAGACTTTAGATGCTAGGACGATTTCAAGAATATGTATCTAATTTCTAGATGTTGGGTCAATGTCCTGTCAAAAGGACCTTAGCTGTTGGACAAATTTTAAGAATTACTCCTCCAAGAAATGCCTTAGATGTTGGGGCACAAATTTATCTAAAGAACCTTAGATTATTATTTCTTCAACAACTAATCCGATCCATTGCTTTGCTAACGACAGCACTCTTCATTGTAGTTCATCTCAGTCTACTCATAATGGTAATCTAACAAGGCATTAAAGCTGAAATGCCAAATTCAAACAGCAAAGACATTTAATATATTCTCGAATGAGGAAGCAATAATCTAGTTAAATTTAATGCTAACAAAACTCAGTGTTGCCTTGGGTTCGCCAAAAGATCGATAATTTCCTATTGTAAGTATAAATGGCACAAATCTTAAGTTTTCCACCCTATTACTCTGTTAGGAATGACTGTATCTTCAAATCTATCATGGGTTACCCATCTTCTGTCAGTTACCAAAACAGCTGCTCGTAAAATAGGCTTTTTGCACAGTTCTAAGCAGTATTTTACCTCCCGACAATTCTTTCTGCTATATAAGGCTCAAATTCGACCTCTGGATTGGTAGTCCCCAATACTCTCTCGATATCGTTGATCGTATTCAAAAGAGATAGGCTTATAAATGACCAGTCCTTAACTTCTGACATAGAGTCCCTTGAGCATAAAAGAATTGTTTCAATTCTTTCTTTGTATTATCGGTATTACAATAGCTATTGTGCTGCTGAATTACATTTTTTGATACCATCTCGGGATACTTTTGCTAGCAATACCCGGTTGGCTCATTCACATTATCAGTGTGTAGTAAAAATCTCCCTAGTTCCTGTTTTCCTCTCACTTATGCAAAAATTTAAGTGTTCCTGAATGCTTTTAGCACGATAGGCCAAATTTAGCATGTTCAGGTTCACAATTATTTAAAAAAAAATGTCCTCCTAGACATTAGGGTAAGAAACTGTCAAAAAGACCATAGAAGTTAAGAATCTGTCAAATAACTTCAGATGTTAGGGTCAACGTCCTAATACATCAGAGTTATTTAAAACATCTAATGCATTTTTGTTTATGAGAATATTTATGCTCACTGGGGTTTCATCAAAGTTAAAGTTTGATCTCTGAGGGAGTGTCTGTCCACTCGTTATAATCAACTTCATCTAAAACCGCGTCGTCTTGCTATAATGCTCACTATTCTCTTTATCTGAGACTATAATTATAATCATCTTCACTAAGAGGGTCAGAGTTCATAGTGGCTAGAGTCAACATCGCTGTAAGGATTTTTACCTAAAAAATAACAATTCTTTCATATAAGTCTTTTGGACAGTATTAATCCAATAGGAAACAATCATTAAATAACGCATGGTTAGCCAGAATAACAAAATACAAACACAAATAACAAACCACTCATAGTAAATCTGCATTTAATTCACTGTTGGGCTACAAATACATACGCGATCTGCTAACAGACGGAAGATTATTGCACAATACGAAAAATTTTATTTAACATAGTCAATGAAATACACCCACATAACGCAGAAATATCAGTTGTTCAGTGGATTTACTTTAATTCCATCTACTTTATAAGTTACCTAATTGCAATCTATAAAAATACGGAATCTAGTCCTACATTACTAAGTTTCAGCGTTTTAAATCTATAAATTAATCGTGTTGGCGATTTAAGCATTCGGCGTAATGGTCTAATATTGAAATTCGGCAGAATGGGCGCAGTCGGCGAAATAGTTATTGGCGTTTTGGACACGTTCGGCGTTTTGAACCACTAAAATACAGTGTGGACCAAAAGTCTGGAAACGCCCAATTATCTCGTAAATTGTTACTACGAATTGTACAACATTTGGGATAAGCCTATTTTGGGATGCGGAGATTCCAGATTTGGCATTTGCAATGTTGCCAGATTTGCCGTTTCTCTGATATTATTAGTCGCTTTGGTTTTTTTATATACATCACCATGTATATTGGAATCTCCTCTTCAACACGAGTTCAACCATACGTAACAGTTATGATTTTATTTAGTCTAGAAGGTCTTAAATATATAAAACAGAAGTCTAGCAATGCCTAACTGTCTCAATGAATTTTTTAATACAACCTATTTTCAACTACATTAAAACGTAGCAATTGAAAGATTACAACATTTTTAACATAACGATTACTCAATCAAGTGTTCAAAATTTGCTCCATTTGTGAGTTGACAGTACCCTAATCGATGGTAGAATGCGTCTACCACATTTCTTCATGGTTGCCTAGAAATTAATGGAGATTTATCGATAATTCGTTGCCTTAGCTCTGCAAAACTTGCTGTTCTGTAAACCGAATTTTTCAAGTACCCCTAATAAAAATTATCTTTGGATTGAAATCAGATGAGCGTGGAGGCCATTCAATACTACCTCGTCTACCATTGCATCATCCGGGAAATATATCACCAAAATGAGCTGGAGCTTCATCTTGCTGAAACCATATCTGATTAAAATTGGCTACAAACAAGTTTCTCAGTGTAGGTACAATTTCATTTCTAAGTAGCATTTCGTACTTATCTGACGTTAAATTTCCTTCGATAGAACTGAGTACCCACTATACCTGACCATACCTTTAATTTTTGTCGTCTTTGAGTATAGTTTTCAGGCATCCAGTGTAGATTTACGACACTCCAGTGTCGATTTACATTTCCACACAGTGTAAAGGTTGCTTCGTCGGAAAAACATATGTTTTGTATGGTTGAAGTTTATTCTTATGTAATACACGTAAGACTGAAGAATGACCTATATCATGTAATTGTGCAACCCTGCGTGAGGATGAATGTGGATCTTCAACGATACTCTGCATTGCATCTAAAGTTTTGTTGTCATTTATAACTGTTTTGGTCTACCTGATCGGTATCTATCTTTCAATCCTCTAGCGTCCTCAAAGCGCTTTACAGTGTTTTGTACCGTCGCCTTATGGATAGGAGAACTGTTTGGGAAGGTATCGTTGAGCAGGTTTGCTACTTCACTATAAGATTCTTTTCTGTCGCCGTACCCTCTCATCATTAGAATAGTGACTCGTTCTTTTCATTGACAACCATTTTAGAGAAACAATTTACTTTGCAGAACTTTTCAAAACACATCAAACTACTGTCAGTTTTATTTAATAATGTAAATGGTGAACAAATGTCAAAATCACAGCATTATATATTTAAACATTTAAATTTATTCAAATCTACATATTTTGCACTGTTTTATGTATTTAAGACCTGGTAGACTACATAAGATCATCGTGTTACATAGTTGAACTCCTATTGAAGAGTATATTCCAATAGTGACTGCATATACAGGGTGATGTATTTAAAAAAAACAAAGTGACTAATAATATCAGAGAAACGGCAAATCTGGCAACATTGCAAAAGTGAAATCTGGAATCTCCGTATCCCAAAATAGGTTTCTCCCAAATTTTATACAATTCGCACTAGCAATTTACAAGTTAATTGGCCGTTTCCAGGCTTTTAGACTACTGTATAGATTCAGCGTTTTGGGAATTAGGGGGAATGTTATAGTTCAGATACACACCAGTGCACAATTGCATAAAAGCACTATAGAGTCTACGCCCTCTATGAATCGTGCCCTAGATCATCGTACTATATATATATATATATATATATATATATATATATATATATATGTGTGTGTGTGTGTGTGTGTGTGTGTGTGTGTGTGTGTGTGTGTATGCCGTAAGTGTTGGTGGTGCGCTGCTCAGGACTCCTCGTCCACTTCAACGCGTGGATTTCGTGGTTGTTGGGTAGCGTGGTAGTGCGTTATGCCTGTTGACATCGTGGTGTTGAAATTTGTGGTTATCCAAGAAAAAAAAGTAACCGTTGTTGTGGTAATTTTGTTGTTGGTGTAGCTGTTGTATGGACTGCCCTGTTGTCGCTCGGGTGCAACTGATGTTCCTGACTCCCGGTGTATCTGAAATAGATGGAAACATGTGTTAAATGTGTAAATACGTTGTCGGTGATAACAGAAAAGAATTTAAATAAATTATCAATACTGTATGCTTAGCTAGGGCATATGTCTGCGCTCTGGACCCTTGTATGATTACCCGAAAAGGGCTATCACCTCAGAATTGTACGTGAGGATCACCTCCCACAGGTTTATCGCAGTTTTCGTCTGAGCGAACGCCACTGAAACCTTGCGGATGACAGGTAGGGCCTTTTCCAGATTCATACCTCCGTGGAGGGTCAGTGTGAAGTCGAACCCTAAGGCGTATTGGGAAGGCGGTAATTCCGCCTTCTCAACCTTGCCTGCCGTCGCTCGGGTGTAACTGACCACGGTTCGGTTTGAAGAGGGCACCGCAGTCGGCCGTGTCCTCTTGGATCGCTGTTGTCCTTCCGTCTTCTTCCGATGTGGAGGTCGAGGGAACTTCGGGTAGCTCCTGTAGCTATCGGGGTGGTCGCCACCTCAGTTAACAAACTTAGCCCGGTCTGTATGGGGTTTCGTACATTCTATAGTGTGGTGATCTCCGGCGCACTTTACGCAACGTTCTGCTGCCCTGTAGCAATGCTGTGCGTGACGAACAGCGTTGCATTGCATAAAATGTGGCTGTTTAGTGTTAGTTATAAAGTGTTTCTCTTTAATTTTTTTAACTTTTGGGTAACTATAACATTATCGAGAGTGCAGTCTTTAAAAAATTAAAAAGTCAAACCAACTTTACTTTTTATTATAGGTAATTTCATTATAAAGTACAACTTAATATTATTTTTGTGGGATCAGTCGTATTTATCAATTTACCACGCTTAAGTTTGGATCGGTAGGTTCACTTTGCCCTTTATAACTGGTTGCTATGGTTGTTAAAAGAAAGCATGGCGGCTAAGCAATTACTTATCGCCCTAGAGACTGGTAAGTAGAAATGAGTAAGTTTAGGCGTTTTTAACTATGGAAACCATGGCTACAAACCGTTTCGCTTCCCTCAGTCTCTAAACATTGTCACCTTGAAAATTAATATTAACAGAATAAAATTAATTGCATCAACATATACGTTGCAAGACAAAATTATAAGAGAAGCCACTGAAATTGAAAAACGTTCCTCGAGTTTAAATAAACGTGATGACCATTCTATAATATCACCAACACGGAAGCCCACTGTACGACAGATTAAACAATATAATAGCAACAGCCATCCAACACTATCTGCAACACTCCCCAAACCCCTTTCCAAAACAGTACCACTAATGCTGTATCTACAACCCGTAGCAGAACACAAATATTAAGATTTAGTGCTAATCAATTACCTTGACATATACTGTCAATCAATATTTATAATCTTGATAAAGGTAGTCAAGATAAACTACCGAAATGTAGATTAGTTATGAAAAAAGTTTTACTTTACTACACCAGTCAACATCTTGAAGCATCCGTATAATTAAAATTATATATATATATATATATATATATATATATATATATATATATATATATATATATATATATATATATGCATTTGTGTGTGTGTTTGTGTGTGTGTGTGTGTGTGTGCGCGCGTGTGCGTGTGCGTGTGCTTGTGCATGTGCGTGTGCGTGTTTGTGTGTGTGTGTGTGTGTGTGCGCGTGGGTGCGTGCGTGCGTCCGTGCGTGTGTGCGTGCGTGCGTTCTTTCGTGCGTGCGTGCATGCGTGTGTGTGTGGGTGAGTGAGTGCGTGTGTTCGTGCGTGCGTGCGTGCGTGTGTGGGTGAGTAAGTGAGCGCGTGCGTGCGTGCGGGCGGGCGGGAGGGCGTACAGGCGTGCGTACGTGTGTGTGCGTGCGTGCGTGCGTGTGTTTAGGGTTCACATCATTAAATTTTTAATAGGAAATTGTGGTACGACTTATGCTGCGGGTAATGAGTCTTGAGTGGATATTGAAGTAGTTTCAATGTTAGTAACCGAAGTTCTAATAATTATTCTTCAACAGACTTCCACAGAATGGTATTGTAAAAGTATCGTTTCGTTTCTTTAGTGCATTAGTTATCCTTTCAATTACGATGACCTCTCGTGTTATTAGTTCATGCCAAGGGTAAGCAAGAGTCATTAGTTTTATGATCGGATACCTTTAAAGAAAGATCAGCAGAATCATTAGACAATACGCTAATCACTCTGTGGAACCAACCAAAACTAATAACGGACCCAAAAGACCATTCACTTTACCGTATATAAAGGGTGTACCGGACAAAACAACAAAGAAATTCCTCAAAGATCCCGTTCTCTACTATTTGCACTCAAAGATCGAACACCAAGCGAACGCCAAAGGATGTGTGAAGTTCCGTGTTGCAATTGCGGCAGTATACAAACAATTTAAGTACTGGTCATCATTAGGCACTAGTAACATAAAGCTAATAGCTACTGCTTACTCTTTAAATGAACGCATAACTTGTGAGGCCTACGAAATCGATGAGAGAATAATAAAGAAGCTTAATGATAGATCCAGAATATCAACAACATGCAATAATGCATAAAAATATATATTCTGATCAAGAACCAAGAATAATTGATGCGGATTCGATCACCAACATTGAAACTACTTCAATGTCTATAACAGTGTGCTCAGGACCCTACCAGAAGTCAAGGGAAATTAAGAATCTAAGGATGTGACATCTATTCTGCATTTATCACCCAAAGGAGCTTTAAACGATGAGTTTTTAATATATTTAACCAACATTTATATATGTATACAGGGTGATTCATAAATAATGGGCCAAATTGTAACTATACGCTCAGAAGGCAAAAATACTAATATGGGTCTAAGTCTGCTCCTTACTGAGATACAGGATGTTAAAGTGAAAAAAAATAAAATAGATTATTGTTAATAGATCTTCAAAATATTAAAAGTTTTCGATGTTTAGTTCAATTTTACTAATTCACCGCATGGCCCCCGTGGTTGTACTTTACATTTACCTAACCGTAATTCGCGGCTGAATGTAAAAATAGTGTATGGAATTCTTCGCAACGTTGAACATCGAAAAAATTAATTTTGTTTTAAAATAAAGTGTATTTATGAGAAATAAATAACACAAAAACTATGAAGTAATAAAACAAAATGTATTTATTTTTATGTAACATAAGTTATTGAGAAAACCAATAATGAAAGTAAAACTTCTCCTATATAAGTGTAAAAAGAAGCTCACAATAAAACTTTAGTAGTAGATACATAATACATAGCATTAATGTCTTAGAACAAAAGCATGCCATGGAATGTTGACAGAAACAACGTGTTTAGTAAAACTTTGACGTTTATTGAACAGCCAAACTGTAAGATATTTCAAAATCTTTATAATCGAGTGGGTGAAACGGATTCATTTCGGCCAAAATATCATACAGAGCGTCCTAAAATTATTACCCCGCGAGTTGCGAAAAATCCTGACATAAGCACTAGTCGATTATCTACAGGTACTGGAATAAGCTAACCGTCCATGATTAGAATTTTGCACAAGGAAAATTTATATCCCTATCATTTTACACCTGTGCAAAATTTACTTTCAACAGATTATCGTACCAAAGTTGAATTTTGTAAGTGGCTAAGTGGGAAATTGAATAATAATCCATCATTTCTGAATACCATTCTTTTTACGGATGACGCAACGTTCACCAGACGCGGAGTTTTTAATTGGCGAAATAGTCATACCTGAGAAACATAAAACCCTCGTTTAAAAAAAGATAGACATTTCCAGCACGAGTTTAAAATAAATGTGTGCTGTGGTGTAATAGGCAATACAATACTAGGCACAGTTGAACCCCTAATTTAAATAGAGAGTCATATTTAAATTTTTTAAATAATGAATTAGTCGATCTGTTAGGATAACTTCCGTTACAACTCAGAAGAAAGATGTGGTTCATGCAAGACGGTGCTCCTCCACATTTCCACTTGCTGTGCGCGATAATCTAAATGAAACATTTCCTCACCCTTGGATTGGGCGTGGTAGTGAATTTTAGTGGCCACCCCGCAGTCCAGATTTTAATCCAATTGATTTTCATGTGTGGGGTTACATGAAATCAATGGTTTATGCTGAACCTATAAATACACGAGACGAGTAGAATTCAAGATGCAGCCAATTCAATACGAAATAATCGTTTCACATTTTTTAAAGTCATACAATCCTTAACTAAACAGTTAAATGCGTGTATAAGTGCTGGTGGTGGCCATGTTGAAAACATTTTGCAGTAAGTAATCATTATGCCTAAATTTAATTAATTAATTTAACTCCACAAAACTTTAAGATTATGATGTAGGTTTTAGGTAAAAGAGTTCTCGTAAGTGGTTCTAGTTCCAGTCTGTCCTAATGTTGCCTTCCTTTTTATTAACTGGCGTATAGTGTCTTATAAACATAAATGTGTTTTATGATTTTAATTTTTGTATTATCAATTATCCATTGCAGTTAGGTAAATGTAAAGTACAACTAGGGGGGCCATTCGGTGAATTAGAAAAATTCAAATATCTCGAAAACGGTTAATATTTTGAAGATCAAAAAAGAATATGTCGTATGAGGCGACATCTACGGGTTAACTCAAATCCTTTCACATATTCCTGTTTGCCCTTACTAAAAGCACTTCATACCCAATTTTCAAGTGATTATCTAGAAAAATAGTTAATCTATTAACAAAAATCTATTTTATTTTTTGCAACATAACATATCTCAGTAATGAGTTAAGCAAGGTATTATTATTTTTGTCTTTTCAGAGTGTAGATGCAATTTGGCCCATTACTTCTGAACCACCCTGTATGTCAAATGTGTTATAATTAATTAAACTTGTGAAATGCTGCAATATCGCCTAAATAGTATCATAAATTGGTGTAATGAGAACAAATAACTTCGTAACGTTAATACATGCCCAATAATGTCATGTGTGCTATGTAAACAAATTGTAGTTATTCCATTACTTGCAATGCGTTGGATATGGTAGTACAAAACACACATACATAGGCGCGCGCACACACACACACACACACACACACACATACATTTATATATATATATATATATATATATATATATATATATATATAGGGTGTCCACAAACTCTTTTCACAAAAGAAAACTGCAGATTCAAGAGCTGATTTTATGTGGAATTAACGTAAATTACCTTAATACCATTCTAACAATATTTACCTTTTGTATTTACCGTAATGTAACGATACAATAAAACTTTTCACTTAAAACTTATTTGACACTTTAACCTCAACTAGTATCTGATACTAGTTATTTTGACGTTCACGCAATTGTTATTTTGTTTATTTTCCATCTTTCATAATTGTAAATGAATTCAATAGTTAATTTTATAAAAGTATTGTAACACATATATATATATATATATATATATATATATATATATATATATATATATATATATATATATATATATATATATATATATATATATATATATATATATATATATATATATATATATATATATATATATATATATATATATATTACGCAGTGGCTCAGCGGTACGTGTCAGACCTGTAAGTGAGAGGTAACAAAGTTCGAATCTGAGAGTAGCCAAGTGCTTGGAAACAATTATAACATATGAATGTGCGTGTGTATGTGTGTGCGTGTGCGTGTGCGTGTGCGTGTGCTTGTGCGTGTGCGTGTGCATGTGCGTATGCATATGCGTATGCGTATGCGTGTGCGTGTGCGTGTGCGTGTGTATGTGCGTGTGAGTACGTGTGCGTGTGCGTGTGCGTGTGAGTGTGCGTGTGCTTGTGCGTGTGCGTGCGCGTGTGTGCGTACGTGTACGTGTGCGTGTGTGTGTGCGTGTGGGTGTGCGTGGGTATGCGTGTGTGTGCGCGTGCGTGTGCTTGTGGGTGTGTGCGTGCGTCCGTGCGTTCGTGGGTCTGTGTATGGATGTATGTTAGTATCCACGATAACTTCAGAACGAAAATACCTACGTACTTAAAATTTTGTTATTAAGCTTGTTTTCATATGGCTTAGAGCTGATTAGATTTTGAGAGAAATCCAGCGGCGGCGAGGGGTGGTTTATTAGGAGCAGTTTTTGGTTTTTGTGAAATATTTCTAAAACAGCTGCATATTTCAAAGATATAAAAATACCTAGATATAGACCTTAAACATATCGATTAATTATGTACTTTGCAATTTTTTGATATGATGCGTAATTGACCGGCAAACAAATGTAAAATTTTAGTGTTAGTTCAAATTTTTGCATTATCAGAATAAGGATTAATTTTATCAGTAAACGTCTTGAGGTATTTTTTAAAGAAAATTTAGTTTTGCTTTATAAAGTTTTTTAATACAACGCATGGTAAGTAAAAAAATTTATTAAATATGATTGAAAATGGTTATACTGCATTATTGATCTTACAGAAGCGGGCGGCTTTGGAATTTTTTTTAAGTTAACATATGTATATTAATATCTATCTGACATAAATTTTTAAACGTCATTCTGACAGATTATTTTTTTTGTTTTTACAATGTTGCCTGTTTACAAAAAAAGAGATTGCAAAGTTAACCTAAAAAAATTATAATTCAAATTATTTCATTTCTTATAATTTCTATTTTGTAGGTTGGAAGGTCGTGTGGTGTTCCACACCAGATATTTTTGTTTGTAAAGTGATTAATAGCAGTAACTATAATTTAACTAATTTTTAGTACTGAATATTATTTAACGATTGGTTCGCTTGTTCTACTTGTTTATTGATCACCTTGTGAAATATTTACATTTAATTATGACTTACAGTGTATATAATTAGCGTCATCTCTAGGAAGATCTACATTACTTCCCGAAATGTTTGACACTTATTTCTACAGTTACAAAGAATAGTAGCGGAGAAAAGGAAAGTACTTTAAATCTTTCACAACATTGCAAATGCCTTATAAACTTCATTAGTGTCATAAATGATTAATTTATCTAGTTTCTTCTTTCCCATTTTCTTTATGTCAAATCGGCAGTAAAAGTGTGTAGGATTTTCTCAGAATAAGGTGTGAATAGAACGATTCTTTTAATACGTACGTATTATTTACATAAAAATTAACATATTTACGCTTATGTCATTCGAATTAGCATGCATTAACAATAGAGGTTTATAGAAATCCCAAAAAAATTAGAATATATTACGCAATGATGGACATGACTAAGTTTTGCATAAGAAATAATCTGATGAAGTACGTTCATAAATCGTTCAAGGAAGCTTTTTTTTCGTTTGACCTCTATTGTTAATTTTTGTATTTCTCTATTATTAGCTGTGGTTTTTTTTATTACTTTGTATGTTTTTTTTATACAGATTCAAGAATACTAATGTAGGTTGTTATTTAGGTACATACCTACCAAGTGTTCCTTGGTGTTAGAAAAAATGCCGGAAGACGTCAACTTTTAACTGGAGTGAGACACTTTTTGGCGCTTATGCCATAAAGGTCAGATTCACCCCCTCCTTACTAAAGATACCCCTTAAATTTTTTTAAATGGTTTTAGATATCAGGTCATACCTCATTGAAAATATCTGGTGAATCTATTTAATCATACGTTCCTGCCTTGGATACCAACCGTCGATTGTTATTTCATAATTGTTTAAGATGGAGTCTTGGTAAACTTTTGAGATGCCCCCGTATTATATTACGTTATAATCTTTGAATTGATTATTTAATTAAAGAGACAAGTGTTAACAAAAAATAACTGTTATTCCTGTGGCACCTTTCGAAATGCTTCTTTTTTTATATCTATGAAAACTTGAATAATGAATCATAAAATAATAAATCATCAAGAGATATTTGTTGTGTTTTGTAAACCTCAAAATATCCGCACCAAAAAAGGTAAAAAGGTGGTGTTAATACTGGGGATCGAGGTGGCCACTCTATAACACCTCTTCGACCAATACACTTGCCTGGATAATTTTGGTTTAACCATTCTCTCACACGGAGGTCAAACTGTCGTGGAGCTCCGCCTTGCTGAAAATATAAGTTATATTGATACTATCATCAATTAAAGGTTCGATAACGCCATCTGAAAGTTCCAAATATTGTTCTCCCGTCAAATTTCCTTCAATGAATACTGCCCCAATAACAGCGTTTCCTAAAATTCCATCCCAAACATTTATTTTTTAAGGTGATTGGGAATGACCTTCACGAAAAATATGAGAACTACTACTGCTACTTTCCTGATAGACGTTGTTGGATCCATAGCAAAATTTCCAATTGCTTCTCTCTGTGTGTTTTCGTCTAAAACTCTTCCCCTACGCTTCTTATTCAAGACAGAACCTGTTTCCCAAAATTTTCGTACTAGTATCGACACATACTTATGATGTTTGTCTGGGTGAGTTTCATTAAATATAGTAGCTGTTCGTCTAGCACTTTCGTCGCATTTTCCGAAAAGAATAATAATTTCGGTCCTTTCAACTAATTATAAACCATTTTTCATAACTGTCAATAACAGCGATGTCCATGTATGAAAAATCGACAATTTACTAATAAAGACAACACAACTGAATACTATTTTTGTAACTGTTACTATGACTTTTTCAATTGCCATTATTGCTTTTGAACTAATACAGGAAGATCTAACAAACGGATATAACCATTATTGAATGTGGGTATTAAAAGAGGTATCACATGCTTATCCCAAGTCATGTGAAAAAACTCTAGAGGTCTTTTCATAAGGGAGAAAGTGATTCTGAGTTTATGACATTAGTGTCAGAAAGTGCCCACTCAAATTAAAAATTAATCTGTTTTAAGACGTCTTTATGTCATAACATAATACAGGGGAATCTGGAAAGTTTAAGCGACTCCATTTTAAACAACGATTAAATAACAGTGGAAGGCTGGTATCAAAGGCAATAACATGATTGAATTGTGAGTAAGTGAGTGAGTGAGTGAGTGAATGAGAAAAAGTAAAGGTTACGTATTTCATTCCCTCCCCAAGGGGAGGGTAGGCTGTTTCAGCTTTCCAAGCTCCTTCAGCCACAATCATGGATACACACACGCACGCACGCACGCACGCACGCCCACACGCCCACACGCCCACACGCCCACACGACCACACGACCACTCACACGCCCGCACGCACGCACGCACGCACGCACGCACCACGCACACACACCACACCACACACACCACACCCACACCCACACACACACACCACACCACACCACACACACACACACACACACGCACCACGCACGCACCAGCACGCACGCACGCACACGCACACGCACACACACACACACATATATATATATATATATATATATATATATATATATATATATATATATATATATATACGCAAGGTGGGATTAAGGATGGTGTGGTCAGAATAGGATCGGAAGGAACGGAGTTAGGGTTCTGAGGGGGAAAATACTACCCCATCATTCCCGTAAGTAGCCGCATAAGGTGTGCATACACGCAGTGATCATGTCCGTATATTCGTATGAGAAAATCCCCCTGAAAATACCTCATACAGGGTAGACGGTAATGAGAATCGAACCCATTACCTCGTGAATGCTAGGCAGGTCGTGTCACCACTACTCTACCAGCTCGGTTAAAAATTCGGGAGGTTCTTTTCAGTATGCGCTAATAGGATCGTTTGCCTGCAGAGTCCACATCAGCATCTTCTCGAATAGCCGACATTACCTTCGATTTTAACGTAGGAGACGTGATCGATATTGATTCAGTAGGTGAATGTGGTCTTTTATAAGTCTAATGCAACGAACAAACACTTGTAACATTTCACCTTATCATCTCACAGGAAAATTCTATACTCACCTTCAAAGGTAATCTCGATTGACGAAAGAATATTTACTGAATTTTCTAATTCATTCGCTATAAATACTTTTCAAAGAAAACTGTATACATACGTGCATATATTCTAACTTTAGATAGTCATGTTTGAGTTTTTTTCAATCACATAGTGTGGAATGCAAGGTGAAACGTTGGATATTACAATACGCTTTGCTAGTAAAATTAACTTTCGGGCAGCACGAATGTATCGTTAATATTTATCCGTCCTTCTTCTTAAATCTATGTATATATATATATATATATATATATATATATATATATATATATATATATCTATATATATAAGCGAAAATCAATCTCACTGATAATCATCGCACAGCCGAAACGGCTCGACGGAACTACCTCAAATTTTGGCAGGACCTTCCTTTCGTGCCCTAGGCGTCGAATTCGGCCCCTAAGTGCTAAAGAAGTCAAAAAAAATCTCTGACTCGTCGATTTTTATTTTTAGTCTGCCGTCTTCTCCGACGGTCACAAAAATTTAACAGTGGCGTGCGGCCGGGTGTGGGTGGAAGTCCTAACCGATATGTTAACCCTAAACCTTTGGTTCTAGAGACATGAAATTTGGAGGGTGTGTTCTTTGTGAAGTGTAGGTATCCACTAAGAAAGGGTTTTTCGAAATTCCACTCCTAAGAGGGTGAAATGCGGGGTTGAATTTTTTTGTGAAACTTTTTATTCTATGGTATAATTTAAGTGTTAGTTCAAATTTTTTCAATATCTGAATAACGATTCATTTTATTAAAAAAGTGTAGACATACTTTTTAAAGAAAATTTAATTTTACATAACTTTTCTTTATAAACTTTCTTAATATAATGCCAGGTAACTCTAAAAAATGATTAAATATGAATGAAAATGGTTAAAATGTATTATTGATATTTTATAGAAGCGGGCGGGTCTGAAATTTTTTTTTTAAGTTAACATGTCTATCTGAAATGAACTTTTAAAAGTCATTCGGACATAGATTACTGTTTTTGTTTTTACACTGTTGCCTGTTTTCGTTATGAACGTATGAGAGGTTGCAATTTGTTTTAATTTTTACCTTCCAACCTACATATACATATGTAGGTATAGAAGGTTATGCAATCGACTTTTTAAGTTAGCATCTATACTTGATATCAAATAAGAATAAAGTAGAGGGCGCTTGAATTCAAGTTATGTTTACACTGCTATAATGTATATATGGCGGCAAAATAATAACAAGCAAGTCATTGTCCAAGTTTGGTGACAAATTCATTCACGCAATTTACTCACTTGGCAATAACACTTTCAATCACTGATGTATTCCAAGTTGCTGTATACCGTAGCGAAGCACGGGTATTCCGCTACAGCTGAAACGGCTCGACGGATTTACTTCAAATTTTGACAGGACCTTCCTTTCGTGCCGTCGAATAAGAAGCGGTTTTTCGAAATTCGTCCCTAAGTGCCAAAAATGTCAAAACAAGGATTCTCTGACCAAAACGGCGTCCCGCGTCCGAATTATCAACTCGATCGAAAAAATCTCGAACACGTCGATTTTTATTTTCAGTCTGCCGTCTTCTCCGACGGTCCAAAAAATTTTATACTGGCGTGCGGCCGGGTGGGGGTGGAAGTCCTAACTGATATATTAACCCTAAACCGTTGGTCCTAGAGACATGAAATTTGGAGGGTGTGTTCTTTTGAAGTGTAGGTATCCACTAAGAAAGGGTTTTTCGAAATTACCCTCCTAAGAGGGTGAAATGGAGGGTTGAATTTTTTTGTGAAACTTTATTCCATGGTCGATTGACTCGAAAATTGGTATACATATTCTTCAATTAAAATTATGAGACGTCTATCACGTGTTCTATGCAATTTTTTGATACGACGCGTAATTTAGCGGCCTAACAGTTCCTAAGGTATAATTTAAGTGTTAGTTCAAATTTTTTCAATAACTGAATAACGATTCATTTTATTAGAAAAAGTGTAGACATACTTTTTAAAGAAAATTTTATTTTACATAACTTTTGTTTATAAACTTTCTTAATATAATACAAGGTAACTCTAAAAAATTATTAAATATGAATGAAAATGGTTAAAATGAATGATTGATATTTTATAGAAGCGGGTAGCTTTGAAATTGTTTTTTAAGTCAACATGTCTATTTCTATATTCTCTCTCTATACTATATACATATATATATATATATATATATATATATATATATATATATATATATATATATATATATATATATATTGTAAACAAGTCATAATTGCTTCATCAAATCAAGTATTATCACATGGAAACTTTCATATTTGTTATTATTGTAATTTATCAATTCTTAGAGATGTTAGTTATCTTAAGTAAATTAATGATTGTTATAAAAGATCCTGCATTGATAACAATAGGCAGAGTTCATATTAACTTATAGTTAGTGAGGTCTCAGTTTTTAATTGAAATAATTTAGTTTTAAATAAATCTTATTCGCAATAAAAACATAATTGGCGCTGCGAACGGGATACCCAAACAGCTCTATATAATATAACGTAGTGTCGGCGATTTTTAAATCTTTATTGGGTATATCATCATTATTCATCATCGTGCTAAGCAATTTTGGTAAGAATATCCATCTGGCATTCCGAGGTATTTTGCTCTTCAACGGACCTCAACTGTAGACAACGCCTAGGAAACAAAAACCAGAGTCTGCAACAATAGCAACACCATCCATCGAGAATCCTCAACCGCTGTGGTACTTCTCAACTGCAAGGCATACCTGAGATGCTATTAGCAACCTTAGTTTTGTAAGTAATAACATCCTTTTTCTTTCTTTCTTTTTACAATATACGTGTTGGAATCTTTTATGACTGAATTCCGCGATAGATCACCTATAAGAATATCTAGTCATTCAAGTAAGTCCGATGCTGGTAATCAATTAATTAATAATCAAATAATAATGGCAAATTATACTGAAATAAATATTGCTGAAGAAATGAGTCCTCAATATGAAGGGGGAAGTAGAAACTTATAAGCGAGACGGAGAGGGAAAGAGAGGAGAGAGAAAACGAGAGAGAGAAAGAGATAAAAGAAGTGAGACAAACGAGAAAGTCGAGAGAGATAGGCAACGGGAACGAGGGAGGAAGCGAGAGGGGAGAGGGCAACAGAAACGAGAGAAGTGAGAGAGAGAAACTAGAGAGAAGAGAGAAGAGAAAGAAACGAGAGAGAGAGAGAGAGAGAGAGAGAGAGAGAGAGAGGAGAGAGACAAGAAGAGCACGAGACAGAAAAGACGGGACGTTTAAACTAATGGAGTTACCACATTTAATGGAATTATTTTGCTATGATAGATGTTGTGAGGCATGTAAAAGCTTTAGAAAATACGAAAAATGTAAATTTCCTTCAACAAGACATGGATAAATTAACGAAGCTTCTATGTAAAAATTAAACGTATTATAAGTTTTAGAGACTGTAGGAAATTGGAGCGATTATCCGAGGGGACAGAATTAGTTATAATAGATATTAAACCGATAACCACAAGAAATAAATTACATAACGTATTACATTTCGACAATCTGGATACGTTATGTATATCTAATTAATGGTTAGAAAGAGAATTAGAAGAACAAAGTATAGATTTAAATTATAAAATTAAAATTAAATTGGATGTACTAAAGCATACTCCTATTAGACATAAAGAGAGAATTGTAATTTGTGTGTAAAAATGTTAACTATTTTTTGTGTAAAAAATAAAAGTGTTGTAAAACTTGTTTATTTGATTTTATTTAAATTATATTGGAGGAATGGGTGTAAGTACTCAACAATGTTCGGATAGGATCGGTTACCTTCGGGTGTCGAGGAGTGGGGTCGCACTAACTATACCACGGTTAATGCGATTCGTACCTATATGAAAACAACGCATCGCAAAATTTTACCTGTGTATATAGTCTTCAGTGAGTAAGCATTATTATTATAATGTATTCTCCTGTTTATGAACCAACATCAGAGGACATTAGAGATTTTAGGGATTTGTTAGTAAACTACTGCAATATAACTATTCAATCTGATGATGAAAACGATGAAGTGGATGAGGTAAATGTGTCTCACACTCATGATGATGATGATTCACAGAAGAAGAATACCGATGAGTTAGAGGGAAAGGACGAATCTCAAGGCCATGATGATAGTGACGAATTACAGTCGAAAAAAGAAGAAGACTGATAACAATGTAATTAAATTAAATAAATAAATGATGTATTGTTTTAAATATATTTTTTAAACGCTAAGTTTTCTTTCAATTTTTTATTAATAATCTTGTTTTCGGAATGGACTTTCGGGTTTGTTTATAATTTGTATATTTAAGAAGCCAGTTTCTATCAATCAATCTTATTGGATTTAATACAAAAACGAAAGCGTTGGAAATTAAACGTTGCTTTCGTCTCCCCCATCCCCGCGTTTCTCTTGTCCCTTTCGTCTCTCACGTCTGTCGTGTACTCTGGCTGGAAGTTTGAGCTTGTTTGTGGCGCCATCTAGTGGTGCTTGAGCTAACACACGTTTTTCTGTAATAGAGATTGATCATGGTTCCACGTAGCTGTATATTTTCAAAACTACATACAGTTCCTAGGAACTTGCGTTCGGGTCTTCGCCCCTTGTCGCGGACCATTGACATAAAATTCTCAAAAGGTCTGTATAAATAAAACATATAAGCAAACAAGACCGCTTATTCAACGCGTGTTTAAATTGCATGTTAACAAATAACATTCTGATGTATACCAACCAGCTCTTAATCACACATTTATTTTTAAAGTAATGAGTTGAATTATATTTGTTATTGCACTGTATACTGTACATAGGTGGTTGAACATTTTCAATAACGACTAGGACGTTCGGTCTTGTTTTATAAAAATGTAAGGTTTTTTAAAAGACAACCTTTTTTTTTTGATAGAAGTCATTTTCAGATACATCTTGAATTTATTTATTTCGCTATTTAAACGGATATAATTAAAACATTATTATGTATCTGGTTTGATTAATTGATTCCTTTGAAGGTCATTTCCTCAAAACGAAATTATGTTTTACCAAAATTGAAAATGCAATGGTAAATTTTAAGCATCCCTTTTTATATCAAAATGATCATTAATAGAAATGTGATAATTTTAATAACAATCATGGTAATAAAAATTTAAAAACTCTAATAAATAAATAATATGGGAAAATACATGGTCAATTTAAAACTGTATGTTGCACACGTAATTATTACATTCCAAACTCTTAATGAGGTTTTTTTTTATAATGAGTGCGTTTCAATAAACAATTTGTGTGTCCGTATGTATATCAATATTTTTCAAATCGCTTCGAAAAAATTACTTTTACTGATAGAGAACCAGTTACGTATCAACTATGCATAAGTAAAAAACGGAGAAAGTGATTTAGCTTGCTTAGATGAGCAACACGAAGCAGTGACTATCACTCGTAAACCAGTCCCTCAAAAATGCTCTTTAAGTACATAGCTGGTAAGTGTGCTGTTAACCTTTTATTTATTTATTTGTACAGATTTTTAATTGCAGTTATAAAACGCATCTAATTTATACGTTACAAGTTTCTTTAAAAAAATATTAAGGCCTACAACATTTTAACGGTCGGATGGATATGAAACATATTTCAATGAAATCAGTGCAGGTAAACTATGTTTTAATATTCGTTTTAGAAGACAATATTGTAATAACAGTTATGTAATTAATTAACTTAATAAAAAATTGTTGTTTCATTAGAGAATAACCTGAATGTCAGTATTTTTTTTTTATAACTCACTGAGGATTTTTTAATTATGACATTTACAATAAAAATAAGTGTTATATGATTAAATTTTACTGTCATTCAAATTCCCCCACGCAAGATCAATCCTTAATACAACTGCTGTCTTACAAGAACCTCCTTATTAGAAATGCAATGTATAAATGAATTTCTCGTATAGGTAAAAGATCATCCGAACGTACTCAATAGCATATAACCATTTTAAAACAATAGGATCGATAATTTTAATAACAATATCTTATTAGGGTAATTACGCAATTTCCAACATTGTATGCGTGTGCGTTTGCCTAACCTCCAGGGGTACTGCTCTTAATATAGCCAAACGGCTCTTAATTAGGGTTAAAGCTGACCATCAAAAATCATCCTAAGACCAATTCCTGGTCCAAGACCTAACCCCAACCGCAAGTCCAAGACCTAGCCCAAGTCCAAGACCAGCTCCAGGTCCAGCCCTAGCCCAAGACCAAACCCAGGTCCAGCCCCTAGACCTGCCTCTCACGTGAGCAAGTACAAAAATACTGTCAAAAAGGCTCTTAATTCAACATTGAAAATTCCATCAAGGGTTGAAATGTACATCTCTCAAGTAAGTGAGCACAAAAGACCTAGCTGTCAAAAAGGCCCTTAATACTACCAATAATAATTACGGTTAAAAATTGCATCAAGAGTTGAAAAAGGTCTCCGAAAAAGAAGCGAGTACAAAAAAGGCTTAGCTGCCAAAAAGGCCCTAATTATGATTGAAAATTTCATCAAGGGTTGAAAAAGGCCACCGAAAAGAAACCATAAAAAAATAAGGGTTGAAAATACGTCCTCCACGTGAGCGGGTAAAAAACAAAAAGGCTTTAATTAGGGATAAAATTTCCAGCAGGGGTTGAAAAAGGCCTCCGAAAAGAAACCATAAAATAATGGTGAAAAATACGGTCCCTCACGTGGGCCTGGCCGGAAGTGACGTCAAAATCCAAGATGGCGTCAAGTGCCTCCGTTCTACTAGCAGGAATTCTAGAGAACTTCTTGAATGAAATAAGTTTACAGGAAGTACGCCCAACAAGACGGTGCTCCGCCTCATAATTTGTATTGGAATTCTACAAATTTTTCAACATTTTTTTGGAGATCGGTAGATAGCCACTAAGCATCCACCTCGGTGACCGCCTTGCTCACCGGACCCTACTACTTTCTTCTTTGTGAGTATATTAAAAATGAAGCCTATAAACGCTGACATTGGCACCATCATAACTTCAATTCAACCAAGAATTGTTGTTAAGGTGTCTGTTTTAAAAGAACTAGAAAATGTGTCAAGGAAAGTAGAAACAGTTTTGAACATCCTTGATTAAAAAAATAGTTATTTGTGTTGCGCTATTGTTCAACATATGAAGCAAAGACGGTGCTCCGACTCATAATTTTTATAGAATTCTACAAATTTTTCATTTCTATGAATATCGGTGGATAGCCACTAATGATCCAACTCGGTGGCCGTCTTGCTCACCGGGCACTACTCTTGACTCTTTTCTTTGAGAGTATGTTAAAAATGAATCCTATAAACGCTGATATTCGCACAATCATAATTTCAACACAACCAAGGTGTCTAAATCTGTTTTAAGAAAAGCTAGAAAATGTGTCGAGGAAGGAACAATTTTGAACATCTCTTTGATTAAAAAAATAGTGATTTGTGTAACGTTATTGTTGAACATGTGAAGCAAAGAATACATTTCCCACGTTATAGAATTCTATGAAGATTATGAGGCGGAGCACCATCTTGCTGGGCGTATACAATTCTTCATTCTTTCAAATTTATCTCATCCAAGAACTTCTCTAGAATTCCTGTTATTAAATTTAGATTGTAAATAACTTGTTCATAGGTGACTAGACTAAAATAAAGATATTGGCGTATCCTGCTTGTTTCAACTTTCTCACTGTTGGATACATGAAAACTTATGTAGAAAATCTAATAAACTTTCATCTGTTACAATAATATACATATACTGAAACGAATGACTCTTTGGAAATTATATCGAAGAAGCCATGTTCTTCTGTTTTTCTGTTTGCAGACCTGATATCAGCTGATAAAATTGTACAACCTCGCTAATCTGATTGACTCTATATCTAAAAGTAGCAAAGTTAGCAATGATGCGGACTTATATTGGATCAGGCTGTATACAGTAAAAGTTGTACCGTTAAACGAGGTTACTTGGGACAATTTTCAACTTTGAACCAATGTAGGAGTAAGAGAAAAGTTAATGTCAAAATATGGGTCTGTGTAGGAACATTACCCCTGAGTATTCATCTTTGTGATTTACATTACTATTGATTAAAGAAAATTCCAAGTAACCCCACTAAACGGTGTTACTTGGGACAATAGTCAATTCTCATTAAGACCCCAAATAAATATTTTTATGGGGTTACTGGGGACATAAAGGTTTTCTAAAAGTGCAAATGTCAAAAGAACACAAAAAAAAGAAGGAACCAATTTGTACAAGCTTTTATTAAAATAAACAATAATAAGTAGGTACTAAAAAAACTACTCTATAAAAACTTTAAAAACTATACAGGGTGGCCCATGAGGTTTCCCAGTATATATCTCGAAAACTGTCTGAACTACGATACTGAAATTTGGTAATTATAAACAGTGGGTAGTATTACCCATTTTAAGCAAGCAGCCACTTCGTTGCAACGTCATATTTCGGGTCCTGTTGTATCATTTTCAAAATTTTTAATAGGACACCCTGTATATTTTTCCACTTCTGTAAAAGTTACTCTTATGCTAATTCGGCGATATCTATTTGTCTTTTGTCTTTTGGTTTCGTAAGTACTTAGCAGTGATAAACAAATGTTTATGAAAGTTTTTATTTGAATAACAAGGTTACACCTCGGTTCAGCGGTTCCTCATTCAGCGGTCCCCGCTTTAGCGGTCCCGTTTCAGCAGACCCTGTTTCAGCGGAGACCCGTTACAGCGGTTCCCCTTTTTGTGGTGACCCGCTTCATCGGCCCGAGTTTCGGCGGTATAGCTTTTCCGCAGCCCCTTTGCACTATTTGGTAACGGTAAAAGGATAGGGAGCTCACAGTTAGAAATAATTTTTTCCAACATTATGTTTTTCTCGTTTTCCATAATTTACTTTAAGTTGGTAGTGAAATAGATACATAGCGCTTGGAATTGTTGATTTTTTAATGACGCGGCTGATCCCATCAAACAGTTTTGAACTATTCATTAAAATTAATTTATTCATACCGAATATAACAATGTGACGACTGTATTTTATATTATTTTTTTCTGAACAACCGAAGTACTTGATAAGTTAATTCATTTTTTGGTCAACTTTATTCTAACGCAACTATTTTCCTGCGAAAACCGGGTCCGCTGGAACAGGGGCCGCTGAAACGGGACACCGCCAAAACGGGAACCGCTGAAACAAGGCCGCTAAATGGGGGCCATGCGAAATCGAATGTCTGGGTCGTCAAGATTGCGCTTCACATGGTCTCGAAAATTATCGACACAAAACTCTCTCTAGGAGCTGCAGACACCTTCTTACGCGATACTCTTTGTCTAGGGCCTTCTCAAAATTGTGCAGTTTTTATTATATCTACAAAGCTTTCTGACCATGACTTATGTCCATTTGTATCAAGTGAAATGTGTCCCCCGGTCACTGATTTATTGTGATTGGGAGCCTTTTCAGGACTTCATTAAGACAAAAAGGAAATATACCACAAGCCTTAAACCTTGCTTTGAGACTCACATTTTTACTTCAGGAATCCCAGCTAATGTTCGCTTCAACAGCTTCAGAAACTTGCCTTTTTGGTAATGAACCTCTGCTCGCCTTCTTCCACTCTAAAAGTTGAGACTTCCAGGAATGTTTAAGAGGTCTAAAAAAGAAAACGTCATGGGTCTGGTATAGATGTGTACTGTTTGGCAGAAGAAGCGCAACTCTTATATTATTTTTTTCACATGCTGTTATCACTTTCAAGGAAAGATGACTAGCTAGAATGTCACATTAAAATTTTTGGAAGTTTCTCATTGTGAGGATCTGTATTGTGAAAATAAGGCAAGGCTGTCGTAAAAAACAGTTTTCAAATAATTTACCATCAACCAGCCAATTTTGATCGATTTTGCGAGGACTATTTTTTTCAAATTGCGGTAAGCTGGAAAAAATAAATACAAGAAATAAAAAAGTGTTGTTATACACAGTAATTACTCATACATGTGAACTATTTCTCAAAATAGTCGCCACCGACATTGAAGTCGAATTTCTTCAGAAGTTCTTTTGCTACTCTTGTCGTATGACGTGTAACGGTATAAACGGGTGGTAGAACGGGATTACAGATAAAATTGGCCTTTTTGCCTCGACTAGCCAGCGTATGGGTGTAGGTCAGATGTTGAAAAATTTTGCGCATCCAGAATAGTAAGACGAACGTAAGTCACAATAGGGGATGAAGACAAAATCAATTCGGTAAGGGCGCCAGAATGTTTGGTAGTCAAAATAAGGGTCGTCGTGCCAAAATTACGAGTACATAGCGTGTCTAAACATACAAAAAACATACGCTTACCTATCCGCAATCAATCCCAGGTGTGCTGGACAGCAACTCAGCAAACCACCTGAAATAGGGCTTCAAAAACACAACACGCTTGTCAAATAAAAGCGTGATAAACACTCAATAAAGTTACGTCAATACACCTCAGTGTAATAATAAGGCATTAAATAATAATCAAAACAAAACAAAAAAATCTATAGAATGAACTGAATTAATACTCAACTAAAAATCAAATAAAATACTAAATATTAAGAACGCTATTACTCAATAAAGCAAAAAAACTAACCTCGTTACGTTAAAAACTAAAACACCGGTAACTTGCAATTTGCAAAAAAAACTCTTATGTAACACAAAAGGGTTTCCACATAATTAAAACACATTTATAAAACCTAACAAACTATAATAAAATAATAAAAATAAGGATAAATATAAAATAATGCAAACATACGATAATGCGTATCAACAAAAAAATACAAATGCTTAAAAGGCGACGAAAGACTGGCCAGCGATCGATGTACCGCCGGTCTAAATCACTTAACTATTTCGTGGAAAATATGACCACACTACCTCAGGGTCAATTGCCCTTTAATACAAAACAAAAGAAGAGTATGAAGGCGAAGTGTCAATAATATATAATTACTTAAAATAATTAAATCTAAAGCAAAAAAAAACTTAATTCGATAGGCAAAACAACTCCGCTTTCAAACTTTCGTATACAAAGAAAATAATGTAAGGTACACACACAAAAAATACATCCACAAGTTCTCTTAAATTGTTCCAGATTTATTGAAAATACTCAATCAAAAAAACTATATTATACTACCTTAATGGTTAACTTGCACCCACTTCTGTGTTACAACGATGGGGATGAACTAGGTGTTCAATTACTGCTATTCGGATGTGGGTTTCCCCAGGTCTGACAAGATGAGTGAAAAAGTTGACGTTTATTCTTTTATGCACAAACAATTCCTTGAATGAATCTCGAAATATGTTACTGTCTTAGTTAAAAAAAAAACTTTTAAATTAATAACTTCTTTTTAAAATGATAATAAAGTGAGCGTTCAAAATTGCTTGATAACTTTTAGCTTTGGAATAGTTTTATTTCCACTAATAATCCAGCATGTTAATAACTTGATTTAAAATAACGTTAATTTTGGTATATTGCGAAAGTTTCTTTATCTTTACACACGCTTTGTACGATAAATAGGTGGCACTGCAAGAACGATGATGTTAATATCCGCAGAAGCGATATAAAACAAAGATGTCACTGAAGCACTATACAACACGACGATGCCCTCTAGGTAACTTTACGTAAAACCGAAATCGGCACTAGGTATAATCCTTTGGTGATGAACAATTTTAATAAATCCCTTTTACAGGCCGTCTTCAGAAGTAGCTTAACTACCCTTACTACACAAAAATACGTTCGTTAAACACCACAAGGTCCAAAATTTCAACGTTCTAAACCACCCCTCAAAGCGTAACCAGCGGCACCGTAATACTAGTACACGAGAGCGCGATCAGTTTCAGAATCAAGCAAATTATTTCCAAAAGTCCATCTTTGAATTTTAATCCCACTACTCATAAAAAATCTTATCTATTTTAGTTCCACCAATTAAAAAAACGGAAGGGGAAAATAAGGTGCCCCAATACACAAATTCGTTTCCGTCCGTTCAAAAACTCAAACGTCAGCAAAAGTATCCTGTACAGCCTCTCTATATTTACCTTAAAGTACGAACAATAAGGCCCACATGCAATCTCTATGACTTAAAACCAGCATATTCACTATTACACTGAACAACTATACTTAAACGTCTTTATGGCGCTAACATGACATCATACACATACAAATCCACACTATTTATTTAAATTACGTCATCTTTACAAAACTCTCTATTATATTTTACGGAAATCAGACGAAATGAACCTTAATTAAACGTAAATACAACTATTTACAAATAAACGTTAATCAAACTTCTATAAACGGGAAATAATAAGGAAAAACAACCTAAATTACAAAAAAAATAATTCACAAACTAAGAATCTAAAGCTCGCCATACACCTACCATCCCTAAAGGTCGCTACACACGCTAAACAAATTCATCTATAAAACTTAACTTGACAACAAAAAAAAATGTATATACGGAATCTAACTAAGTGCATAAGACTACAAACAAAATTACCCAATACGTATACAGGGTGTTCAAAATACCCTGACAGACGGCGTGCATTGTCATGAAGCAAGACAATTCCTGATGTCAACATGCCTCCCCTATTATATTGTTCTCCACAGACATCCAAAACTTCACTAACTCCTCTACAGTTCCAAAACACACTAGTTAGAGCAGAATCTATTCGATGCAGTTTGTGAAAATCGGTAAGTTATGCAACAATGCCATAAAGTGCTGGTGGAGAAATTTCGGAAAATTCAGCAGACAGCTCAAAAATTGTGAATCGGCGGCACTCTCAAACCAGTGTTAATTTTTTCGACAATGTGGTCTCTTCTTATGGTGACCCCCCCTTTAAAATGATCATCAGTTCGTCCTTCTGGAAAAATCCTACACCACTTTTGCCTTCTCAATGGGCAAGACACAATCACATTCAGCCGTAGCCGTAGTATTGCCTTTCGCTTGTAGGAAACATGTCATAGAGCGAATTTTTCGTTTGGCGATAGCTGCAGGTAATGGCCGACCCGGTTGGAAAGTACTAATAGATTACCAAAAACTACTGCGCAATCACTACGTCAACATGACAGCTTAACATCCATTGTCAACCTAACGGAGCTGGAAAAAAAGTGGTCCTCGTATCTACATCCCTTAAAACTACTGTCCATCCAGCAATCGTACAAATGTTCAGATTTACAGATAACATAGGGACCTAAAACTGATCCCCATGCCGAACCTGCAAACAACACAGACGTACTGAATTTTGAAAATCGACTACCCGTTTAGCAAGTTTACTTTCCCAACGAGTTATCAACTTGGACCGCCCGACATCATCAGTCATGTTTGTTTCGTCAAAATTTATAACTCTATTAGCTGTTATATTTTCAAGACTATTAAGGTTGAAAAATAAGTGTTTAGGGCAGACTGGCTAACTTCAGCTGGACTCCTTTTGATATCATCACATAACTTAACTGACTTTACCTAATTGCGTTCTAAGAATGGCGTACACCAGTCACCCCAGAAAGGTTATTCTTGAAAAGTTTGTGGTTCACTCCTCTTCTATCAAGATAATCCTTTACAAGATTGCGAATTTCAAGGTATGAAAATGGGAAACTTCGTTTAGCAGCTGTCACTAAACCATGAACGAACATTTTTTTTTCATGGATACTAAGCGCCGTAGGTTAACTCAACTTACTGGCGTTTAACCTATTCAATTTCCTTTGTAAGGTGTAATGTGAGATTCCATACTTTTTGGACGCATTTTTTATGCCCAGAGTTTATCTTTTAAGTTCCTTTGAAGCTGTTTCCAGTGAATCGGAATAATAATCAGCATATATTAGACTACACATACATAAGTAGGTATACAAGGTTATGTAATCGATTTTATTCACTAACGCTAAATCTACGTTTACTTTGACAAAGTTTCGCGAAGATCGGCCATGATGTCTGTTGTGTGTGTGTGTGTGTGTGTGTGTGTGTGTGTGTGTGTGTGTGTGTGTGTGTGTGTGTGGTGCGCGCGCGTGCGTGCGTGCGTGCGTGCGTGCGTGCGTGTGCGTGTCGTGCGTGCGTGCGTGCGTGCGTGCGTGCGTGCGTGGTGGTGGTGGTGGTGGTGGTGGTGGTGTGCGTGTGCGTGTGCGTGTGCGTGTGCGTGTGCGTGTGCGTGTGCGTGTGGGTGTGCGTGTGGGTGTGCGTGTGCGTGTGCGTGTGCGTGTGCGTGTGCGTGTGCGTGTGCGTGTGCGTGTGCGTGTGCGTGTGCGTGTGTGTGCTGTGCGTGTGCGTGTGCGTGTGCGTGTGCGTGTGCGTGTGCGTGTGCGTGTGCGTGTGCGTGTGGGTGTGCGTGTGCGTGTCGTGTGCGCGTGCGTGTGCGTGTGGGTGTGTGCTTGTGCGTGTGCGGGTGAGTGTGTGCGTGTGCGTGTGCGTGTGCGTGTGCGTGTGCGTGTGCGTGTGCTGTGTGCGTGTGCGAGTGTGCGTGTGTGTGTGCGTGTGCGTGTGCGTGTGCGTGTGAGTGATAGCGTAGTGCGTAGTGCAGTGTGCGTAGTGCAGTGTAGCTGTAGGTGGTGCGTGTGCAGTTCGTGTGGTGTGTGTGGTGCGTGTGGTGTGGTGTGGTGTGGTGTGGTGGGTGGTGTTTATTGTTAGAGTGAGTGTTTAGTGAGTGATGTGATGTGAGTTGTGTTTGTGTGATGTGAGTTGTGTAGTGTGTGTGTGTGTGTAGTTATTGTTGATAGTTGTTATTTGTGTGTGTGTGCGTGTGTGTGTGCGTGTGCGTGTGTGCGTGGCGTCGTGTCGTGCGTGGGTGCGGTGTGTTTGTGCGTGCGTGTTGTGTGTGTGTGTGTGTGTGTGTGTGCGTGTGTGCGTGTTGTGCGTGTGCGTGTGTGTGTGTGTGTGTGTGTCTATGTGTTGTGTGTGTGTGTTTGTGTGTGCGTGCGTGTGTGTGCGTGTGTGTATGCTAATATCCACGATAACTCCAAAACGAGAACACGTACGTATATTTCTGAAACGGTTGTATATTTCAAAGAAATAAAAATGTCATCATATAAACTTTAAACATATCGATCAATTGTGTTCTATGCGATTTTTTGATATGACGCGTAATTTAGCGGCAAAAAATCCTAAAGCAGAATGTAAGTGTTGGTTCAAATTTGATCAATATCTGAATAATAATTAGTTTTATAAGAAAATGTGTAGACATATTTTTTAGGGAAAATTTAATTTTACATAACTTTTCTTTTTTTTCATTTCTTAATATAAAACGAAATAGGTGTAAAAATTAAATTAAGGTTTTATTATGAACGAATAAGTTCAAAAGTAAATATGTAATTACAATTTATATTTCGAATTTACATCCGTTCTAGATACATAAAGACAAAATTTACATCGATTGCGGCTTGTATCTCGATAGCACAGTTGTTTACCACGGTACACTAGCAAAGTAAAGGTTGTAGCTTCAAAACCTATTAGAGGTAAATTTTTTATTTACGTATTTAATAAATGAATAATATTTTTAATTAAATATGATTGAAAATGCTTAAACTGTGTTATCAATATCTTTATAGAAGCGAGCGGCTTTGGAATTTTGAATTTAAAGCATCTAGATGTCCATTAACCTCTATCTGACATGAAGTTTTAAATGTGTGTTTGACATAGATTATTTTGTTGTTCTTACAATGTGCTCTTTTTTCGTAATGAACTTATTATAAAGGAGGTTGCATAATTATCCTAAAAAAAAATGTTATTAAAATTAATTATTTTCTTATTATTGTTATTATTGTTATTATTGTAAAACAAACTTAAGCTTAAGTAACCTATTGTTCTGCATTAATAAAAACAAATGGCAGATCAGGAGCAAATTCCTTTTTCTACTGTACAACAACACGAACACTCTGAATTATATAATATAAGTTAAAGATACATAATATTATAAGTTAAAAGTGAAAAGTCAAAGAATTTTATTCAATAATTACTGAGTTTCTGCAAAGTAAATTGTAAAATACAAAATTTTTAAACAAAAATTTAATATTTTGTTGGGCCAACATTATCTTCAATTAACGACCTTAATCTTGTAGGCCTGGAGACAACCAGACTTCTAAAATAATTTGGTTGATGTAGAAGAGTTTCCCAAGAATTTTGAATTGCCTCCCACAATTGTTCCTGATATCTAAATCTTATTGGTGACATACGTTCTGTATTGGATTAGTATCTGTGCAAATACTTCAGGAATTTGCGTTGAGTATTCTCAATTATTTCGGAGGTAAGGTATTTTCTAATGGAACAGTATAAGTTTTGTTTGCCCCATGAGTGGTAAATTAAGTTATTCACAATTATCCCTAAAAGTACCTCAATTTTTGTATCGAATGAGGAAAACTACATATTCCTTCAAAATTATACCTAGCAAATGTGAGGGGATTATAGAGAACGTCAAAAAATTTTGGAATAACTCTGTATGTGCCTTTCTGAAACGTTGAGTTATAATAAATAAAAGAATTTTCAAATTTCAAGAAAGAATTTTTTTCAAAATATTGGGATAACCTACATTAATTGATAATGGAACACAAACATAAAACAAAAGTGTGAAAAAATTTATCTATACCATTATGATTCAATGTGGTGTCCACCGTTCTGTATGCAAAGTATTGTACGTTTGTGCATTTCTTGATGTACATTTCTCAACATTTGAGGGGTTACTGTTCGAATACAATTTCTAACTGTATTTTCCAAATGTTGAATATCTCTGAATGGTCGCTGTTTATAAACTTTCTCCTTTAAATATCCCTATAGGAAAAAGTCAATTGGGGTGATATCGTGCGATCTTGCATGCCGTGGATTGTTGAGTTGGAATATCTTCCTACCCAGTGATTAGGAAATTTTAGGAGCAGCCATGACTTTACCGCCACCGTTGAATTAATAGATGCGCTATCTTGTTGGAAAAACATGTTGATTCTGGTTCTCAGAGGAAGATTATCCAAATAATTTGACAAATATGTCTGAAACATATTTAAATATCTCGTAGAATTTAAATTTTCTCTAAAAAATACTGGTCCCACAATTTGATCATTTAAAAATCCACACCAAACGTTGTTTTTAAACGAATATTGATCCCGGCATCCGATCTTAAAGTATCTGCCCACCATCTACAGTTTTGCGCTACGCGCTCGTGTGGTTTCCAAGCAACATTATATGTTACTCAAAATCGAAGGTTTCGATAATCATCATTACACTTGTTGTATTACTATTGAAAAGCTGAATTTGACAATTAAAGTTAACATTACATCATAAAAATTTACTGACAAAGACTGTACTGTCGTGTTCAAAAAATACTGGTACATCAAAATTTTAGCTGTGTTCATTTGGTTTGACGGAACATAATCAATTGTGTTAGCACGCTATGACCATGAAATAGCAAAGTGACCGTTTATAAAAGTCTTTGTTCATTAAGTTTGCCAGTTTGACAAATGATTAACCTCTACTTGAAAATCGTGAGATGCCTGACTTACAGACAAAAAATGTGTCTATATCAAAATTTGAATTTTGGGAGTGTCTACAGTAACAAGCTGTACCAGAATTTTTTGCGCGCGATAGTACATATGTAGGTATAGAAGGTTATGCCAAGTTTCGCCAAGATCGGCCATCATGCCTGGATGCCTGCATGTGTGGATGTATGTTACTATCCACGATAACTCCAGAACGAAAATACCTATGTACTTAAATTTTTTTATTTAGCTTGCTTTCATTTGGGTTAGGACCTGACTAGATTTTGGGCGAAATTCAGCAGCGAAGAGGCGGAGTTTAGTAGAGGCACTTTTTTGTTTTTATCAAATATTTCTGAAACAGCTGCATATTTCAAAGATATAAAAATACCTACCTAGATATACACCATAAACAAATCCATTAATTATGTTCTATGCAAAAAAATCCTAATGTACGATAAACATGTATTTCTGTCTATTAATCTCTGACATAAAGTTTCAAACGTCATTCTGGCATAGATTAATGTTTTTGTTTTTACAACGTTCCTGTTTTCGTTATGAACGTATCAAAAAGAGGTTGCATAGTTACCTATGCTACAACAAATTTAAATTAAAGTTATTTCATTTCTTTTAATTCAGTTAGCATCTAGATGTCTATTAACCTCTGTCTGTCATGAAGCTTTAAACGTCTGTTTGACATAGATTATAATTTTGTTTTACAATAAAAAATCTGGAGTATCTCCACTCAACATACCCGTATATACATGCACATATCATAAAAGTACTAACGGGTTTATATGTATAATTATGTACCGGGTGGCCAACTAAGAACGGCCGTCGGCCATATCTCAGGAATGGATTATAGCACAGGTTCGGGAAAAAAATTTTATAACAAAAGTGGCCTCGAGAAACGCCTGAAATTATTTTCAGAATTGTAGGTCCACCGCTAGAGGGCGTATTTGACAGTTAAAATTTTAAAAGCAAAATTTTTCAAAATTTACTCAATTAAGGGCATATTAAATATTATAATCAGATTCCTCGACAAATTTCTGCATATTTTTATTTGACAAGTTTTAGTCTATCTCTTCAAATAAGGGTGGGGAGTGGGAACCTTGTTACGAAAAACGCCTTTAATTCAGGTTCTACTTGACCGATTTTAATAAACTTGATGTTGTTTGAAAGAGCTTTTGTTAAAAATAGAAAATTTGTAAATTTAAAGCAATCTGATTAATAACATAAATGCTAGAGGGCGCTGTTTAATATTTTTTAATATTGTGTTTTCTCTTTACAATTTTAAATGGAAGCATAAAATTTAAGTAGTCTTTAAAAAGTAAGACTAAATTAGTAATAAAACAAGTGAAAACTGCAAGTCGATATCTTTTTCCTATCCTGAGATATCGTAAGAAACAGGTAAATGGCGGAATTGTTCTTCCAACGTCTAGTAGGCTAGTTCGCGTTAACGGAAATTATTAAATTTAGCCTGAATGAAAAGATCTTACGTTGGTTTGCAGTAATTTAAACTGTTATCATACTAATATTATGGTTGCCACTAGATTACCTAAATGTAATGCTGTCGCTACTAACAATGAGACAAATTATAAAATAATAATGTGATAAATCTAACAATTAAAACCTTAAATAAATAACTACGTAATTAGTGTCACCCTAGATGTTCGAAATGTCGTCCATCATTTTCAATGCATGAAATCAATCGCTGACGTATGGAGAGAACAGCAGTTTCAATTTCTGCCCTTGAAATACTTCGTATTGTCAGCTCTTGTTGTGGGTCTATCGGCATAAACGAGCTCTTTTATTCGCCCCACAAATACAAATCTAAACAAGTTAGGTCTGGAGACCTTGGTGGCCAAATAAATAAACTTCTACGTCCTATCCACCTTTCAGGGTATGATTGATCTAAGAAATTCCCAACTTCTCTAGAATAATGTGCTGTTCACCCATCATGTTGCAAGAACATGTCACGATGAATGGCCAAGGGTACGTCTTCTAAAAGAAGTGGCAATTCGTTGCTTAAAAAATCTAAATATCTTTCTCCATTAACAGTCTCATTAAGAAAAGGCCCAATTATTTCCCACCTAGAATCGCACCACATTTACACATCAACGACCCTGATGTTGGACCTCCTGCATCCAGTGGGGTTTCGTTTCAGACCAGTAGTGCATATTATGTCGATTTACACTACCATCACTATGAAAAGTAGCCTAATTCGTGAAAGTATTTCAGGATCGTCATGTACCATATTTGAGAGCCAGTTGCAAAAATCCAACCTGGTATCGAAATCTTGAGCATTCAAACTATGGTGTAGGACCATGTGATATGGGTGCAATCTAAAATAGTTTATATTATAAAGTAATCAGATCAATAAGATATATTGAAGTCCTTCGTTGTTAGTAAACGAAAAGGACTTTAAATGTATTAACTCTCGTAATGTTATTACGAATTTTTCCGCCTCTCATTATTTTTTATTATTGGTACCTTTTTACTTTACTTTGCGTCTCACTTAGTTATCATGTTGTTAGTTAAAATCTATTCACATAGCATAAGATGATTTCATTAAATAATCTGGTGTTTTATTGAAACTGGACATAAAATGGCGGCAAATACATTAGTCATGTTGTCACAAGTTAACTTTGATGTAATAACATTTTCGGTATGATAAAATGAGAAACACATAACGACAAACGAAGAAAATTAAAACATTTTATCATTATAGTACCGAATAGAACATGCATTAATAAATAACTAGTCACCTGTGTTCTCTTAAAATATTTTGGGCGGTGGTTCGACATATACCCAAGTTTCTAGCTATAGCTCTGGTGCTTGAATGAGGGTTAACATTTACATAAGCTAAAACATCAATAACATTTTCCTCTGTTCTACCTCTGCGTTGTCTTCGGTACACACGAAGATCACATTTCCTGTAGTACGCACACGGTGTGCGAGTCGGAGAAAAACTCTAGCAGCAACGGTTGCATTTCTCATAAATTCAAAATAAATTGCCAATATATCAAATGTATCTTCATTTGTAAGATTCATTTTGGTACGAAAAGATAAAGAAAGTCTATTAAATGCAACACGATGAATAATTTATGACATATGCGTGAAAATCATAGCTTCCTTGTTTTCAACAGAATTTATTTTATATCTGACATGGCCCTCTTTACTAATTTTATTGTCATCAGTAAATCGTAATTCATATTTTAAACTGTATTTGTTGTTGCTGGGCAAATATCGGTTTTATTAATATTTTATGCTTTTGATTTACTAACACATCGCTTGAAAACAACTATAACATTCTTATATAATTAAAAAATGTTAGATTTATCACATTATTATTTTATAATTTGTTCTCATTGTTTGTACGACAGCATTACATTTAGGTAATCTAGCGGCAACCATACATTAGTATGATAAAAGTTTAAATTATTGCAGACCAATGTAAGATCTTTTCATCCAGGCTAAATTTAATAATTTCCGTTAACGCGAACTAGCCTACTAGATGTTGGAAGAACAATTCCGCCATTTATCTGTTTCTTACGATATCTCAGGATAGGAAAAAGATATCGACTTGCAGTTTCACTGTTTTAATACTATTTTAGTCTACTTTGTAAAGACCTACTTAAATTTTTATGCTTCCATTTAAAATTGTAAAGAGAAAACACAATATTAAAAAAATATTAAACAGCGCCCTCTAGCATTTATGTTATTAATCAGATTGCTTCAAATTTACAAATTTTCTATTGGTTAACAAAAGCTCTTTCAAACAACATCAAGTTTATTAAAATCGGTCAAGCAGAACGTGAATTAAAGGCCTTTCTTCGTAACAAGGTTCCCACTCTCCCCCCTATTTGAAGAGATAGACTAAAACTTGTCAAATAAAAATATGCAGAATTTGTCGAGGAATCTGATTATAATATTTAATATGCCCCTTAATTGAGTAAATTTTGCTTTTAAAATTTTAACTGTCAAATACGCCCTCTAGCGGTGGACCTACAATTCTGAAAATAATTTCCAGGCGTTTCTCGAGGCCACTTTTGTTATATAATTTTTTCCCGAACCTGTGCTATAATCCATTCCTGAGATATGGCCGACGGCCGTTCTTAGTTGGCCACCCGATACATAAAACTAGGTATAGGCAAAATGAAACTTTTTGACTTCAAATTATACATGTCCTTCAGCACTTTCATTCTATTCTAAAAGAAAAATTACAATAAGTTTCTTGAGGATTTTCACTTTTTATTTAATAGCGTTTTAAGATGCACTTTCAAACACTAATGTAGCTAATGTCCACTGCCTTATATTTGAAACAAAAAATTAATAAATACATTTCTAAGTAGATCCCAATGTTTAACGCTTGTACAAAATTTTAAATAAGTACGCCATTCGAAAGTGTAAATGCGAATTAAAATAAAATTTAAAAACCATTTTAGTAAAATAAAATTTAATTTCCTGGTCGGGGATTAGAACTCTCCTTCCTTGCATTACTAGCCCAATTACTAAACCATGTGGCTGTTTGGTACTTTCATGTTTAATGTATGTTAGCATATTACTAATTGTTGCAGATTTTGTAATTTTTATTAATTTTTAGTTCAATAATCAAACTGAAATTACGTGATATATATATATATATATATATATATATATATATATATATATAATATATATATATATATATATATATATATACTGGGTGATTGGTGAAACCATTCATTAGAACTATTAGGAGTTCCAGCCATGGCTGATTTCTGAAAGTTTGTATCTGGACTAAGTGATTCATATTCTATTTAAGGAAAATATTTTCATGATGACTACACTTCCGGTTATACCGGAAGTAGCCATCAACTTTGTTATTTTAAATGGAATCGTACCTTTTATGGCATATTCGAATTGTACTCGCCATTTAAGTAGAAATTTTATCAATGTTCCCATACTTAAATTTAATAGTTTTGAGATTTAAATTTTTTCGAAAATTATTGGTTGAACACTATGACATTTGACAATGCCTACTGGCGCCATTTTTAGTACGAAGCAAGTAATATTGACGTTATGCATAGGGGTATCCTTAAGCTTTACGCTGATGCTTCCGGTACTGCCGAATTATCTACAGGGTCTTCAAAATGTGACTTCCATCTTTTGAAAATAAAACCATAAAACTTAACTTTTTCAGATACAATGCCCAATATTTTCTTCCTTTAACGGATGCAGAATAAAATTCTGCATTGATTTGTATTAGCATTCCCTATACCTATCTTCGATAGTTTTTCTCATATTGAGGTATTTGTTCATTTCTTCTGAAATTCAAAACGATTTACCTGATTTTTTCATGGATAGCCATGGAAACCACAGCTAAGTTTGTTGTTAGTAACTGTCAATACCTTATGTTGTGTTTCTGTGTTCGGTTTATCAAAATGGACAATGGGAAGTATTCAAACAGGGAAATTTTGAACTTATTTTATATTCATGGAGAATGTGATAAGATTATTAGCAGAACTTGCCGTTTGTTTAATGACCGATATCCTCATTTAACACCAATGAACAAGCACAAATTTAAGCGAATAGAGTCAAACTTTTACGGTATGGAACAGAAAGCTGCCAGAAGACGATCAAAGCCTATTACTGCGAAGAAGCTAATGAAGTTAATGTCCTAGCATATTTTAATAACTATCCCCACGGCTCGATACGATCTGCTGCAGAAGATTTGGGCCTGTCTTACTATTCCATACAATACATCTTAAAGAAGCATAAAATGCATGATTATTCGTTTACCTTGGTTCAGGCACTTCATCCAGGCGATAATTTCAAGCGAGTGGAATTTTGTGAGCAAATGTTAATCAGAATTCAGGAAGACCCGCTGTTTTTACGAAAAATAATTTGGACGGACGAAGCAAAATTTACCAGAGAAGGAATTGTTAATCGACGTAATTGACACTATTGGGCGTCGGAAAACCCACATTTCAAGCGAGAATCAAATTTTCAAAACAAATTTAGTTTTAACGTGTTTTGTCTTGTAATGAATGGTCGTGTCTCTTTTCAAATTTATGATGAAAATTTGACAAGTATAAAATATTTGGAGATTCTGAGAACGGATGTCTTTGAATTTTTAGAAAATCTGCCTCTTAATATTTTACAATGCTGCTGGTATCAAATGGACGGAGCTCCTGCACATTCAACGCGTGACGTTGATCAAGAGCTCACCACTATGTTTGGTGATCAGTGGATCGGTCGAAGCGGACCATGGCGGTGGCCTCCCCGATCTCCCGATCTAACTCCACTCGACTTCTACGTGTGGGGGCGAAGTCAAGAATCAAGTATACGCCGCTCCAGTCCACACAAGAGAAGACCTAGACTTAAGAGTAACGACCGCATTTCGCCAGTTAAATCGTCATCACGTCAAAAAAGATTGCACAAAAGTTTATTCAAGACTTTTAGGTTGTCTTCAACAAAATGGAGGCCACATAGAACATTTATAAAATTTTGAATTGTTTTTCTTACTTTCCATAATATTAATCGTTATTATTTGCATATTACTTTTATTCTCATCTTATTTGTTGACGAAATTTAACAGTTCTGTTTGCTTTGATAAACTACATTAATGTAATTGGTTTCTGCATCTGTAGTAGGCTTCGGCCGTGGAGAAATCGAATTAATTTTTCTAAATTTCGTACGAGATTTTAGAAATACCTGAATAACTGAAAAACTGTTGAAGATAGGTATAGGGAATGCTAATACAAATCAATGCAGAATTTTATTCTACATCGGTTAAAGGAAGAAAATATAGGGCATTGTATTTGAAAAGTTAAGTTTTATGGTTTTATTTTCAAAAGATGGAAGTCACATTTTGAACACCCCGTAGATAATTCGGCAGTACCGGAAGCATCAGCGTAAAACTTAAGGATACCCCTATGCATTACGTCAATATTACTTGCTTCGTACTAAAAATAGCGCCAGTAGGCATTGTCAAATGTCATAGTGTTCAACCAATAATTTTCGAAAAAATTTAAATCTCAAAACTATTAAATTTAAGTATAGGAACATTGATAAAATTTCTACTTAAATGGCGAGTACAATTCGAATATGCCATAAAAAGGGTACGATTCCATTTAAAATAACAAAGTTGATGGCTACTTCCGGTATAACCGGAAGTGTAGTCATCATGAAAATATTTTCCTTAAATAGAATATGAATCACTTAGTCCAGATGCAAACTTTCAGAAATCAGCCATGGCTGGAACTCCTAATACTTCTAATGAATGGTTTCGACCAATCACTTTGTATATATACGTTTTTTATTGATGCAGCATCATCCCAATTGAAAATCAATCAACTCTCAATTTAAATAAGAACAGTTTTTTTTTTATCAAAATGCCATTCTGGTGCACTAATCAGCTTGAGATTTCATATCTAATAGTTTTTTAGTGCCTTTCATGCGTGTAAGAAGTTTACTTGAAAACAATTGAAAACAGTGTAGGTTAACTGGTACTTCCGGTAGTATTATACAGGGTTCCCCATTTTAGACTATACAATTTAAAAGTCGAATAAAAACTTTCTAATCAAAGTAAATTAACTTTTTAATGGACTAATATGTAGCTTATTCTTTGAAATTTATGACTAAAGTAAATAACAATTCAAGTTTTAAAGATCATGTCTTCCAAATGCCCTCCTTCGACTTCAATGCATTTTTGAATTCTAAGTTCAAAATTTATCATCACTCGGCGAAGCAAATCTCCATTTATTCCTGCAATTTCATTTCGAATCTGCTCCTTCAGCTCCGGAATTGTTGCGGGACGACTTGCAAAAACTTTTGCTTTAGGTATCCCCAGAGAAAAAATCGGGGCCGTTAAATCGGAGATCTCGGGGCCCAATTCAAATTTCCAAATCGGGAAATTATACGGCCGTCAAAAAAATCTCGCAAAATTCTCATAGTGTTTCTGGCTGTGTGAGCCGTTGCTCCATCTTGCTGGAATAATATGGTGCCATTTAGTCCTCGTCTAATTAGTTCTGGAATAAGAAACGTTTGCAACATGTTTATGTAGCGTTCGGAATTAACTGTAACAGAACGGTTATTTTCATCCTCAAAAAAATAAGGACCGATAATTCCAAATGATGCTACACCGCACCAAACGACTTTTGGACTGTGGAGGTTTTTGGTAAACAGTTCGTGAGGATTTTCTACTCCCCAGTATCTAAAGTTTTTCTTGTTAACAGCACCGTCCAAATGAAAATTTGCTTCGTCGCTCATTAGCAAATTATGAATTTCTCCACGATGCTGATGTAAAAATTCTTCACAAAATGTCACCCTCGCTCCTTTATCTAGATCACTGAGGTTATGCGCCATTTGATATTTATAGGGGTGAAATTTTATATCTTTATGCAGAATTCTGTGGATACTTCCCTTAGATATTCCTAGGGCAAGTGATTGCCGATTAGCCGATCTCTTAGGACTTCTTGTAAAGGCAGCTCTCACTCGTTCACTATTTTCAGGCGTACGCACCGTTCTTCGACGTCCAGGTTTTTAATGTTTTGCACAGAGCCATTTTCACGCCAATGACGAACCCACGCCGCAATTGTAAAGCGTGTTGGTGCATCGCCCTATTATTGTTTCCAAACTGCCGTCGAAATGCACGCCGAACTTCTTCAAATGAACCAGTTCTAATGTAGACTTCCACAGAAAACACACGCTCTTGAATCGAATATTTCATAATGCAATGAAAATTGTTAAACTGGAGCAATTATATCGTTTGCGTATAACGCATATTTGACAGAAACACTTAAGTCGTCGTTTATAGACAGGCGCCTCCTTGATCTTTAAAACTTGAATTGTTATTTACTTTAGTCATAAATCCCACAGAATAAGCTACATATTAGTCCATTAAAAAGTTAATTTACTTTGATTAGAAAGTTTTTATTCGACTTTTAAATTGTATAGTCTAATATGGGGAACCCAGTATATCTCAAAAGTTGATACGGATCTAAGATTTTGCTATAATAGCAGTTTGCCAGATTTCATAACTCCAGCTTAAACGGTCTGACCGCTATCGTGTTAACATATAAACTCAGACACAGACAGACGGCATGCCAAAAATGGTCAAACTGGATTCAAAGGCCCTTAAAACGTCAAGATCCGTTAAAATCTCGAGGTTCGTCTAATATAGGGGAATGTAAAAAATAGATTGCTGTAAAGCAAAACTATTTCTTTAATCTACTTCTTGTCTAAAATCGATAGTCGTGTTACACAATTAGTTTCAATTTATAAACTATCGTAAAGTTCACAGTTACATATGGAACATCAATAGGTACTTTCACTCAACGTTCTTATTCCGTAACATGAATTTGTAAGTTCTCCAACATTGTCTTCTAATAATTTTAATTAATTCGTAGTACACGGTATTTAGTTTAAGGACTAAAGATCTAATTAATAAGGTCACAAAATTTTTAAATAGATGATATTAAATAACAATTAGTATGAAAGTTGATTACGCTAAATTATGTGAAAGTTATTCAAAGAATATGACTTCATTTTTAATTGTATTTAAGTAATTACCTAAATCATAAGTTATGTAAAGTAAAATTGATACGCTGTATTATACACCTACATACAGTATAGTGAGTTAAAACAGTCATCCGGTATATAACAGTTCTACCATACGATTATTAAAGCGGATTTAAGTGCAGTATGTAATTGTAAGCGCACAAAAGTTATCTAATGAGATCTAATATTTTTTGATCACATGTTTCCTCAAGCAAAATTACATAAAGTATAGAGATGAGGTCTTGTGAAAGTATTAAATTTGATTTAATTACGAAAGTTCAATCTTTAATTTTTATTAATTTATGTTTATAACTTAAAAGTAATATGGCATGATTTCTATTTATTTGGCGTAACCGAATATTTCTATATAATATCAGTAAGAAGAAATACTTTCACAGAATCCCATTTTAAGACAAACGAAGGCGTTATATTTTATGAGTGCAATGTAATTAAAGAAATTTGTACAACTGACTGCAGAGAGTGTAATATTGCACTTCAACGTATTTCTTTTATTAGTGGATAAAGCATTCATTGACCTTGCAATAATTGATGCTTTTTTTTACAAGCGAATATAAATATGCGTAAATTAATTTGTCAATCGATGATGTAAAATTTATTTGTGTACCTTGCTTTCTGCATAATAAAGCAGTATAAGTATCTAATAAAGGAAATTAATTAGAAAATAATGTAAGTAATTATACTTTAATTTATAAAAAGGTAAATCCTCCACTTCTGATAGCAATAAAGTGGCATATAGTAAACTAAAAATGGCACAAATGTTAGCAGTACTGTTGGAAACAAGGAAATGCCGAACTTGAAGGGAAAGCTAGTAACATGTATAAAGTTACACCAAAGTTAGAAATTCACATAGTAAAACACATCAAAAGATCCATGAAGCTATCGTTTCTTTCACAACATACTAACGTTTACCATTGAGGTATCGTTCCATTTGCGAATGAAGTTCTGGAAAACTTCAGCGTATAATTTACTCTATTGCTCCTGCAGCCATATTCTCATTTGTCATTATGGTCCATAAATTGTGAATCACTTTCTTTCTTCCATTGACAAATCGTTCAATTTCACCCTCATTATACCATTTCCAGTGGACATTCTATCCAAATACATAGACTCATCAACTGGTTCTATAATCTCCTTACGAAGAGTAAACACGCTACCTTCTTGTTCATATTTTTTATTTTCTGATCCATACTATATCAGACTGAGTCGAGCAGCTTTCTTATCATTTTTGCAGTTCCCCAGAACTCGTACATTTACGTCACTAACGATTGAACCATCTGTATCATCACATTCTTGCCTAATACCATGCCATGAATACAATAAATCAGGTATCCTTTTCTAAGTCCTTGGTCTATTTTAAAGTATTTAGTCAAACCCCCTATCAACCAAACACATGCCTAGATACCATCATATACTGTTCCTATTCCACTTACAAGACATTTTCCCACTCCATACTCACTTACTGACTTGCTAGAGAGTAAACATTTGATCCAAACAACCCCATCAAGCTTCCTTGAATATTCTAAATCTTACTTATCCTTTTACAATCACTCTTACTCCGCTTATTTTTATATAGCCGAACAATAATCGCACTTTTTTAACCAATCGGTACTTTTCCACTTAATATCGTTCTCAGTTTCACGCCTCATCTCCTCCATATTCTCCTTGTTACACTTTTCAATCAGCACACCCTTGCTTCCGTGCAACTTCAAAATATTCTTGCCAGAATTTCCAAAATCCCATGCTAATCTTGTTCATATTATTCAGCACTCCTGTTACTTGCACCATGTTTTGCAATTCTCACCCACTTTCAGAAAAGTTTCTTATTTTCCTGAAAATGGTTCTACCGCGTTCGCTTCTCTTTTTTTTTAATCTGTACACTTCATATAACTGCTTTTTTGAGTCCTATTTTTTGGAGCAAAAATTGACATCTACGGGTTTTTTCTTATATTCTGCCTTTTTTACAGCTTCAATCCACCAAGTGCTATTTTTATGCTTACACAGTCTCCCACATATCTTTGCCGCACAATTGACGTCAGTGCCTTTCAAGCATGTTGAGACAGCTTTGACCGTTCTCCATTTGCTCGTTCTACCAAATTCTCTAGTCAAAGCGTCTGAATACCTCATTCTCACATCGTCATATCAATTTCTTTTTCAATGCAGGACGCTCGCACTACGTTCAACTTCTTTCTCCATACTCATCTTTGTCGTCATCATACTCTAGATACAACCAAAAAGTGACCAGTTCCAAACTCCCAACCAACTTTCTAAGTTCTTCATAATAAACGATCAGTTCAATTTGCTTTTAGATTCACCTCTCTGCCATGTGTACAGTTTATATTCAACTATGTATTAGATATAAACAGATTTCTTACACACCCGGCGTTCGACGTTCACCATTCTTATTTCGTTTGAAGTCTCTAAATTTACGTAGAACGCGTTCCCCATGTACAGGCAGTCCCAAATTCGATGGCATACATGGGGATCTCGCTTATTATAAGAGATAGGATATAGGTTTAAATTCGGCACTTTTGCTAAATTCGATGCCGAGTAATAATCTGAAAAGAAATTTGAGCTAACTCGAATGGATTTGGTTTTATGCTCAAAAAACAAAAAATTTTGATTTTTGTTTTTCGCGTTTGGCTACCTTATTATTAGGAATTTTCAAAATTCGATTAAACATTATTAAGGCAACTTTTTACGCATAATACTAATACGGTATTAAAAATATTATGCGACGTTTTGTTTATTCTGAACCATCATCAGGTTTATTTTTTCTAATCGGGGTTAAGACATATTTTTATGGCGTTGGATTGAGAATGTTATGCTGATTTTAACACTTCATGGTTAGATCGACTGCGAACTAAAATACTCTTAAATTAAAAACTAAATATTACATTATCACGATACCCATGAATCAAACAAAACTCAGGAGTGGACTTTTGTCATGTCATTTTCTAATTGTAAAAAGGGTAATAATTGCAAGATCCTTCGTGCTAGTGCTTTAAAATTTGCAAGTTTCTTTAGAATGTTTTCAAATTCAGAAAAACGAGACATGATAAGGATATTTTATAGCTGCAATAGAAATAGTGTCTGAGCAGAACAAAGATATTTAGAGGAATATCCGGAGAGGCAGCAACCAAACCAGAGATATTTTTTAAAATTAGACCAAAATTTGCGAGAATTTGGATGTTTTCAGAAACCTCGAAAGAAATATTACATCAGGTACTATTTGTTAGTATTATACTAATTATAAGAATTTCCACTCACTTCACTGCTAATTTCAGCAGACATTTTTTTTGGAGAGTTATGACTTTATGTTATCCATCTTAGGTTCAAGAAAGATCCTTCAACTATCTACCAGAGAAATAGAGCAAACTATTGAAGTGCCAAAAACGACAGTTTGGCGAGTGTTAAACAACACCGTTATAAACATTTAAGTTACACGTTAGTCAAACTCTTCGGCCTGGGGACGATATGAGACGGTGAATTTTTGTAACCAACTTAATACCAAAATGCTGGAAAATCGCAACTTTCTCAATCAAATGAATTTGGACGGATGAGTGCTATTTTTCCACTAATGGAATGTTTAATCGTAACCGAGCACTACTGGTCCGTTGAAAATCCCGAATTAACAGGCAAATGCGAGGACAGGCCACCGGCCATTTATTATGCTTGGAATTGGAAGGAAGGTCCTTGGGCAATTATTTACGAAGGTATCCTAAGTCTCAACGCTACCGCATTTCTAACATACGAAATATCAGACCTTTTGGATGATGTTCCGCTAAACGAAAATGGCTCTTGAGTAGCAAATGGCACGTTGAGTCCTCCTCATCAATGTGCGATAAAAGTGCATATCTTAACGGCAATTTCCTGATTTATAATGGATGGAAATAGGGGACCATCTTAGGTGGCCCAAGAAGTCCAGATTAACCCCTATTAGATTACTTCCATCTGGGGCTATTTAAAAATATGATTTTAAACCCACCGTATAAATATTTTTAATACCGATTAGTATTTGCGTAAAAGGTGCCTTAATAATGGTTTAATCGAATTTTGAATAAATATCTATGATAATTTGCCAGCGAAAAGAAAATCGAAATGTTTATTTTGAGCATAAAACCAATTATCCAATTCGAGTTAGCTCAAATCTCTTTATCGATTTTATCGAATCAGAATTTGCAAAATCCGAAGTTTAAACCTAATCCTACTCTTATAATAATCGAGATTCTCCTAATTCTGCCACACAGAATTTGGGAACCTGTACATCCACCTATCTATACAATCTTCTAAATAAATGGTTCTACTGGTTTACTCTATAACTCTTTGAAGTATACATTTGCCAGTGGTTCCACATTTACCAGAATGCTAACATAATAAATATCTGATGTCACTCTTGTCTCATGGACGTAATAGATATATAAATGCTAACTTGGAAAAAATCCAATTATCAAAAAATACATTTTCAACCTTATTTCATTAATCTGTAAGGTTTGTTTTTCGTATTAAGAAACTTTGTAAATGAAGGTTGTGTAAATTGAAAAATATATTTGTACATTTTCCTTATTAAGATATTGAAAAAAATTGAGAACGTAAATCATTTATAATTCTAAGATCTATATGGCGGTATTTCTATATCTGTTTCAGAAATATTTGATAAAAACCAAAAACTTCACATAATAAACCACCCTCTTTATCTCTGGATTTCTCCCAAAATCTAATCTGCTCCAACAGAAATAAAATTAATCTTAAATACAAAATTTAAGGTACGTTTGTTTTATCGCTTTCTAGTTATTGTGAATCCTAACATTCACCAATTTTTCCACTCACAGGCACATCGTACATCGCCAACACATGCAAGCACCACATACACGCATACGCACACACACATACACACACGCACGCACAACACATACTGGACATCACAACACATCAGCACACACATCACACACACACAACCACACACACACACACACACAAAACACATGACACCACACGATACCAAACACAACGTACAACGCTACCACGAACGCACAACACACACACACATACGATACAACAGGCGCATTGCTACACAACACGACGCACACTACGACACACCTCACCACCAATACACCACCACACACAAACACACAACACACACACACACACGCACCACACGCACGAACAACACACAGCACGCACAGCACAGCACAGCACACACACACCACACACACACACACACACACACACACACACACACCACCAAACACATGTACACGCACACACTCAAACACATACGTACAAACACGCACGCACGCACGCACGTACGTACGCACCACGCACGCAACCAAAATACACACACACACACACAACACACACACAGCACCACCACACAACAACACACACACACACACCACCAACACACGCACGCACGCACACACACACCCACACACACACACACACACACCACACACACCCCACACACACACCCACACACACACCACCACACACACACACACATACACAGACATCATGGCCGGTATAGGTGAGGCTTTGTGAAACCTATTAAATAAGGTAATAATTCGTTTTGAAATAGAGAAGAAATTCCGACTGCATAACCTATACCCACTCATGTAGGGTATAGGTGTAGGTTAGTGTAAAAGGGATTTTTCAAAATTCCACTTCCATTCAAATCACTTCTGGATAATGTGGAATGTTTAGCACACTTGTTCGCTCTTTGACTTACAATCGCCGCAGCTCCTTTTGAGCCTTTAGGAGGAATCTACCACCATCCGTATTTACAACATTATTCCATTTGCACTTTGTATCTGATACAAGCAGAATTTCAAGCTGTGGCCGCCCTTCGTGGTTATTGAGCTCCGAGAAAATCGTATTAATCTCATTAGTAATTTATTTGAATCAGTCAGTGTTGGAATAAGTTAGCCTACTTGTCACAAATTCGGCCACCTTTCCGATTACCCCACAGGTGTCTAACGTAATTCTGTGCAGGCTACGATTTCTATTTAAGGACTATCTCGCAAACCAGCAAATTGTTGCTTGTGCTACTACCACAAGGAGATCTTTGAAGTACACTGACGTACCTCGAGCATTGCAGCCGCAAAGGACACTAAGCATAACTTTTTCAGATGATGGCTTCAATTTAAATTTGTCCCGCCCAGATAATGAGGGATGCGTGAGGTACGTGCTTATCATTACACATATTGTTATTGGTTCAACCATAGAGCATTTGATGATTGAGTAATTCCAGTTGTTGATGACTCTGTGATTGCCGATATTGATGATTCTATGGCGTTAGATGTGGACGGTTGTATTATTAACAAAATTGATCCTTACTGCGGAAAATGGAATGTATTGGTGTAATTCAGGATACGATAAACGCGCTTTACATTTGTA